>JAQMYJ010000011.1:3769923-3784249 GCA_030014305.1 Clarias laeviceps | reverse complement strand
ACGTTCCTCCAGGAACAAGCAACGTTCCTCCAGGAACAAGCAACGTTCCTCCAGGAACAAGCAACGTTCCTCCAGGACCAAGGTGCTACATACAGCGTAAATTAACAAAACTAACTAGCTAACTAAGAAACCTAATTAGCTGACTAGCTGAAACAAGACAGATTAACATTTTAAAATTTACAGAAAACTATCCAAGTCTTATACAAAAGAAACAAAATAAAGTGAACGTGCAAACAAAAGCGACAGTGACAACATGACACATTTCAATACTTTGTGGTGGTGATGTAATGAGTTGAGCGGGAGGAGGAAGAGTACACAGTAAAACATTCCTTGTAAGTAGCAGCGAAGGTGGAGAAGTTTTATGCAAATAATAATAAATATTGTGCATAAGAGCAATTATAGGTTATGTACAACTGTGTTCTGTTATACTGCACAATCTAAAGTCCTTCTTTGACTTGGAACCCACGTGTGCGTGTGTGTGTGTGTGTGTGTGTAGAGCTATGAGGAATGAAAGCATCCCAAGCAGTGGTGGAAAAGGTCAATGGACTTGTTGTTAAAGTAAGTGGATATTGAAGACCAAATCGAAAGGACAGCGCGCCAGATCTCCAGCGGCTTGTTCAAATATTTAATAACCCAATAAAGTGTAATGCGCATCATTATTCCCAAAGAGCCCAGAAAAGAAGCAGTCGGTCATCTCTTGCCATCGAAAAAAAAAAAAAGCCTTTTACTTATTTATTTTTTTTCTTTTCATCGTTTTGCATTTCCTCCTGCTTGTCAGGCCAAGTGTCGAGACCTCTCGCATGATCTTGCCACGGACGCACTTTTGATTACTTTGGCACAGGGGAAGATTGAAGTGCAGATGTCAAGAGCGCTGGCAAAACTAGTGGCCTGTTTTTCTGCCTTTCCTCCCGATGTTTTGCCAGAGAGCTGACAAGTCGCTGAATTGTCATGCTGAGCTGGAGCACGAGATGAAAGGCGGTTCGAGTCCACTGCTCTTTTCTGCAACAGAGCTCCTCTAGTGTCTCTCCCATGCCGCACTATAACCTACACCTCTCACTTTAACGCCGGGTAGTTTGAGAGCTGTGCAAGCACCATGCACAAAGAAAGCCGGTTACAAGTATTAAAAGGGACGTTGCTACAGGCGCAGGGCATTTCAGAGCTCCCGATAAGGCTGGATTTAGCAGGACCTTCATTTCCACTTAGCTCCTGGCGAAATTTTCATTCAAATCACACAGAGGTGATCTCAATCTCGGGATTATATCGCTACAACTGCTATCACTTGAGATTTCCTGTTGGCCGAAAATTTCCTGAGAAGGAATTTCCAAAATTAGACTATGGGAGGAAAAATAACAACAAAAAAAACCAAACCAAACAAAAACTAAGAAAACATTCCCGTGAAAGACATTAATCTTAGATCAGATCCTGTCAAAATGGCCGCTTTTTCATTGCCAAGCAAATATTATAAAATATTTCATTAAATCTGTAACTTGGACAGTTGACTTTTTTATTATTATTTTTTTTTAAGAAAGTAAATCCATCATTAGCTCAGTTTCAGTAATGTTACCTGGTTAGCTTACGGCCAACAAAGTGCACGCTTTCGCATTATTTATAAAATAAAAAAAAAGTTGTAGCTGGAATGCGCTCAAAATTCCGTGTTCAGATGTCCAAGATTATAGAATTTGAATGTTAGCTTTTCTCAAATATATAAAAATCCACAAAAAACACCTCACATGGGGTAACCTGATTATTTATTTATTTTATTTATTTATTTTTTTTTTGCATTGAGAGAAATTTTTAACCAAAGAAAGTTAAATTAGATTGTTTTACAGTATAAATTCAAAGTTACAATTAAACAAAAACTGTACTTGCTATTTTTGTCTTTTTTTCGCTACTATAACACATCGCACTAGCATTATAGCCTGATTTATACTTTTCTTAAAGTGTACCTACACATCGCGGCTTAGCAGATGGCAACAGCCGCAATGCGAAAAGTGATATCTTAGCAAGTCAGAAATCTGAAATATCTGAAATTTCCTAATATGTGATGGAACAAACCTAAAATATAATAATTAAAATTTATTTATCGATTTTTTTTTTTTTCTTATTCTATTGGCAAATAATTTAGGTAGTTAAGCATTTATTTCTTGAAAGTGCCTCTCTAGCTTTCTGACGTCGATCGCGGCTCTAGCCAGTCACGGGTGTCCGTGAGCTCACGAAATCGGAAGGAGCGGATGGCGCTATCCTCCGAGCAAGCAGTTAGAAAAGATGCTTAAAGGAAACACGTGATAGTCATCGCCCTCCCTGGTTGGTAGTTGTAGCCTTGATGGGGGGAGTGGCCTAATGAAAGGTGGGAATTGGTTACGACTAAATTAAGTAAGAAAATCAAGAAAATCCAGAGGGAAAAAAAATATATAAAAAAAATTGTAAGATTTATCAAGAAATAAACTGAAATATTAAACAATATATTTGGTTTGTTATATCATATGTTAAGAAATTTTGGATAAATTGGGAAACATTCAAGATATTCTCACTTGCTAAGATATTTGCTTCCTTTTTTCTGTCACACTTAAATGATCATCAAAATAATTTTAATATTATTTCATTTTATTATTCATTTATTCATTACTTCATTAAAAAGAAAGCTGTCCAAATCTTGCTTGGCTCTATGTAAAAAAGTAATTGCCCCCTAAACCTAATAACTGGTTGCGTCATCGTTGGCAGCAGCAACTGCAATCAAGTGTTTGTGATAACTGACAATGAGTCTGTCACATTACTGTGGAGGAATTTCGATCCATTCTTCTTTGCAGAATTGTTCTAATTCGGCCACAGTGGATGGTATGAACGGCCTGTTTATGGATTTAATCATATTTAAACCCAGACTTTGACAAATACAGTAGTGTGACAAATATGCAAAAAAGTAAAATAAAAAATCAGGAAGGGGCAAATACTTTTCCACGGCACTGTACTCCAACAAGATCGTTACGTTTGCCGTTGTTTGTAGCACAGCAAAATACTCACCAGAGGATGGCGAAGAGACTCGGCAAAGTGGCGTACCTAACTAGTGGCCTTGTTAGACCTTCTATGACATCACATGAGTGAAATATGAATTGAAATATGGATTTATTGCAAAAAACATTTTTTTGTATCATTGCATAATGCAACATGCCAGTTATTTTTTAAAGTTAGCTGTCCGAGTCCCTTTTTATCCCCCCCCCCCCCCCCTTTGTCTGCAATGTGTCTAAAAACCGCTGATTCGAGAATGGTTGTCTTTCTCACACTTGGAAGTTTTACGTTTTTTTTTTTTGTCATTGTTGTAACACCATCAGCATGAAACGCTCATTTATCACCTTCCTCCACTGCCTGTTCTTGTTATAGAGGGTATAAATCTGCAGAAAAAGGAAAAGAATGGGCTTGAGATATGAAATGTGTGGTCACTGAATATGTGGCAAGGAAAGGGACAAAAAATAAAAATACAGGAATGACTCATTTGCAAGGGCAGACGTTAAGTCCGTATCTATAACTTCTCCATGAAGCATTAGCTAATAGAAGAGCGCTCGCTGGTCTTGGCCGTTCCCCAGTGTCCCGCGGTGCTTAATCATACCGCACCGCTGTGATCCGGTGGAAAAATTTCTGCAGGGACGCTCGGCGTGGGCGGCGGGCCGCTATTCTCCGAGTCCGGCGCTACTGAAAGCGAAGTCGTTTGGGAACACGCGTCCAGGCGAGGCTTTTAATTTACCCGTGTTTACGCGTATGTCTCCGAGCCTTTTGCCAAATGTGCTGTGAAAACTCAATGCAACAAAAATGGAAAGCTGAAGATGGAAATTCAAGTGAAACTCTGATAGTGTTTGGTGTAAATGCTACGGCATCTTCGCCTGCTTGGTCAGAGAAGAATGGTCCGAACTGTCCGACGTCCTCGCATTAAAGGGAAGGAAACGGTAAGTCAGATAGCCACTCTTTAAATCCGTGGTGAGCAGAAGAGCAGTTCAGAATGCATAGAAACCTGACGCAGACGGCTAGACATCCACGCAGGGTCACACCCACCAGACAGCAGTGCGAAATTAGCTATTCGTTATAAATTTTACTAGATACAAGGGAATTGGAAGATTTTGTTGTTAAGGACATGAGAGCCAGGGGTAGCTCAGTGGTTAAGGCATTGGACTACTGTTCAGAAGATCCCAGGTTCAAACCCCACAGCCACTGTTGCTCAAGGGCCCAACAGTTGCCACTGTTGGGCCCTTGAGCAAGGCCCTTAATCCTCAACTGCTCAGATGTGTAATGATATAAAAAATGTAAGAGCGTCTGCCAAATGCCTAAATGCAAATGTAAATGAGAGTGATGGGAATCACAAGGGACTGTGCGATACGATATCACGATACCTTGGTAACGATTTGCGATTGTGTAAATATAACGATTTTATAAATATCCCTGATTGGATATTACTGTACTTGTTTGTTTAGAAATGTTGTAATGAAATCCAAAAAAATAAACATTACAAATAATTTGCTTCTTCCACACAGGACACTGTGCCGACTGCCGATGTGTGAATAGTTTGTAGGATTATAAAGGAACTGCAACCTTTTTTTTTTACTGCCTCAAATTTAAGCGCATAAAGTTAAAACGAATATAAAAAAAGGAATAAATTTTTTTTAAAGTCGGGTGAATCACGAGACAAAAGAATTGTGATACATCATTGGATCTATTTTATATTTTTTATAATTTTTTTCTATGCTGAATATTAACCTCTATTCAGCAGGCTGGTTGTGAGTGCTGTTTCTTCCACATCACCGGTATAATAAACTAAACTACCGCCCTATTTTATGATTATCCTTTGCTGTAGTAATACACTCACGGGATGCTGAGGCCCTGTTGACGTGTACGGCACTAAAGTGACCTCCGCCTGGGTGTGCCTCAGAGCTCAGGCTCGGCATTTTGTCGATGTTCTCATATCCCAGAATGGTTTTCAACACCTGGGTAAGGCAACGTGCCAGGTTTCTGAGGGAAAAAGAGGAAAAATATCATAAACATATTCGGATTTGACGGAGCTGAAATGGAGCAGATTCCCCCAGACAACTGGGAAATGCATTCCATACTGGCTTTGGGGGAAGAACCCATTAGACCTTTTCCTACAGCTGATATCCGAGATTGCTATTTGCACCGGGAACAAGTTACCATACGCCACGGATCTGCGTCTGTCTGTCTATTCCCATGCGCGTGCTTGCGGACGAGTTTCTTACCGCAGGAATAATATACTGTATATAAAATGGGTCTTTAAATAAATAAATAAGATAAAATAAAAAAATTGGGGGCGCTCGCTGTGAATTTCTTCACGGTCCCTATTCTGCAGCGCTGTCCTCTGGTCATACAGTAGGTAATGAAAAACGCGGCCCGCTGCGGATGGAATTTCAAATCGTAGCCCGAGGACACCGTTCATGACAGTTTTGTCAGTTAAAATGCCTTTCTGATGTGCAAAGACACAGTAAGTCTTGCTGGAGGCGATGCTTTTGCTGATGCCGTTGTAAAGAACGGGGTGTAGTTTTTGCACCCAAACTAGTTTTTTTTTCGCTCCACTCGGAGACATCTGCCAGACTGCTTTTTCGGCCTCGGTTCGAACGTCTTCGAAATGCTGCATGAGTTAATAAGGATGTATTTTAAGGAAATGATCAGACGTAATAGCATCGATGATTTTACTTTGGCTTTGTATTTAAACTCCTTGTTCTCAGCATCCTTGAAAACATGCACGGGGAAACGGGGTTTAATCATTCGCTCCGAGAGACGGTGGATTCTGATTCCAGCGTCCGTCTTACAGTCAATCAGGACGGCAATTTACGCGCATTTTACATCGGCATGTTTGTACAATCAAACATTAATTATGATAATTGTAAATAATTGAAAAGTATTGACGTCTGTTATGTAAAAAGTGAATCATATTTTTACCTGATGTGCAACACTGTTTTTATTTTTTTTATTTAATTTTTTTTATATAGATTGTACATACGCTCACCCAGTATTTCCCTTATCACAATATTTCAGGAACTAATGTTTTTATCTATCTATCTATCTATCTATCTATCTATCTATCTATTTTTAAATGACATTTTTTTAATGAATTGGAGTAGACTTTTTTTTTTCTTTATTTAAATTTTTTACTAACAAATGGTGATAAAATCTGAAAAATTAAACAACTTTGTGGATTAACGCATTCAATTAAATCTTTTAGCTCCTTAAACCTTTAAAACATTTCTTCTGATTGTAATTAAATATCTCTTCAACTTGTACAGATCACCTGCCGCATAAATTGCGTAAAATTTATCGTTAATTTAAATAAACGCATTTTCCATAATGTAAATGCAGATAATCTGTTCTAGCCACCCAGAAATAATCACCAATATTTCCAATTTCCCACACTATAATCATGTTTTTGCATATAAAAATAATCTAAACATTTATTCAGAAAACTCACTGAATAAACTGACACTGAAATAAAATATGAAATAAATCGACAATAAACCTCGATTAACTTCAATTTATGATTCTTCTTGGCACCGGCTGCTTTAAAAACCAAACTGAAAGCCTCTCATTTTTATTTCTTGCCCCCGTCCTTGCTAATATTTTTGGGACCCATTGTGCTACATCTTCACTAAATCTTGCACAAAATGCCAAAAAAACAAAACAAAAACAATATGTAAGCTTGCTTCACTAAAATTTCCTCCAAAACTTTAATTCTTAAGGTGAAAATTCTCAAGGCTGGGGTGTTCGTATGGGGTGGTATTTATTTATACTGCACTATATTAAAAATGTACCATTATCATTATGTATTAAAACTGTTTGTTTTTTTTTAGACTCAGAGAAAATAAAAATGGCACAAATGACCCCGTTAAAAGGTCATAATATTTATATATAACCTCAAAAGTATTAAAAAAAGAAGGAATTTTTTTTTTAAAAAGCTACATAAGTTTCTGACTATGTATATATCACTTAATTACAGCATTTTGTGATTAAATAATTGTGCAGGTCCATACTGCGATTTTATATGCGATTAATTGTGCAGCACTAGCATGTCCCCACAAATAAATGTGCTTTTTAGGTTTTTAGCGGTAAAGTTATTTATTTATTTTTTGTTGTTGTTAGTTTATTTTGGTATTAAATTTTTTTTAATAAGTCCTTGTTGATTTGAATAATGTATTAAAAAAAACACAAAAAACATTATGTATGCAAAAGTCCTTCTAGCATAATCCCTCTTGAGCGAAAGAACATTCTGTATCTCGGGTCTAAACTGTTATCTGAAGCTGTAATACAGGTGAAGTGCTTTTTCTCATCCTCTGCTCGTCTATAGCTGATAACGCCAACGCCGTCGCGCGGACCCACGCGTGATCTGATTGCGGCGTTAATTCTGTTCCTGCTTCTCATTTTAATGAGAACACATTTTGTATTTTTCAGAACATCCATGTCCATGCTCGTCTACGCATAAGCATGTATTTAAAACGACACTTGCTGTTCGTTAGGAATTTTGTTTTTGCTCATCGTCTTAATCTCAACTTCTCCCGGGGATTATGTTTAATTTGTTATTCGGTTTCTTTTCTCCCAGCCTTAATTGCTGTTCAGCAGTGTCCCAATTAACGACGCATAGCCCGACTTAAGAGAGCACGAATTCTCCTGGGAAATAAAAGTTGCGTTTAATTTCATTACCTTGGATAATTTTTAGACTCGGAGGACGAGACGAGATTTGGCTCAGACGTAGTGGAATTTTGAAGTGGACCTGCATTTTTGGTCCTTGTGCTCAAACTGAAGCAGCTGCATTGCTTTTTGTGTGTCTGTGTGTGTGTATGAAGGATGGCCTCAGCTGTTCAGACAGGCACCAGTGAAGTGTGACTCTGTTTTTGTTGGCTGTCCTCCCAGCTCACCTTCACTGTTTTCTGAAGCTGTGACACATGCCAGCTGAAGATATAAGACCCTTGGGCAGCTGCAATAACCATTGACCGAGCCTCTTCACTTTTATTCGAACTTCAGAAAAGGGGACAGAAACGTCACTCCAAATACATCAAACACTGAGCTGTATCCTGAGGTCCTGGGAGAACTGTATTAACAGTCGTACCGCGTGCAAAGCACCTCATCAAGACGGTAGCTGTGTAACGATATGCTAAATGGAAATCCGATTCCGTTGTTTGCTAGTCAAAAATCACGCAGCTCTCTGGAGCACTGTTTGTGTTTTTGAATCTTGTGTTTTCTACTATATTTAGTAAAGTCTAGTATCTTCAGCTACGAATTTCCCGGCATGAAGATTTATTATTTTATTTCTCTCTTTAAACCCCTGGAACAATTTGTACTTTTAACTTCCACCAATATTTGCGGTATTGGTGTCTGTGTTTTTCTTCGTCTACTAGGCTGATGCATTTGGCTTTGTTTCACAGACCCCTGAACCCCACTGGCTTATATCCTATATTTTTCTTCCCGCCTCCAAGTGGTTTACCGTAAACCCGCAAATCGTTCATCCATATCACATCACCCGTGCAGCAGGAATTGAAATCCCGATCATGCCACTGCATTCACATCCATGGTCTCTGGCTGGGAGGGATGGCATACTTTCTTACTCACTCAATTACATTGATGGTAAATTTTTAAATAATGACAATCAAGAGAATAAGAATAATTTGTTATTTTACACAATAAAATTGCATATTAAATATCAGTATTTCGTATGAAGTCCTTTATTCTTCAAAAACCTACTGGATCCGACTGGGCGTACAGTCAAAAAACCGTCTACAGTACTCTCGGGTCATTTGCTCAATCCATACCTGCTTGATGGCTTCCTGAGGAATATGCACAGAAGACAGAGGTTTCTTGACTTCTACTACCTGTGTCACCATTGTCCAACAAGTTTCTATCAGGTTTAGGTCTGGAGATGACCCAGGCCATGGCTCCAAAAGCTCAATACCATTGGGATTTAGACAGTTTTTCACTAGTTTTCAGTCAATTAGTACAACTCTTCAGCTAGATGGGCTAGAACTAATTAGCGACATCACTGGATTTATAAGACATGGCATATGTTGTCTTGATACTTTCGGCCAACACTGTGTGTTAGCTTGTGTATGTGTAAGGAGGCAGATGGCACTTTCCTCCAAGTGTGATTTCAAAGGTAGCTTGAGCATCCATCCATCCATCCATCCATCCATCCATTATGTATACCACTTATCCTATGTAGGGTCATGGGGGACTGGAACCTATACCGTGGAACTTGTCGAACAATGGGGTTCCAACGCATTCCATTGTGACTTGGGGTAATTTGGAAACCCCAGTCCACCCACACAGCATATCCATGGGTTGTGGGAGGAAACCGGAGTAATTAGAGGAAATCCACAAAGCACATGCAAACTTCATACACTCGGACCAGGGAATGAAATTCTAAACCCCCAATCCTTGGAGAGACACTTGGCTGCTTTAATAGTTGTGTCAAAATAATGTCCCCACAAGGATAGTAAATCAAGTGTGTGTTTGATGATCTTACCTCACTGCCAGATTCCATGTGAGAACAGGCCTGGCTTTTCTCCAGAGTCACCGATGCTACAGTGAATCTGCCAATCCATCCATGGACCTGATCCAGCAGCTCGGATTTGGCTTTTCCCTCCTTTCACTTGTGTGTAATGCGGCCGTCTATGATGTATCTTTTTCATGATAAACGCTCCTCCCTCTGGAGATCCAGCGTCTCACTTTCATGGCTGGAGAAGGAAGCCGGCACTGAAATCGTTTCTAGACGGCAGGCACGCTCGCTCGCTCTCTGGGAAAGGGAGAAATTGACCCGTCGTTGTCGCTGCTGTTGAGCATCAGCGCAAGACACAAGATCTGAATTATTAACCGTCCCTCATGTCCCGGGTCCTGTTTATGTAGTGCCTAGATCTCGATGAGATTCGGAGGTGCAAATCTGCAGCGTTCGGTCTGTAAATGTCAGCATGATTTATACGCCGTGCCGTCGTTTTATTTGATCACCAACAGTTTCTCTGTTTCAGCTGTTAAAACAAAGGCAGAGGCATCGCCGTAATGCCTCATAAATACATCAGTGTTACAGATCTTTTCATGCTTTTTCATGTCCGTCCAGTTTCTTCTGCGTGTACTCCTGTCGTTGCTTGTTTAATCGATGCCCTGTGATATTTTTTTTATTTATTAATTTTTTTTCCATTGCAGGAATGCCTGAGGAGGCTCCCGGGGCTCAAGTACAGAGCCAGGACTCCACGAGCAGCCGTTTTTGATGAGATCTGCAAAAAAGAGAAGAACCTCCTAGAGGTACGTATTAACCGATCCGACTCTCCCAGCGACAAAAATAGTTTTATTGGTTTGGGATAGCGCTGAGAGGTATGATATTTGAGAATTAGTTTGTTGAGAGTGCTGTGGATTTTTTTTTTTATTATTACTGTGGCTCACGGTAACAAATAGATGATCGTGCCGATACGAGACCTAAATATCATGATACACACACACACACACACACACACACACACACACACACACACACAAATACGGGGCCTCATGGAAGTAATGTTGAATTTACCTTTTAATATTTTAGCCAAAACTTACTAAGGATCAGAGAAGTATTCAATAAAGATTCTAACAGGATCAGGGCATGATGAGGTTTCCTGCACATTGCAGCCCAACCACATCAAGATTTGATGCTTTCCTGCTCACCATGCTTGTAAAGAGTGGTTGTTTCTGTTGCTGTCAACTTAAGTCAGTTTCTACTTTGCAGAACTGCTGCTGTTTTTTGTATTTTGCACCATTTGAAAAAGAAGAAGGAAGCATTTATTTGGTACATGTGGATTTATAGTACTGAATTTTTGGGTCAGAAAAGGTTAGACATGATGGTGCACCTCTGAAGCAGATGCCTTCAAGGGCTCTGCTCAAGGTTCTTGACAGTGGCAGCTTGGCGGTGTTGGAGCTTGAACCCAACCCTTGACCCTCTCCTTGGTAACCTCAGCATCTTCTTGAACTTCTGAGCTCCCACTGCTGAATATAAGAAGTATAACGTCAAAAGACTGTTGTGCCTCAAAACCCATAATCTGCAGTTTCTGAAAGGGTCCAAATCCAACTTAAGGTGATCACGTTTTTTTCCCCTCGTTCTGATGTCGCAAAGCACTTGAACGATGCTGAGCTTAAATATTAAACTACATTTCATTCCACTGTTACTTTATACTGATGAAGTTGAATCTCCTCTAATCTAATCTGTAGGATTTCTGCCGCTTCCTTGACCAACCCCAGATACAACAGCAAATCCTTTTAGTAGTCTAATGCACATCTTACATGTTTCCTGTAACAATGAGAAATAATGAAACATCAATAGATTTGTTTAACATTTGTATTTGCTGAATGGTTGTGAATCAGTAACGAGAATTCCACGGAAAGCATCGAAAAATCCTCCAGTGATGTAATCCGTCCCCACAGAGTTCCAGAAAACCAAATGTGTAACCAGGTGCTTTCAAATTTCACACGGAGCTGTGTACTGACGCGTTGCCGTTAAGGTCTGTACGAGGTGTGCTATCTCCTAAAAGGCTTTTCTGAGATCTTTCGCTTTGGTGTGCCAGGGAGAAGGTTTTTTTTAAAAAAAAAAAAAAAAGCCCAGCCGCTCGTCGTTCTCTAGCTGTGAGGTTTAAAAGCGAAAAGTGAAGTATTGCATGAGAACAGAACGTGCAGGAGAAGGAATGTTTGTGACACTTGATGGCTCCCGTATGTGTGAAAAATGGTTTGCAATTATATATTAATATTGTAAGAAATTAGAGGAACAGTATGCTTTGCACAGAAGAACATCACCCAGGTAGGCATGCTATAACGGAGAAATAATCAAAGGCAGGTCGAAGTGTTTTGTTTCTTTTAAACCAAAGTAGTTTTCTAGCAAAAAAATGATAGAATTGTCATTTTATTTATTCATATTTAATGTCATGCTGTTATACAGCACTTAAGTTTTTCTTATTTATTAATCAACAACAAATTGTGCTTTTTGATATTTTGGAATGGTTGCAAAACTAGTTGCTGTTATATACTGGTCATATACTTGGAGTTACAAAAAATATGATTTCTATTATTATTATTTATTATTATTAGTTAATTATATAGCCATCTAAATAATATTTTCTAAATTAATAAATATCTTTTTGTTTGTTTCATTGAATCAGGTCAGTTTAAATTTCAAAATCGATTCACATTTTTTGAATTATTTAGCTAAAACTTACAGCACAAACAGTATTTGCTCTAAAATTGACTAATTCCTTAAAAATATTCTACAACTTCCTACAGACAATACAAATTCCTCCTATCTACTGCAAAGTTTTTCAAGATTAGCACTTTCTTCTTCTTTTGATTTGTATGGCCGGTAGGCGCAATAGCGCCTGCTACATGACTGGAGTGTGAAGCATTAACATAAGGTTTTTGCTTTTTACGAGACGCGACACTTAAACAATCAACAATGTAACTTTGGCACTTTAATAGTTATGAAATGCTTTTAGTAGTCTGTAAATCTGTAAAAAAAGACAAATTAGACAAACATTTGTACGATCATTCGAATCAAAACTTTAATTTAATTATGAGTCTACCCATGATTCACAGCTCTAGAAGTCGGTTATCTGGGTTAGTATGTTGTTCTTTTTTTTTTTTTTTTTTTTTCCCACCAGCTTCAGGGAAAACTGGGTGTTTTTTAATTTATTTTTATTTTTTTATAAAACGATATGGACTACGTCTGGAATTGGTCAGTCAGCAAGCACTTACGAGTGTGGCAATGAGGTGTCCACATACTTTTGGCTGTATAACATACCAGAAAATTGCATTGTGATCATTTTTGCTGCATGACTCACATTTTAGTCTCACGCTCTTTCCTTAATGAATTTGCTCGCATGTTCATAGGAAAAAATGACTGCGTGCAGATATTTGGAAACAGCGACTGAGTCACTTCCTTTTTGCTTTCGTGTGCTTTCGTTACACTCTTCAAATGGTGAGTTTGATTGATTTACAGGAAATGAACAGACAGGTGAACAATTAAAAGGAAAACCAGAATAAAGGGTGTTAATAATGCGTCCAGTCATCGTGAGCTTCGGTATACGTTGGCGTGGATTATAAAACTGCCTGGACATGTACTGGAGGGATGAGCGGTGTGATGATGATGTTTTGATCGTAGTGCACTGCCGGATCCTTGGCTCTAAAATCCTCTGTAGAACTTTAGAGGAGTTGAGATGTGGGAGGGTAAAGGCCGTGGCATATTATTGGTTATTTCCGTATTATTAGCCATTCAGTGCACTGTAGCGTCTCTTGACTCCGACCATCAGAGCTTTCCATTGCTTTGCAGTGACCCAGCAAAAATAAATCAAAAACAACAAAGCCACTTTATATTCTTATAATTGTCTCCCACCTAATGGCAAACATGTTTCTAAACAATCATCACCTCCCCCCCGGGGCCTTCAAGAGCTGACGGCCGACCCACACCGAGCAGCACGCCGTGATCCTGTGTCTCCGCTTGTAGCATTTTATCTTTCATAAACCTCTTCTATTTCTCCCTTCACGGAGGGAAATTATTATAAACTTAAATGAATAATTCAAAGCAATCGGTGCAATTTGAATTATTTATAGGTGAGAGAGGCGTCACTTATCGCTGGGCTGACGGTGTAATCTGCATCTCATCCTCCTGGCTGGAATCACTTTGAAGGAATGAACATTCAGGTCTTGTTGCTCTTTTTTGTGTTTGTTTTTTGGCACGCTGCATGGATGGGTAATAAGAATCTGTTTAGGGCGTAATCTTTTTAACATAAAATTGATACCTGACCTTTAATGTATCTAGGAGATTATATGGAGGTTGGATCAGTTTACCAAAATAGAAAAAAAAAAAAAAAACACTGATTAAAAAAGAAAGGTTATTAAATTTGATGTATACATATTTCAATCAGTGTTTTTTATTATTTTATTTTTTTAATATATATATATTGGTAAACTTTGATAGAGATGATTCAAAAAATATTTAAAAAAAACAGCACTCTAAATGCAAATCGTAAAAAGAAAATACAGATTTTATGCAAAGTTAGGACCCAGTTAAAGCATCCAATTAAAAGCATTTTTTGGAAGAAAAATGTAGATCATTAATTTAAAAAATAAGTAAATTTTCTTCTTTGATTTGACTTTAAAACTGTCTTAGCCCGTTCTCTGGTCGGGTGCTATGTAGCTACAATTAAAGTATGAATACAAATCAATTTTACCAATTAAAAAGTTATCAATTAGTGCCTCCAAGTGGCGCAGTGGTAAAGCGCTCGCCCTATCATCCGGAGATCGCTGGTTCGAACCCCGGGTGATGCTGTTTTCCTCT
>JAQMYJ010000011.1:3742012-3767309 GCA_030014305.1 Clarias laeviceps | reverse complement strand
CCTTAAGGTCACTTGCGGTCGTACAAGCATTTCACTGCATATCGTACTGTGTATGACTGTGTATGTGACAAATAAAAATTTGAATTTGATACCAGACTTTAGACATTTTATACATTCAAGTCCACACTGAAAATATTGTATATAATTGTAAATATTGGTATCTGGTGCACTGCAGTGTCTATTTTTTGTACAATACACATGAGCTACTTCCGTGATTTGTAGTCGCGGATAGTCCATCTGCGGAAATTTGCAACTCGGGGACTACCTGTATTTGAGTTACAATCGCACAGCAGTGACACCAAAAACCTTCAACATCCTCATATGTCTTGCATAAGACTTGCTGTTTTTGCTCTCAGAATAACCAGACAGGCAGTCGCTCCGATCCTTTTATGGCCCGCATCATTTTGGGTGGATCTCAGGAGCACTTCTGACAAAGCGTAAACCTGGCTGAGCCTCAACCATCGTAGCAACTCATAAACAAATACGCAATTGATAATCCACTGACATGTGGCCCATACTTGAAAAGATACAGATTAAAGAGATCATCTAAGAGATGGATTGGATTACACCTTAGTTGAATAAACTAAGCTGGAAGTGGAGGGGGGAAAAGTATTGCAGTTGTACGAGGGCCATTTCGTGAAGCGCTGCTCGGAATCTGGCTTATGCAACCGTCTGAGATGTCCTCCTTCCACAACCACTGACACATGCACAGGAGACCAGAGAGCTTTTGAAACACGGTCTGTTAATCATCACCGGTTTTATTGAGCAAACGTTCATCTACAGCAAACTTTATGGAATGTAAGCAAGATGTATGTCGGCTATAAGAGTAACGATATCCGGGAAGATATTGAAAAGTGGAATCGGTGAAAGATTTTTATTTTTGAACTCTAGAACATCGCCAGGAAGCCCCCATTCATCTCAGATGCTCTCAGTTGGACCTATAGCATGGCAGGCTTGCTGACTATCAAGGTAAATGGAGTATAATTTAAATTATTTAATTTAAAACAAAATCCATCTATGTGATTTAACTTGGATAATATTAGATAAATATGGCATTAACAAAGGTTAAGTATATTACAAAAGCTTAAATGACAAGTCGGCGCTCATCATTAAGCTCTTTTCATCCCGTCATTGTTCATATAAGCCAGCTTGAATAGCGTAAAAATATACCATGATGTAAATATAATTTTATAATTCCACAGCAAATGATCAATAAAACAGAATGAATATATTTTGACTGGTTTAAAAAAATAATAATAATAAGATTGACAATTATTATAAACCCATATGCCACTTTGACCAATCATGATTGATTGTAGCACAACCGCTGGTCTTGAATAAACTCATCACCGTTTCTTGTTTGTCATCGTGCTGCAATTAAGCGGCTGACAACCTCGTCAGCCGAGCATCTCAATCAAACAGCCGAAGAAGTGCCGTTAGTTGTTCTATGAATGAAGAGTGAATGAGAACGAAGAAATGAAGATTTTCTTTTATCTGAGCCAGCTACTGGAGCTGCTCTGTATATAAATCACAGCTCTTTCTGTACAACAGACAATTATTTAAGTGGAGTTTAATAGACTTTTCCACACCACATCAGTCCCCGTGACGTTTATTTAAAACAGACCAGGATGACGGATGGCCGAGATCCCACAGCTTACGTCGGGCGGCAGCGTTCTAGATACCCCAGCCAGCTTACTCCAGTCTGCCAGATGGTCCGTTTCCATGTGGAGCGTGGTTGTGACAGGAGGAATGCCAGCCTGTGCCTACTGCTGGCGTCTGCTGGCCTTTGGCTCCCCTGGTGCCCACATAATTGATCGGCTCTGTCTCGAATGGATCGGTTTACTTGTCCTGAGCAATACCTGTGGGACAAGGGACGGTCCAATACTCCTCCGGCACCTTTTATTTTATTTTATTTATTTTTTTTCTACCTCAACTGACCAGGCGTTGAAGACCAATAGGACTTTGACCTACTTTCAAAAGTGCTTTAACTTGTTTTATGTCCATTTTTGGCTCCATAAATGGAGCAAGCACCTGGTATTGATCAGACTCCTATTAAAATTTGTGGACCTGCCTGGTTTCTCAGTGCAGCCAATTTGTTACCGGCCAGCATTGCGTAAGTACAGAATTATTTTGTCCAGACCCATTGACTTATAATTATAGTGGGTTAAAATTATATTTCATTTGGATGATCATGAATGAAAGATGCTTTTTCCTTCCTTCCCTTTAAAAAAAAAAGAAAAAAGTCTGCTTTCTTGCATCATACTCTGATTCAACCGTTCTGTAATATTAATCATTTATTGCACGAACCTGAACAGGAACTAAAACGTTTGCTCTTTCGGTGAGGATTCAAAGTCAGGCTCTCGGGTACTTTCCTGTCTAAGGCTTTCTTATATGCTCTGTCAAACTAACCGAGACAACTCCACCAAAGACGGCGCACGGAATAAACGACGCTGAAATAGAAATGAAACGCAGCTGCCTGACTCGATAAGGAAGACTGGTGGCATTTGAGTAATGCAGATTTCACGAAGATCTGCTCAGATTAAAACCCGAGCCGTCAGTGGCAGGCTCGTAGAACCTGGCTGATTGGAGGAGAGGAATCTTTAAGAAGTGCTGTTTGTGGGGAACGTGATTAACTGACCCCGTGGTGTTGAAATCTTTCAGAGCCAATGTGCGAGTGCTGGTGTCAAGATTTGCACATTGACTCACACATAGTCATTCACGGCTAAAAGTACCTGATGTTCAATTTCCCGCTCCGGAACAAGGAACAAGATTACAATTTCTGACTCAAAACGTTTTATGCGTTAGCATTATGGACCCCAGCATGATGATTGGGTTCTGATATCAGGAATCATCAGCGCTCACATTAATGAGTAAATAAAGGAACCATTTTTGTACTTTTTAATTTTTTTCCCTTATTAATTATTTTAGTTTGGAAGTAAATTAATAAAAAAAAACTTGCCTTTTTATCTGAATTGGCAAAAGAAACACAAAGAAAGAAAAACTGTGTAAAATAGGGAAAGATGGGGAAAAAATACAACAAAATGAATAACTGAGGAACAAAAGAAGGCAATAAAGAAGTAAAATAGGGAAGGAAGGAAGAAACAACAAAAGACACTGAAAAAATGCAAAAGAACGGAATAAAAGGTAAATAAATGAGGAAAAGACATTGATACAAATGAAAGAAAAGTAAGGAAACGTAAAGGAATGAGTAAAAAAAGAAGGAAAGGAATCAAGGAAAGAAAAAAGTAAATGTCAAGAAAGGAAGGACAAGAAAAATAGGGTAAGAAAGGACACTTGGCGATGTTAACAAGGAATAAAATGAAAAAAGTGAAGGAGAAAGAAAAGATGGTTGAATTAAATGGGAAAAGGAAAGGCACATTTCAGGAAATGAAGAAAAAGAGGAAGACAAGCAAGAAGGAATGAATGATGTAAGAAGGAAGGAACATAAAAACCAGGCAAAGAAATAAATGGGGAATGAAGAAAGGAAACAAGGGTTGAGATATAGGGAAAAGAAGGAAAGAAGCGAAAGGAGATCCATGTTGCACTGCCTAATAAAAATCCTACAAATGTTGACCAACTTGAAGAGCGTGTGGAAGCGTGTTGATCCACCCCAACACACTAACACAAGAGTAAACACATTTATGTACAGAATTAAAAGGATGACCTCAAGCTGTTATTTCAGCGGTTTAACAATCAATTCCACTCCCTTCATAAATCACTATAGTGGCTGTCAGGCCACATGTAGATTTTCAGAACTGCGCCATTCTTTATGTAAGGAAGAAAAGAGGCCATGACAGGTACAGAATAAAATCCTCCTCCCCCAATCATTTTTCCTGCAAAGTTCAGTGGAAATGCTGATGCTCTTTCTCTCTAAACCTCTCTGGTCCCAACTCAATCATCTGATTCGCTGAGTAACCTCTTTTCCCTCTCATAATGGAGTTGTGCATTAGGTATTCTTGGCATGCCGCAGTAGAGCGAGGTCCTCGGGCCTGCTCGCCGAGAGCCATCCTTCACCTGCGTGAGCTCTGAGCATTCACGAGAGGAGCTGTTAATTTAATTTCCTTCCACCGCTCTTGCCGCTTCCTCCTCTGATATGATATAGCCCGAATCCCCGGTTAGACATCACAGTACTTAGTCCTTTGACCACATGCTTTTCTAAAATCACTTTCCCAGGAGTCATGGCCCGACTTATGAGAAGCTGACCACTGGGTACAAGGCGATCCGGTAATCGAGGTCATGCATGCAGATCAACGAAGGCGATCCATCATGCATCCTGATGGGAATTAAAAAAAAATATGAAAAGGTGTCAAAAAATGTGTTGGAGGACATGTGCACTGACGAGCCTCGTTATACAAGCGACTGGCTTTGTAAGTGTGAGAAATCTCATGCGTTTCTTGAACGGTGTTTATCGTTAAAAGCTTAGTCAAACAGAAAATGGTGTCTGACGAGGGTTTCAAGGCACCGCTGCATAAATGAGACGAGCTGCTAAAGCCTTGATTAGAGTTGTATAATCCTAACCCATATTGAAAATGTGACAAATCCCTGAGGCGCTGATGCAATTCCTCAAACTGTTGCTGCGAATTCGGAAAGCAGACATAGACGCTTTTGTGCTCCTCCGGCAATTGTGCTCTACTGACATATGGATGTGATTGTCAGGTATCCAAAAACTTTCGGCCATATTGTGTAAAAGCCGTCCATTCTTCCGTCAATTATGCATGCTGTGTATCCTGTGTATGATTGCTGGGGGGTGTGAAGCCTATCACCTATGAGTTGTAAGTTACAGACACACACACCCAGTCAGAAACGCCATTCAACCCACAACGCATGTCTTTTGACTGGGAGGAAACCATAGTATCCGGAGGAATCCCGCCAAACAAATCCATGCACAGACTAAAAGTGAGATTGAAACTCCCAGTCCTGGAGGTCTGAGGTGACCGTGCTATCCACTAAGCCATAAAAACACACTCAATCCTTTCCTCATGGAGAGGTTTATACCCCTGACTTTAACCATCTGGTGCTGTTGGCACTGCTTGGGTATCAGAGCACCATGTCTTTCCATTTGCCAGCGGAGTCAAGCAGGGTGGTGCTGTGGGACACAGGTGACGATCACAAGGCCGAGTTTCACCCTGAACAAGTCCAAAAGTCACCTGCTGGCAACCTCTGAGACCGTTTAACCCGGCATTTACTTCTTATCTTCCCGTGTCAAAGCTGAGATGAAAGTGCAGCGCATTCACTCTGAAGGCGAAGCTAATCAAAAGCCTTTGGTACTTTGGCCCGCTTCGGGGCTCGCGAGACTCGCTGAACGATTCGTCTCGAAAACAGATTAGCGGCCAAGTTCAGGTAGACATGCTAATGTTTGCTCCATCTGCTTTACTACTGATTATTTCATTTCCCCCTGAAAACATGCTGAAAATGCGGATGTTGGCAGAGCTCTGAGAGCATGGAAAAACAGATTTGACATTCCTAGCATGAAAGCCAGACAGGAATAATTGCATCAGTGCTAAACAAGACTAATACTGCTTATTCGTGCAGAGACGTCCATGCCGTATGTGTCTGTAGACCAGACATGCAAACAAAATAAATAAATAAAAATGCAGTAAGAACTCAGCAATCACAAGATCTTCAAGACGAAGTTCAGACACATGGACAAAACGAGTGATCCTGTTTCAGCCCTAGTAAGTAAAGTGGCTAGCGAGGTACTTTTTGTTTTGTGTGTGTGTCGCCTGTGCCTGAAACATAGACGACACATTGGGATCACAGTCCATTGTCTCGTATCAGTTGTCTGCGTTGTCTCACTTTTACTTTATCCGCAACTCCTCCTAAACCATTGATCGGAATTGGACCGAACCTTTACAGAACCTTTATTAGGAAGCATAGATGTGCACTAGATATTTCATTTTCAATTTAATAAATAAGATTTTTGTAAATCATTTGTGGGAACTTGTGCAGTACCCTTTTTCCAAAAATGAGAGAGAATGATGTCAATATAAACTGCTTGAAAAGTATTCAACATCTTGATAGAGTCATGAATGACATCAAGGAAAATAACTGTTCTGACTACCTCTGACTTTGGTAAACAATTTTTATTTCTTCGAAAATGTTTGTTACATCACTTTTTCCCTTTTATAGCATTTTTTTTTTTTTTTTTTTTTTTTAAAGGCGTACATTCCGTGGTCAGGGGACCATGATGACCTTGACTGTGTACCGTTGAGTCTGACCCCCTTAGCAATTGACCTCTTGGATGATTCTCCCTATGTAATTGGTAGTCAATGCGATAAATCTCAGGGATGGTGAATTCTGTTTGTTTCCACTGAAATCCAATAGAGTAAATACACCTTCCCGTCCTACTCCTCCCTGCTAATGTCAGCGTGATGCATTATGCATGGCTTTCATTTCACTGTTTTTTTTTTGCTCCTCCCATCTTTCTCCTTCACCCCTTGTTACTTTTCTTTTTTTCTTTTTTTTTCCTCCCTCCCTTCCCCCCTCCCTTTCCTCCATTCTCATTTTCCAAGAGCCATCGGCCATATAGAATATGCCAAAAAGATTGACACTAGTTATTTTTGCCCTGCTGCGAGGCTCCCCACTGAGGAACTTGGCTACGTTTTCATCATCTTATTCCAGCCTGGTTACTTAGTCCAAGCCTCCAGTCATGTGCTCCATACACTCGACATTCTTCTTTGAATCCGTGTCATCTCTGTTCTCGTGTTACGTCAGAGACCACTGGATTATTTCAACCCAAGCGAAGGGTTTCTGCGCTACTTCTGAAAGGACGAGACGCTTGTAAGGAAACGATAGTAAATCATAGTTTCTCAAAAATATGATTGTTTCTGTTTTTGCTGTTAATAGCAACCGTTTGAGTATCACATGCCAAAAAAAAAAAGATTATTATAGAAGCATTTTTATTGTGTCTACATCTTGTCCTTGGCCTTGTCCAGTGATTAGTAGATGATAAACTGGATTCAGGGATCTTCTGCGCGTGAGAACAGACGGATTCGATTACGTCTCAGACTCTGATTGGCTCGTTGTTGTTATTACTACGCAAATTAATTTCGGGGATGCCAAGCTTTTTGGACGCACTGAAAAAATCTCATTAATCAGCCAATCATATTATGAGCGCATGGAAATTGAGGCTAAAATCCTGAAATAAATCACCTGTCACCTTAATCAATTGACCATAAAAACACAAGATCTGTTCCTTTAGTAGGTTATTTTACAAGGTTAAGTCAGCTTGATATGGAGTTTTAGTACAGCAGGTAAACTCTTAGACTGATCGTTTTTAATTTGTTAACTTCGACCAAAACATGTCATACACGTGCCTAAGGTTTCTGAAATTCTGTTTCTCAATTATGGCATACAGATACAGATACTCATCCCACTACTAGCTTACCATGAGGCATCGGTTTTGGGTTGTTGTTTTTTTTACTTGGCAATGTTCTGTCACCAATGTCAGGCAAAAAAGAGTGTTTGTCAGTCAGACAACTCTAATTGGCACGCCAGAGCAAAACCACAAAAAAAGAGCCCAGTCTCTGTCTCTTAAGCAGAGCTTTTATGCAGCCATCCTATTAGGCAGCAAACTCTGGACAGCAATTCAGATCTGTCATCCTTCCACTCCATCACTCCGAGTGCAATCCAGTTAGCCTCAATCATATTATGTCTAATCTAATCACACCTAATAAAAACCTGCACTTCTCGACATTTAAACCGACGGTTGTGCAGTCGTCCCGGATCAATAGTACGCCCGGCTGAGCTGGAGATTACACATCTGTTACATCCATCTTGATGGAACTATAGCAGCGTGTTCGCGATGGCCGTACGAGGCAGAGGTTGGCACGCGGCGCAAGCCACAGAAGAGCAGTGTGGGCTATGTCTATAAGGAATGAGCTGGCCTGGAGGAGGAGGAAGAGGCAGATAGTTATGGAGATGAGCCCAGAGAAAGCTAATCCTTGTAATAACCAGTGTAAAAGTTTGTACGTTCTTTCAGTAACCGCTTTATTCTGGTCAGTTTTGTGGTGGATCCAGGGTTTATCCCAGGAATGCCGTGCACAGGATAGGAGAATTTATCCTGGATGAGATGCTAGACCATTGCAGGGCACCATACATAGACATACTGTCTATGTATGGGACTATGTACTGTCATTCATACCTGGAGAACATCAGGGAAACCAAAACAGAGACAGGCGGAGAATGTGAATCTATTACAGATTGAAACCCACACTTTTTTTTTGTTAATATTAGGTTAATTTTAGTAAATTTTAATATGTCCATTTATCAAGATTATGACTTCATCTGACTTGAGGTAACAGGCAAAGTAAATCTTCAAAAAGCCTCCAAAAAGACCAGAAAAACTTCATGACTTCATGAGCAGAAATACAGATTTTCTGCTACAAATGCCAACATCTCATCAGCAGAAAGAACAGAAAGGCCAGGCTGGAATTTGTAAAGTTTTATCGAGCGATGAGGTGAAACCTTTAGCCGATTGATCGCTGGGGAAAAGTTCAGAGAAAAATCGGACTGCAAATGATCCTTATCTTAGGATTCCAAATCCAAATAGCTGCAGTTTGCAGAACATCATACACTAGGTTTACCTCGCGTCACATAGTTGTACGCTTGGAGCCATGAAGCATTGATGGACTGATTGATTAGATTTTTTGGGGCATTATGATTTGAATCCATAGCACAAATATTTATTGTCTGATTTGTCTTGATCAACTATGTCTCTTGCAGTATTTGCAACTACTGAAAGTATTTAATAAACATTGTAATAATGTGTAATTTCAATTTTATTTTGTTTAGCTTTTTATTTTTAACAATAGACAAAAGTGTAAAACAAAAGCAAGCTTTGTAACTTTCTTTGGTGTTGTTGGTTTAAACATCATGTTTATTCGATCACGATTACCTTTTTTTCATCTTCTGGTCAGCACTCCAGTCCAATAGGTGGTGGTATTGCATCAACTGGCTGTAAATTTCAAGAGAAGGAGTGGCGAAAAAAAAAAAGCAGTCTATTTTCTGCAAAAAGCTGTGGGGGGAAAAAATGCGTCAATTTCAAATGATTGCGAGTCAATTCTGAATCGAAAACAGACCAAGGACAGTCGAATCAACCAACAATAGTAAATATTAACTTGCCAAAATCTATTTAATCTCAACGCTCTAATAGTTCTGGGGCATAATTTCCTCTGCGTGGAGCAATCGCAGAGACTCTGATACGGTCAAACATGTTTGAACAGCTCTGAGAAACAGCCAATGAGAGTCTAAGAAAGAATCGCATTCATTTGCTGTGACGTGCAGCAGATCCCTGAATCCAGTTAATCGATAGATGGAGTTACCTTATTAGTCCCAAAGGGAAATTGTATTAATTAAATTGTTAGCTATCTGTATTTGTGAGAAGCGGGGATCAGCAGAATAATATCGCTTCTATAAGAAAATTATTCAACGTGCCATTCCCAAATGGATGTTAGGAACAGCCGAAATAAAAACAGACCTGACACGCAGTCTAAAAATAGCTAATCTTATTGCATCTTGTTGCAAGCGATCATCACTTTCTGCAAAGTCCTCAATCAAGCCTTGCTTCAATATTTTTACATTTATTTCTGTTTTTCTCCCTGAAATGCTCACAAAACCTCATGAGATAGACAGCTATCAGGGTTATTTTTGTAACAAATCAAAGCTCTTGTAGCGCGTGACCCTCCTCTGTGAGCGCCAGTGTAGTTCACGTGACCCCATGTCCACCAGACAACCGATCAGGAAAGGTTAAAGTCGTGTAGCATGAGCGGGTCAGCGATTCTGAGATTTTGAAACCCGTGTAGCATGCGCTCGGCATTAATCAGGGGAGGGGAAAAAATATGGAAAATTTCAAACCGGCCAAGTGTTCTGATTTAAATCCAAGCAGGCACACGTTTCGTCTGGCGAAGGGGAATGTGAAGGCACCGGGCCTTCAAACCGAGCCGCAACCCGACGACGGCTGCTGTCCAGGTTTGGCAGAGCGTTTTAACGGGATATCAAGGATATCGGCGCCTTGTGATTCTTTATTGGTTGCAGATTTTAAGCAGATACTGTGCAACGCATCCCAAACGAACTTTTCACACTTTTAAAAGTCAAGAAAAACAGCGTTCATTTTATACGCTTATACTTTTTATAACATATTCCATGAATCTCCAACTGAAACAATTCATCTTTTAATTCATCCTGTTCCAAAAAAATCCCTCCTAGGCATATTTTCCACACTGAATGGAACAGACGATGTTCCACTGTCCTCTAAAACAAAGCCTCTATTTCTCTGTTTCTCCTCATCTTTCTCTCTCTCTTCCCCCACCCTTTTCAGCTCTTTGTGCGCCTTTGGTAGCCTGAGAGACTAAAAATAGCCCACCGTGTTGTGCAGCCTAATTAAGAGGAGAGGGACGAAGGTGCTCCCAAGCATCTGGGCCTAGTATGTAAGCGCTGCCCTTGTTCCCAATCGCTAGCTGATGCACACCTCTGCCAATTATCCTCTGGCTGTTTCACAGACTTGTAGAGGAGCTGACTGACTACAAATCAAAACTTTTTTCTCCCCCCTTCTTTTTAATAAACTCCTGAAAATGCTTGTTGCGAGAAAGCAGACGTTGCATAAGCACTTTTGTGTTTCTCAGAATGCCACCATGAAAACAAGGCTGCATAGCTTTATTTTGGGAATTCGCGCTGCTGGGTTGGCACTATTGGAAGTAGGGAGGGATAGGCACAAGTAGGAGGAAGCAGGTGCAGACATGCCATGGGAATACAAGGAAGGGGTAAGGGCCAAGAGTCCCAACATAACAGTGAACAGTTTCAAGTTTGTATACACACCATGGAAATCAGGATCAGTAAGTAACAAAGTTAAACACCTAGAATTAGCATTCAATAGATTATTCTGAGCGCCGGTTAAAAGTAATAAGAGCAGGGTTGGTTTAGTGGTTAAAGAACTGGGCTGCCTGACAGGAAATCCGTTGTTCCAAATTCCACATTTTCAGCTTTTGGCCCTCTCAGTGAATTTTGAATGATGGACTTTGATTAAAACCTAAGTGCCAGCAAAACAAAATGGTGGGTTGAGTATTGGATAAGAAAGAAGGAATTTCTTCCAATCCAGTAAGAATTGGAAAAGAGTATAATTAGACTTGGAAAAGATTTATTTTGGACCTGGAAACATTCACTTTCAAACAGGCTTTACTGTAAGAAATGATTTGTATTATATATTTACACGTAATATTGAATAGGTATGGTTGTCAACTGATGCTTCATGTTTCTGCATCTGAAAGAAAGAAAAAAAGAAGTGATCATTTTATCAAACACTGCAAAAAGATTTGCGTCTTAACAAGTGAAATATTCATGAATCTAGCCAAATGTATTTATAATTTATAAAAAACAAGTTTCCAACAAACCAAATATGAGCTTAAGTATATTGCTAGTAAAATGTTACTAAAATGTCTTCTTTAACTGGCAAGGTATTTTGCTTCTTTCGACAAGTAAATTCCTAAAAACTAGGTAATTTAACTGCTAATAGAATCAGACATTTTCACTTGCGATTTTAGTAATAACATTTGACTAGCAGAAAGTTTAATAATCTTGTATTTAGTTTGTTCTTATCTTATGTTAAGAAATTATAGATATTCTGGCTAAATACAATATATTTACTTGCAAAGATCTTAAGATTATGCAAAAAATGACATCATAGCATATATAATATTCTTGAATCTAGAAAACTAATACAAAACTAATATAAGTTAAAGCTTATTTCTAGTTAAATGTTAAATTTCTAGCAAAAAATGTCTTAACATTTGATGAGAAATATTCTTAATAATAATACTATTTTTTTGTTTTTTGGTCTCATTTTAAGAAATTGTAGATAAGTTTGACTAGATTCAAGAAGATGCTGAGATGCTAACTTTTTAAGGTTAAACATCTGTATTACATTGCAAATAATGGCATCTTAGTAAGTACATTCTTCTTGATTCTAGCCTAACCTAGCTTTAATTTCTTAAAAAAAAAGATTACAACAAAACAAATATAGGATTATTAAGTTTATTTCCAATTAAATGCTACTAAAATTGCAAGCAAAAAAATCTGTTCTGTTGGCAGATATTTTTGCTAGATTTTAAGAATTTATTCCTTAAAAGAAATAAAATTATCTGCCAATCAAACATGATTTTTCTTTTCAAGTTTAGTAACGTTTTGACTAGAAATAAGCTTGATAATCTTCTATTTAATTTGTCGTAATCGTATTCGAAAAAGATATAGCTAGGTTTGGCTAGATAAAAAAATATTTCACTTGCTAAGATGCTGAGATGCTAATTAGTGTGCTCGTTGCTGTAAGATGCATAAAATTAGGTTTGGCTAGATTTAAGAATATTTCACTTGCTAAGTTGTAATTTTTTGCGATGTAATATGGATATTTAATCTTACAGCAACTAGTTAAAAAGTTAGCATATCAGCATCTTAGCAAGTGAAATATTTTTAAATCTAGCCAAACCTATGTATAATTTCTTAAAATAAATTCACAACAAACCAAATATAGGATAATTAAGCTAATTTCTAGTTAAATGTTACTAAAATTGCAAGTGATCAATGTCTTGTTCTACTCGCCAGAGAATTTTGCTTCTTTCAAAAAAAACCCCTAAAAAATAGCTAAATTATCTTATTGAAACAAGCTTAATAATCTTATATTTGATTAGTTGTAATTTTATTTAAAGAAATTTTAGATGGTTTGGTTTGTTTCAAGAGTATTTCACTTGCTGAGATGCAAATGTTTTGTTTTTTTGCAGTGTAAACGCCGTTTTGGCTTGTCGGGTAAAAGAACAGCTTTATAAGCATCCGAGTCCAAACAAGTGCCGTGTTTCTCGCCGGTGAACCAGAACTGAGACGAGATTCGCTGCTTCAGGTTGACAGTTCAGCGATTTATTTTTATTCCGCTGCCAAGCACCTACACAGCAGCACATTCAGACTTGACGTCTAAAAGGTATTTTTGCATCAAACCCGCGTCTCCGAGCTGACCCAAGCACGGCCTTTTCACAGAGCTCCTTGTTCGCTTTAATCCAGCCTGGCTCTCGGTAACTGAGGATAAAAGTTGTGGATATTCATATCTGTTATGAAATTAATACAAATATGCAATCTCTGCTGCATAGCCGACACACAAAGGTTTTTTTTTTTTTTTTGCTTTTTTTAGATTCCCCTTCCATCTGTTTATATCTTGTTCTGCCAGGAGTCTAAGTGATGGGTTAATCTTGGATGATTGTAGACGCCTTCGGGCAACACCTGTTAAATTTGAGTTTAGCTTTTTAAAAGTGGTTTTTGGTCTTTGAGGAAAAAAATTTATAGTGGGGATCTGCTTGGAAAATCCGACTCGGTAACATTTGAACAAATTCATGCATGTGAATGCTGATGAAGTAATAAATTATGATGATAAAAAGAAAAATACAGGTCTTCCCTTAGTGAACAAAGACTTTTGGACCCAACTTTCAAACCCAAATTTCGTCTCTCATCATCTACTGTATACTGCTTTATCCTGTATACAGGTTGGATCTTATGAGACTGGCGCGAAGCGGGGGTGCACTCTGGATGGGGTGCCGATCCATCGCAGGGCACACACTCACATGCTCATTCACACAGTATGGACAGTTTGGGAATGCCAGTGAGCCTAATCTGTATGTCTTTGGACTGTGGGATGAAACCGTAGTACTCGGAGGAAACCCACCAAGAACATGCGAACTCTCGGCGGGAATCGAACACGGAACCTGGAGGTGCAAGGCGACATTGCTAACCACTAAGCCACCATGCTGCCCTCTTTATAGATTTACATTTTTTTTATATTTCTTCAGCTATTTTTTTTTTCCTCTACTGCATTATTTCACCCTAATTTTCCAAATTCAAGTAGGGCACCTCATTGGTTTTTTTCCGTAATCCACCATCCCCAGGGACAGGTGATCTGGGATTTTGGGGCCTAGTGGTACCAGCGCAACATGAGATTGAGATGAGAATGGACATTAGATAAGCAGTGTACTGAGTACATGGCTCAGGCTGAATGCTGTCCATGTTGTGCGTGGGGGGTTTGTCTAAGCTCTATGCCAACTCCGCCCATCCCCGAGTTAACCGCAGATGGCAGAGCGACAGAACGGTGGAGGCACACTGTGTGCAGGCCGGCGAGACTGTTTACCAGCACACTGGACCGAGTGCCATGTGTGTAGAAGGCAGGGTGTGAGAGCACACAGACGCACTCAGGATAAAGTCCAACACACACACACACACACACACACACACACACACACACACTGACAAGCCTGCCAGAGTGAATATAGGCTGATGCTACAGAGACTTTCTGAGCTGACAGGGGAGATTGATTTCCTCCTCCGGCTCCTGCACTCCGTAACTCGACATGACACGGCACCGACTTCAGATCTTCCTGATTTTTTGGGTGTTGTAAGCTGCCACACTTTGGCAGGTCACTGATATTTGAGATTCTGTTCATTCTTTAGTATTTAAACACACACTATTATTTTTTTCCCCCACTTTAACACCAAGTCACGATATCTTAGCTACTGAGATACGCAGTAGATATGCGTACAGTATCTATCCACCATTTGTGTGTGCATTTGGTCCAGGCGAGATAAACAGGATTAGGGATTTAGGATTACACTCCCCTGACCTTGTCCAGATTGTCTAGCGTCTAAGCCGTTGAGCATGTCACACTCGAACCTGGCAGGACATCGTTTCAATCGAACAACGTGGAATAAAATTGCCAGTGTGAGAGCCAGGAACAAGCCCAGGGGTCAGGCCTAATTTTAACGCTTACAATATATCCATGTTAAACACTATAGTCTTCTTTTCTACTTAGAAAAAGCTTTTATTTGTCACAGTGACCTTTTTTTTCTTCTTTTTTTGCATATCCTAGCTTGTTAAGGGTCAGAGTGCAGGGTCAGCTGTGATATAGCACCCCTGGAGCAAAGGGGGTGGTAATTAGGGGCCTTGCTTAAGGGCTCGACCAGGGCTGGTTGGCATTGCTGGGGCTTGAACCCCTGACCTTCTCATTAATAACCCAGAGCGGTAACTGTTGAGCCACTATTAAACTATGAAAAAATGTCTTAAATATAGTCATATTTATGTACAATTTTTTAAATATCAGATTACAGCAATTCAAAATGTAAGATTATTAAGGTCTTTCTACACAAATTCTTACTATTTTTTTAAGCATAAATCGAGTTCAATTAGCAAATAATTTACTGTATTACTTGATAAAAGCAACATTAGTTGCCAACAACAAGAAATTTATGCTTTGAAACTAGTAAAATTTGTCTGGAAATTTGTCTGAAATTTTTTTTTTTATATAACATTTATATTAGAGATGCACCGGTCCACAAGCCAGTGACCAGAACTTTCTAGTATTCAGCTTGATCACCGGATCAGCCTCATCTGATCTGCCATTTTCTCCAACTTTTTCTGCGAGCGAAATGGACCCACTCAGACCCACTCATTACACGCGCTTACACCGGTCTCAAACCACATACACCAAGTTTGTTTAGAAATAATAATATTAGAAATTACAAATCTTCCAGTAGGTTTATTTTAATCTTATATTAAATCATTTTTATTTTTTGGGGGGGGATTTTCTCCCAATTTTCTCCCTAATTTAAACGTATCCAATTCCTCCCTGTCCCACATTAAGGCTACTACTGCCACTCAGTCGGGAGGGCCGAAGACTATCACGTGTTTCCTCCGAACCACGTGACGCCAGCCGACCCCATCTTTTTGAACTTTCACCGTTGGGGGCGGCGTAACGCACTCGGAGGAGCTCCTTCCGCTTGCGTGAGCTCACAGACGCCCCTGATTGGCTGTAGAGCCGTCATTAATGTGGGAGCACGAAGTACCTCTCATCCCTCTCCTCATCTCATTAGACCTCCGGCTGCGAGAGGTTACAGCATCACCCAGAAATCGAACCAGCGATCTCCGGATGATAGGGCGAGCACTTTACCACTGCGCCACTCGGAGGCCCTTTATATTAAATCATTTTGATAACTTTGACTAGATTCTAGATATGTTCACTTACTAAGATATAAATTTTTGCCGTGTACCCTGTTCTTCTTGCATCTCTTATGAACAATATATGACAGTACTACAATGTAAATTTGTCTATATTCTATCATTTATGTTTAGTTTAATATATGAGCGGAGTTTTACTCTACACAAGCAAACATGGTTCATCGGTGTGTTTTTGGCAGCATATCTTTCCAGTCCTAGTTATTTGTCTTTTTATCCTTTGAATTTAAAAAAATCTGCTAAATAAAGTGACTGTGCCTGGCCGTGCGGTCGGTTTATGACTCCCCCTCTGCCTTTATCTGATAATCAATCCTAATCTCATGAACTTAAGCGTACGCAGAATTAGTAATATATTTTATCTTCCTTTATGTCCTTTCTTTTTGTTTCGATGTCCTTTCCATTAGAATTTTTTTAAATAAGATGTAACCTCTAATTATGTAACATTTCATTTATTTGATCTTTTAACAAACTGCTAAAAATTATTATATTCTTGAATCTAGGCAAAGCTATCTATAATTTCTTAAATAAGATTAAATATAAGATTATTAAGCTGTTCATTAGACATTTTTTCTTCTATTGGTAGATGATTTTGCTTCTTTCAAGAAATAAATTCCTAAAACTAGCAAAATTCTTTGCCAACAGAACATGACTGTCTGCAATTTTAGTTAGATTTGATTAGAAATAAACTTAATAGTCTTATATTTGGTTTGTTGTAATCTTATTTTAAGAAATTATAGATAGTCTTGCTAAATTCAGTGTTTCGCTTGTGTCACTATACTGCAAAAAATTACATTTTAGAAAGTGAAATATTCTTGAGTTTAGCCAAACCTGTCTATAATTTCTCAAAACAAGTTTACAGCTAACCAAATATAAAAACCTAAGCTTATTTCTAGTCAAGCTTTACTAAAATTAAAAGCAGAGAATTTTGCTATTTTAAAAAATAAATTTTTTTTAGGAATTTATTATTATTTATTCCTCCAAATAAGCAAAGTTATCTCCCAGTAGAACAAGACATTTTTCACTTTCGATTTTAGTAAATTTAATAAACTTATTTGTGGTTTATTGTAAAAATATTTTAAGAAATTATGGCTAGATTTGCCCAGACTTAATAATATTTCACTTCCTAAGATTCAAAGATGCTAAGATTTTTTTGTGGTACCTCGGCATATGAATTTTATCCATTCCAGAGGCGAGTTCTTAAGGCGAAATTTCGTATTGTGAAATGCGTTTTCCCATAGGACATAATGAAAATGTAGATAATCCGTTCCAGCCACCCCAAAATATTAACAATTTTCAAAATCATATTTTTTTGTATATAAAAACAATCAAAACATTTTGAAAAGACCTGTAAATTAAGTAAAATCTGAAATAAATTGACATTAAACCTCACTTTAAACTTTAATTTATGATTCCTCTTGGCACCTGCTACTTTAAAAACAAAATTGAAAGCGGCTCCCTTTTCTTCTTGCTACCGTCCTTGATAAAATTCTTGGGACCCATCATGCCATGTCTTCACTAAATCTTGCACAAAATGGAAAGAAAAAAAAATGTAAACTTACTTTACTAAAATTTCTTGCTTAATGTGAAAATTCTCAAGGCAGGAGCGTTTCTATGTATTTATGTTAATACACACTTAGTACCAAGGTACAGTATAAATGAGCTGTGTTTTAAGAACATTCCATTATCATTCTGTTTTAGTTAGATCAATCTAACTTGTCTAGTAAACATAATATGCCCAAGACTCTGAAATGCTTGATTTATCATTTTTAATATTTGACTAATAGAAAAGGTTCAACTTGTTTAAAATACAGATAGACCTGTAGTAACTTATTTCTCAGGAAATAAGGAAAAGTTTTACACGTATTCCTCTGTAAATTCCTCGTATTCCTCGTATTCCTCCTTTTTTGTTGTGGAAAAAAATTGCTTCAATATTTGGAACAAGTGGACAACAGTGAAATCCTGCAGCAGACCCAGCGCTCACACCTTACTCTCACACCTGACACCACCTGCCCTGAATCTGTCAGCAATATCTCTTGTGTAGTCCTTGAAAAACAAAAACCGTTGTGCATGAAAAGACCTTAAACCCTGTAAACAGGCAAATACTTTGAAATAACTAAATAGCATGATATTCCCTGAGCCATCATTTATCATTTCAATAATTTCAGCTTTTCTCTAATATCTTTCTAGAAAACAATAATCCCTTCTATCATTGCGCCATGATCCAAATTCTGGCCTCCAAGGAACTCCTCTAACGTCCCAAACATGTGGAAACGTCTTGGTGCAAGTTCAAGACTATGAAGGACGTGGCAGTAACTCCCAGCCGAGTTCCAGTTCAGAGACAGATGCGTCTATCCATCGATTTTCACGATCAGGTGTTCCATTTGCTGAATGTTCACAGGAACGACAGTTCTTTAATGGTGGCCAAACCACCTTGGCCAGAATCGTCGTTCACGGACATACGGCCTTCTTTAAAATGTTCGCACCGTTCAAATGTTTAACTGCAGCTAAGATTCTCATGGCCATACTGTCCTTGAAGTCTTCAGTTAATGTCAATCGCTTTTACAATGAAAAATTTCATCACAAATCACAAGGTTTGACTTGAACAGGTTGTCCCTCGTAACAAGATACATGCTTCTTGTTGTTTCCCCACTATAATAGTCTTGTGTAGACGTTGAAAAGCTCATCTACAAGCCTTGTTGATAAGCAGAGGTTTTGGTGAGATTTCTGGTTGGTAGACACAACAATCTACTTAAACTAAAGTGTCGAATGCAAACCATCCAACTGCAAAATCTTATTAAATGGAGAGTTTTTTGACTTATTTCTAGCACAGGGTCATTTTATTCCTTGGATTAAAAGTCTGCGGAAACACTTACTCAATCTGAGTGTAATGAGAACGTTTCTCGATTACTGCTGAGGCTAATAAATTAATCTCTAGATTACAAAATAGTTTTTTTTTCCCGGTCTACTTTCCATTCAAAGATCCTCTCACTGTGTGGATGTAACCCTAAGTCTGAAAGAACGTCGAGACCAGGACTAGCTGAGACCGAGTGTTAAAGTGTTCTAGGTCGAGTCAAAATCAACCCAAAAAAAAAAAAAAAAGAGATGACTGTTTTATGCTCAGGAGTGAAAATCAAATCCCTTTCTGTCAAATCCTTTTCAATGCTAAGCCTTTATTCTCGCTGATAATCAGGCTGTTTTGTAGAAGAAAGAGTTACTTCTTGAAAACCTTGTGAAATAAAAGTTTTTTCCGCTCCTCAAACTCAAGACCTAGACACGTCCAATCGATACAGAACATATCTCGAGACCAGACTCGCATCCCTCAGCACTGTAATGTTCTCTCCTCAATAGTAACGAGGTATCGCTTTATATACGCCTATTAAAATGAAAAGTGGTTTGAAAACAGCAGCTCCATGATTTGTGGTTTAACCTGAACATTTATGACTTAAGCTCTTTTTCATGGTGAAATCCAAACACCGTGTGAGATTTTTTTCCCCGTTTTTTTTCTTCGCTGAACTGAAGCAGCACACCAGTGAGTCAACTTCAACCAAAGGAAAAAGCAGTTTACTAAAAGGAAAAGCAATAAAAACCTTGTAGTCTTTTTTGTTGCACTGGTGAAGCACTGATACTGTAGGTGGCATTGTTAATGAAAATAGAGGAAAAATCGATTGAGTTACGAATCATACATTGACTCAATTCTTTTTTAATAACATTTATATTAGAGATGCACCGGATCAGCCTGATCTGATCTGCTTTTTTCTTCAAACTTTTTCTGCAAGCGAAATGGACCCACTCAGACCCACTCATTCCACACGCTTACACCGGTCTCAAACCACGTGCACCAAGTTTGTTTAGAAATAATAATTATGGTGGATGACAGAACCGTGATACATGCTGCTTAATAAAAATTTAGCTTTTTGTTGAATAAAATTTTAACTCCTGTATTTGTAGTTAGTTTGTATTGTTTAAATGCTCTGGGTTTTTCTCACTCACTCACTCATCGTCTATACTGCTTTATCCTGTATTCAGAGTCGTGGGGGAGCTGGAGCCTGTCCCAGGGAGACTTGGGGCATGAAGTGGGGTCCAATCCAATACAAGGCACACAAACAGACACACACTCATTCACACACTACGGGCAATTCGGGAACGCTAATTAGCCTAATCTGCATGTCTTTGGACTGTGGGAGGAAATCGGAGGAAACCCATCAAGCACGGAGAGAACATGCAAACTCCATGCTCACAGAGACGGGAAACGAACCCGGACCCTGGAGGTGCAATGCGATAGTGCTAACCACTGCCGTGCCGCACACTTGGTTTTTAAGTGAGAAAAATAATGTGTTCAATACACGTGAGCTACTTCCATGATTTGTTCGCATCTGTGAAAGTTTATAGAACCGCGGGCCGTTCGTATCTATATAAAGATATACAGTTATCCGACTATTTGATGATCCACCCATAAGGACACATCATTAATAGTGCATTGATGTGGTCAGAGTTTGGTTTGTCCTTGATGGTTGGTGGTTCCCAGTTCCAGGCTCTAGTTGGTCCAGTGTCCTTTTTTTGCCAAAATTACACCTGATCTGATTTGATGTATTGGCTGAAATGTACAATACAATGTATGTGGGTGTGGTTGAACAACATGCCGGGAAGCAGGGACGGGTATAACCGGACCAGGTTTCATTTTGAAAGCGCAGAAATCAAAGTCGCGGTGTGAGTCCTACACCTGCTGCATCATTACAGCTCCGGAAAAATGTGTCGCTTTCAATTCAAATTTGTTAGTCTTTGATTTTTAGGTTTTCCCCGAGGCGAGATTTGGGAGAAATCAGTATCACTTTGGCAAGGTTAACTTCCAGCTGCTGTCACATTGGCGCACGCACACACACACACACACACACACTCATTCAGAAAACGTCCGTCGGCTTTGAACGGCAGCGAGATATTCTCAGCCCCTCGGGCGTGTTCCATTTCTCATTGAATCTTTTTCCCTCCGGTCACTCCGTACCATCTCTTCACTTTGAAATCAAACAAGAAAATAAAGGATTGAGGAAGCGTAGGGAAGCTTTGACGACTCCAGATCTTTGTGCGCTTTTTTTTCTAGACTTTAATTGCCAAAGCGGTGGTTCAACTTATGGACCGGGGGAAAAAAAATAAAAAAAATTCCTCTTTCTGCACTCTCTGGGAAATTCATTTTGTCGAATATGTGAGTTCTTTATGTCCTGTCAACTGTGATTTGATGGCGGGTCACACCAACTATATAGCTGCGGCTTCTCTCCGTCAGAGCTGTTACAGCTGTTTTCTTCGTCACCTTATAATTGGAGATGGAGCGCAAACCTGAGCAGCTACGAAACAGATGCCGGGTTTCTACTGTAACTGATGAATAGTACAAAAAAAAAAAAAACAGTCTACATGGTTTTTACGGATTTTTAATTTCCTTCTTTCTGTTTAATACTTAATGATATTTAAAAAAACAGACATAATTAGCTGTTTTGCACAATTTTATTCCAGCTTATTATTTAATATGAGCCTCCACACACCACAAAGTGGTTTTAAAAAGAGGGGGGTAGACTGGGTTTAGCAGATCTGTATTACTGTAAAATGCCCTTGTTCTTACAGTGCAGGTGCAAAGTAGATCATGTTTTTAAACTTCTGCTAACCCTCATGGTGTAGAATCAGCTGCACGAAGCGAAGGTATGCTATGCCCTCGAGACGGTGCGAAAGAGTTAAAGCTACTCTGCCCTCGGAAAATAGGTTTCGTATCTCCTTTACTGGAACAAAAAAAAAAAAACGAAAAGGATCTGGGACGGAAAGAACTTTAATGGAAGATGGGGGACGGTCCTGTAAATGTCAAGGTTTTCGTTTTTAAATGGCTTTGGATTCAGCATATATTACTTTTTTTATTATTTATTTATTTTTTTTATATATAGCCACTGATATGCATAGAATTATTATTATTTTTTTATACTTTACTTTAATTCAACATTGAACTCTTGCTGTGCTTGGTATCTTGTTCTGCCTACCGATCATTTCCGTCTAATACCTAAAGAAATAAATCTTTATTGCCTATTTTCTAGATCAAGTCCAGATATGATTTTTTTTTTTTATATTATTATTCATTTATTTGAACCTTTGTGTGTTCATCTTTTAGTTTTTTTTCTTTATTATTATTTTTTAATATGGCATCCCTTCTGTTGCTCACCATAAATGCCTCTTGCCTTCCAAATCTTGCCGTTAAGACGGGGAGGAGCACAAAAGACCGGCTCTGCCGTCTCAGCTTGAGGTGGCTGATGCATATTAAAGAACTAGCCTGTGAATAGGGAAAGTTCTGGAGCCGTAATCCGACCTCTGACGACACTCGGGCTGCTGTTCTTGTTCCTCTAGACACAATAGAGCTCCAGTGACAGGCATTGTGGTTTGGAGATTAAGCCTGGGGTGGAAAAGCAAGGGAATACCGAAGTCTTGGGGGTTCATACATACACACACACACACACACACACACTCCAGACTATCCCTTGTGAAATAAAAATTTTTTCGAGTAGCCCCTTTGCATCTACCTGATGGAGATGTCTGAACGATCAAGCCGACGATTTTCAGCTTGCGAATCTGAAAGGTTATAGGGTCGTACTTTCTTTTGAAGTGATAAAATAGCTTTTCTTATCCTCGTCATCTTTGTTGCCTTTGCTTTGCTCTGGTATTAATGCTTTTTTTTTTTTTCCTTTTGCTTTTTCTTCTTTTTTCTCCATACCTTTTGATTCTTTGTTCCATAAACCACGTGACGTAGATATTTGCGCCGCCTTTGAAACTGGACCTATATTTCGCCTGAAAACAAGCCCTATCTTGTCGCTGCGCCATTGTCGACACCTCTCTGTAGTTAAACAACCTGCAGGCCTCTTATGCGACAGTCATCATGTGTGTGTATAAGCTGTGTATACCCAAAAAAAGAAGAAAAAAAAGTCAAGAACCTCACAGGAGCTGAAAGCACTAAAAGGTTTACCCAGCAGGCATTTATATTTTGATTAGAAAGTGGTAAAAAGGTACTGATGGAGGTTTTTTTTCTTCATTTTTTAAATTTCCTTTCCATCCTTTAAACCGTATGGCAGATTCGGGTAGGACTGCGGAAACGCGTTCATGGTGAAAAGAAAGCGCATGACACCGATATATCGCAGGCCTGTCTCTTAATGGCCGCTCTCTGCGTCACCTTTTCTTTGGTCAATTTATTAAGCCTCGTCTGCATGCCCTCTCGGAGACCTTTCCATTTCACGACCTCATTCTTTTAGTCAGTGTCGGCCTAAATCTCTTTTTTTTTTTTTTTTTTTTAAACTAACCTACGCAATGTTTCGGTATTCAGGACTTCGTTTGAGATGAAAAGAATGACTTTTGCACTTTGAAGTGCATAGAGAATGAGGATCAGTCTTAAAGCCACAGCTAATCAATGCAAGCCACAGCCATTATCCTGTAATCCATTCATTGCCCGCATAGATCCTTTTGCCGTTTAATGAAAGGATCCATTGTCTACGGCGCAGGTTGTGCAGTGGGTAAAAATCAGGTGGCCTAGCAACAATATTTCCCTTAATCATTAATTACGGACTTCACATGATTTATGACCGCGTTTCATTATCGGAAAACGACTTGTAATAAGCTGATCTTTTTTTTTTTTTTTTTTCCCCATTTGTTTCTTCCGCAGATCAAATGAAGACCTGGTTGACATTTCCTTGGGCATGACCCATGCGAAGATCTCATCCCGGGAAGACGAGATTGTCCTTCAGAAATCTGCCTCACCCATCCTCCAGCTCATCATCTTTTCCAAACTGGCTCAGAAGATAAGAACTTAGAGGGGGCAGAACTGGAGGGGTGTGAGGGTGTTGGGCAGGGGGCTGCTGGTGCACGGGGGGCGGGCAGCACACATCTTCGAAGGTGAGTGAAAGCCCAGCCTCGCCCATGCCGTCCCCTGCCCGCACCAGTCCTCCTGCCCTCTGCAATGGTGACGTGATGGTCCGCGTCATGGAAGGTCTCCGCTTCGTCACTCCCTTTTCTCTGCGCTGTTATTTGCCGATTTGTTACTGACTCGAGGACGGTGTGTGTATATACTCAAAACAAGTGGCAGTAGGGTGACGATGCTGGTGTGTGGACGCGTGAGACGGCTCTACCGGCAGCTCACGCTGCAGACCAGCCTACTGCTGCTCTTTCTCTTCTGCATGGTAAGTGTCCTCATCTCGGCCTACTTCCTGTATGGGGTCAAGCGCGAACTGGAGCCTGCAGGCGTCAGCGGTTCGGAAGGCGTCGACGACGGCACCGCCGAATGGGAGGATTCACAAGCCGCCACCCCTTCCCCTCCGTCAGCCAGGATACTTCCTGCGAGAACTGCCAAGCCAGCAGACACTTTCCGCACGGACCCTGTGGTTCTGGTTTTTGTCGAGAGCCTCTACTCACAGTTGGGCCAGGACATCGTGGCCATCCTGGAATCAGGACGCTTCCGCTACCAGATTGAGATCGCCCCCGGAAAGGGCGACATGCCCACGCTCACCGACAAGAACCGGGGCCGCTTCACGCTGGTCATTTACGAGAATATCCTCAAGTATGTCAACCTGGATGCCTGGAATAGAGAACTTCTCGATAAGTACTGTGTGGAGTACGGCGTGGGGATTATTGGTTTCTTTAAGGTGAGGATTTAATGTCACTAACCATCCTAAATTACAGTTTGAAACAGATTGAAGATAATTTTTTCCTAAGGCTGCACAAAAAAATATATATCTATGCAACTCTGCAAAATAGTATGTTCAACAACCAAATAAAACACAACTTTTTTTTGCCACCCGACACCTGAATCGAGCACATAGAAGGAAAAAAAAAGAGAGAGAGAAACACTGTCTCTAAGTAAATTTTAAATTGACCAAAATGCCTATTTTTACAGTAAGAATGATGTTTAACAGATGTCAGGGTGAGTTTATCAGGTGAACGGTGTCCTTAGGCACGACCTGAAATGGAGGATCTGTTAAATAATTACATTTATTAATATTGTTTGATATAAACACTATGGATGGAACTCACTAGATGGAACTCACCCGATACAATATTATCATGATACCTCGGTGCTGATTTATTGATATTGTGATTCTGATATAATTTTTTATATTACATTATATAACATTACATTACATTGTTATATTATATGTTATAAGTATATTACATTATATTATACAGTGGAACCTCGGATTACGAGCATAATTCATTCCGGAAGTGGGCTCGTATTCCAAAACACTCGTAAACCAAA
>JAQMYJ010000011.1:3730475-3741912 GCA_030014305.1 Clarias laeviceps | reverse complement strand
ATTTATTAAAAATCTTTGCTCGTCTTGCGGAACACTCGTAAACCGCGTTACTCGTAATCCGAGGTTCCACTGTATTAGATATTATAGTTATATTACACTACATTATATTACATTATATTATATTACTTTATATTAGATATTATATTATATTATCATTAGCGGTTCAATATACAGAGTTAGCCAAAAAATATATACACACATATAAACACACTTCAGGAAAGAAAAACTTGTATAAATATTTTAATACAAAATTTATTGCTACACGTTATATATTGATCTATATGGTTATATTATTATTATTATTATTATTATTATTATTACATACACTATTTTTATTTTACTAAAGTGTATATACATTTTTTTTGGCTAACTCTGTATTTACTTTAGTCATTACTCACCATCCCACAGTGCTATATATTCTCATCAGTTGTACAATATATTTATTAATCATCCTATAATTTATTCACAGTGTATTATATTCTCGTCATTCGTGTTCTATAGTATTAATTATTTTGTAACTTATTTACTGTGCAATATATTCTTATTAGTTCTGCAAAATGCTGATTAATCATTCCGAAATATATTATTGTACAACATGTGTTTAATCAGTCGTGCTATATATTGTTTTTCATCTTCCAGGTCTAAACAGTGTGTCAACGGCAACGCTAATTCATTCTGAATGCACAATACCATCGCGTGTTTTTAAATGATGCTTAAGTATTTTTTCGATCATTCTGTTCATATCATGATTTTATAAATATGCCGATTCAATATTACATATTTACTGATTTTGTTACAATTTTAAGACCTTGAACCATTAAAAAACAATAAAAAGTCGAGTCATAACTCCCAAGTTTTAAACCTTAGCTTCATTTAACATCGTCATAATTAAGTAATTAAATGTAGCTCGTTCCTTATTGCATTAGTTTTCTCTCTTAAAAACCAAACAAAAAGAGTTTAACATTTAACTTCAAATTAAATTAAACAAAAAGCTACATCATTACTGACCACCATGAATTTCTGTCACATCCGCCATGATTATTATTTTTACAAAAACTTAAAATAATTCATTCCTACCACAAGGGATGCGCCAGTATGTGAGTAGTTCAGAGTAGGATTATACCACCTGTAGGATTAAACCACCTGTAGGATTATAAAGGAACCGTGACGTTTTACCGCCTCGAGTGTCTCCAGAAGTGGATGTTGAGTGTTTGTTAGTGCGCAGCTTCTCACAGCTTCTCACAAGACTAATTAGTGTGTGTGGTGGTTCGAGACTAATTCGCTATGCGAGTTTGGAGAAAAAGGCTGATCCGTGACTTTTTCACGCGCGCAGCTTTTGATAATGTAATGCCATAAAAATGTGTTTATGTTGTACCATTCGCATGTCCAGAATTTTTGCATTTGTGATCAGCTGTGATGGCTGATCAAGCTGATAAACAACCAATTCCGGTCACTTGCTGATTATAATTATAAATGTAATAAATCATTTAATCAATATGGCGATACATGAATCAGCGCGCACACAAAAAAAAAAGATTTTTTTTTCCTCTCCAGTCTCTAATAATAAACACGTTTTCATACACTTTTAACAGCAACACTTTTACCACACATTGTATGGTAGGCCATAAACACATGAAAAGTAAATTAAAGTATGAAATTAATAAATAAGCTACTGGAGAATGTAATTAATAATTAGTATTAATTATTAAACTATTATAATAATTCATCCAGTTTGTTTTAGCGTTTTAATTAAAGTTAAACTGCACCGAGAAGTTTCTTTTGAACTTTGGGAGGACATACTGCCCTCTTGTTACCCTAACATGATGTAAAGCTTCAAGCGAATTTATATAGAGTTCTTCTACCAAAAAAATGGAAATAAATAATGTTCCTATTTCAAATAAATAGTTTTTACAGTACTCCAAATCCTGCAATATTACAGTGGTGTATCCTACTTAAGCTCTTCCTTCTTAATGGATGTGCAGCGAGAGCTCTTGCATCAACCAGACTTAAAGGCGTATTAGAAGAGCATTCACTCATAAAAAAAGAAAAAAAAAAGATGAAGCTTTTCTTCAAAGCTCAGCTTCTACACGACCTCTGGTTGGCTGCTCGTCCTGTCTTTTCTGCTTGAGAACGTTCTCTGCCGTGTCCTGTTCTGCCTCAGTGCCTTTAGCACTGAGCACTTCTAATGTTACATCCTGGAGAAACATGGCTCCGAAAACCAGGTTCCCATGAGGGAAAGCAGCGACTGCAGCCAGCACTTGGCTCGGTGCAATCTCCCGAGGCTATATTAAGCACAGTCTTCTCGGCTTCCTCCTTCCTTCGCTCACTCTTGTCACCTTTGGATCGTTTCTGAAACGTTTTCTGTGTATTTCTGTGTCGCGTACAGGGTTAAACGGAGTTGGGAATATAAAGCAGAGGAGAAGAATAGGAAGGTTAATATTCTGATATATGGCATGATCTCCTTTAATTGCTGTTTATTTACAATGGTAGTTGGTAGTTTCATTTCTTCTTGGGAGTAACTCAATCGCAGGGTTGCAAGCCAGGTTAAATTGATCACTTCGGGTACTTTTAAATTGCAAAAAAATTCCAAAAAAATCTTTGTTCAGAAAGGTTTCGTTCTAGCATTACAATCGACTATTGCTACTTAATTGCTAACTACAATACAGCGCTACTGACCTCCTCTTGCTGTGGCATATAGTCTGTTATTGAACTTTTTTATTTTGTATGTCATGTGTCATCTTCATGACGTCAGTCACAAAAGCAGATGGCAGAAGGACTGTTAACCAACATTAGGCCAATAAGTATTTTCATTGATAATTGCATTTAAGGTGTATTTCACCTTGAACAGGGGTAACAAGGAATTGGACTACAGTCTGGAATGTCCTGTGTTCAAACCCCACCACCACCAAGTTGCCCCTGTTGGGCCCTAGAGCAAGGCCCTTTACCCTGCTCAAATGTATAGTGCATTTTAAAAGAAAAAAATAAGAGCGTCCACCAAATGCCATAAACGTAAAAGCATTTCAACCCCCCCCCCCCCCAAAGCCCTGGATTACCTAATGACCTACAGTACCCAGATTACCCACTGCTTTGACGTACAGATAAAACAGTAACAGGGCAAAACCCTGACTTGTTCAATTCCAATGAGATAAATTCACAAGGTGAATCCTTACTTTATTGGTGCTGTATCTGGCGGATAGGGTGGGTGCGAACGTTCTCCGCCGACCATCAAGCACAAGTAGCAGAATGCTTTCGTCATTTTCGAGGGTTGAGCCCATTGAAGGTCTTTCTGTTCTCTCGTCGTCTTCCAGTGATGTTCTTCCACTCTTATAACACGCGTCCCACTCAAAACACCTTGAACGACTCTGTGCAGCATCGTCATAAACTTGCCGAATCATCTGAAACATCTCTGTGGCAGATTTGCCCAGTTTCACTCAGAATTCAACGTTCAATCTTTGTTCTACCGCTATCTTTGTCCATGATGAAATCACAGACGTGGTCAGAATAGCACCTGTTCCACAGCTCCCGATGTACACAACACAATGTCTTTTGGCACGCTGACTTATGAAGTTCAGTGCTCCCTCATGCTGCCATTTGTTGGCGTGTTGTAAATCTAGTTTCAAAACTTTTTGATACAGTACCACCTCGTGTTTTAAGACATGAAGGTCAGCAGTTCTGGAACACTTTGTGCAAGAACAGTATAGTCAAGTGCATTTGCAAAACCCATCAAGCACCATGATGAAAGTTGTGAAGGCTTTACAGAGCATAAGTAGCAGACATCTCAATATCAAAGGAGATTATTGCATATTTTAGATGCCTTCAGCATTGTTTTATAGTGTAGTAGGAAATAAAAGTCGGGAAAGCTGTGCTGTCAGTGTTAAAGCGATATGTATTATATTCTGATATCATTAAAAACATGTCACAAAGTGCAACTAGTGTGTCAGGAAATGTTACCTTTGATAAAACTGCACTATATTACAAAACTATATGATAAACTAGTACTATACTATTTTTTAACTAAAAATCTGGCTAGGGAAACTGATAAGGACACCGGCTCATATTTTATTACATAAAACTTCAAGTGTGTGTCGTACAACTTGCAGTCTGTTACAAAATTACATGTTGAAAGGTTCAGCCACATCCCTGGACTGGCAAAAATAAGAGTCATTAATCAAGTTTAAGTTTACTGATGATTGAGAAATGGTTGCAAAATGTTTTTCCTCGATTTTACAAAATATCCCTGGGAATCTAAGGCTTATTGTTTTCATTCCAAAAAACATTCTAGCACCTTTTGACCCACACTGTCCGTCTGCCAATGAAGGGTGGAATGCGAATGAATGGTGAAGGCTGAAGTCTTCGTCTTTAGGGATTTAAGGGAAAGTCCATTTTAGCTCAAGCTCAATGATTTAGTCATTAAGACTTTCAATGAACGTTCTTAGTTCACTCATCTGTTTTCACTCATGTTCAATAAAGCGATAATGAAATTTCTTGTCCCTCTCTCTCCCTGTCTCTCTCCCTCACTCTGTCTGTCCCGGTCTCTCTATCTCTCTCTAATAAAGGCAAATGAGAACAGTTTACAGAGTGCCCAACTCAAGGGATTTCCCCTCTTTTTACACTCTAACCTCGGCTTAAGAGACTGCAGCGTTAATCCCAAATCGCCGCTCTTGCTCATCACTAAGGCTCGCGAGGTGGAGCGCGGGCCCCTGCCTGGGGATGACTGGACCGTCTTCCAGTCCAACCACTCCACATACGAGCCCGTACTGTTGGCCCGGGGCAGGACGACAGAAGCCGGAGGTCCTCCTGCACCCCTGCACGCCGCCGTGGTCCAGGACCTCGGGCTTCATGACGGTATCCAGAGGGTACTCTTTGGCAATAACCTTAACTTCTGGCTGCACAAGCTGGTGCTGGTGGACGCCGTGAGCTTCTTGACGGGCAAGCGGTTGTCGCTCGCACTGGAGCGCTTCGTCTTGGTGGACATCGATGACATCTTTGTGGGCAAGGAAGGCACGCGGATGAAGGTTTCCGACGTCAAGGTGGGTAGTCGCTAAGATTCTGTCAGAAGCCTGTAGGTGCTTCTGAGTGATGATGGGCTGTACTGGAAGTGGAAGACTTTTAACGCTTTATAAATGTTAAGATATAACCAGGATGTTGTGTATAGAGGGTAGGAATGAAGAAACAACGGTACTGGGAACATGTTATAGTAGAAAACGCATATAATAAAGTTATGCCTTTGTACATTATTTTGCTACAAGTAATTAATAATTAGTTACTACAAGTACCTAGTAATTTTTCTGTGAGCTACTCAAGTCCCATCAGGGGTGAATTCTACCGTTTTGGCCCACTTTTCCCAGATTGACTGTGATCCCTATCAGGACAAAGCAATGTACTCAAGATGCGTGAATAATTGAAAGAATGAATATAATAAGTGCTAAATAAACTGGATATAATAAGTGCTAAACAAACTGATTTACTGATCGGAAGATCGGCGGTTCGATCCCCTGCTCCACCAGGTTGCCACTGTTGGGCCCTTGAGCAAGGCCCTTGACCCTAACTGCTCCAGGGGCGCCGTATCATGGCTGACCCTGCGCTCCAACCCCAGTCACACTGGGATATGCGAAGAAGGAATTTCACTGTGCCGTAATGTATATGTGACAAATAAAGGTTTAACTTAACTTTAAATTTCTACAGAAGCATCTAGTTTTTTAAGAAAGACAGGAAAAAAGGATTTGCAGGTAACAGGAATGTTGTGTAGGTCAAAAGTGTGTGGAAGAGTATAGAACTGAACTGAAGAAATTTATTAACATACTAGGAAAAGTTTAGAAGTTAATATGATTTGCCAAAAATTAATACATCAATAATGGGAAATAAGGTTATGCATACTTTTTTCCTTTGTTCCCTTGTTAACTCCAGGTCCGAGGTCAGATTGTCCTCATTCATCATATTAATCATTTAAGTGACAAAATACTTCTTTGTCAGTAATCTTCCCCTAAAGCACAATGCTGCAAGGGGCGTTGTCAAGACAAATCTGGACTTGTGCTGAAAGTTCTTATCAGTGAATGGAGTAAAAGCGATTGACATTTACAGAAGACTTCAAGCACAGTACAGTGATGAGACTCTTACGTGCAGCAAAACATTTGAACGGTGCAAACAGTTTAGAGAAGGCCGTATGTCCGTGATTGACGGCGATCCTGGCCGAGATGGCTTCGAGTTCACTGCAGTCGTTTCCGTGAACATCCGGCGAGTGGAACGCCTGATCCTTGAAAATCGACAGATAACTTGTGACCAACTAGTGGAAAAGACAAGTCCGTCTGTGGGAACTGTACACACAATCATTCACCAACAGCACTTGCACATTACAGCAACACAGCTGGGAGTTAATGCTACATCCCCCTGACCTCGCTCCAAGACATCTCATTACGTGAAGCAGGCAGTCCGATCACGGCTCCGACATACTGAGAAAACTTTCTATCTTGATGGTGTCCAAGCACTAGTGACACACTGGGATAAGTGCATTAGTGTAGCAGGGGATTATATAGAGAAGTTTTTAATCTTGTAACTTCACTCTGTTCTGTGCAATTAAAAGTCCCAGTTTATGCCGTTTTGTATTTGTTTCTAAATACTATGCGAATGCGTATGCCTCATAGGGTTTATCCAACAAGCTAAATAAGATTTGGGTTGTAGCCAACTTTTCTAATATCAAAGTTCACAAGTTATATAGTGCCAGGGGATAAAAAACTAATTTCTAACTTGTTTTATCCCTTTAATTGGCAAAATTTTCCGGACTCTCCTTCTTGGAGTTGTAGCCGTAAGGCAACAAATCAAAGAAACATTTATCTCCACCCAAATATGCTGTTTCACTTGGAAATCGGTCAGAATGCAGAAGAAAAATGAGCTTGAATTTCCGTTTCATGTTGTCTTAAAAGTTTTCAAACTGGGAGTGGGCAATTTGACAGGGGAAAAAAAAAATCTGTCATGTCAATCCTTCTCAGTTTCTCAGATACATACATACATACATACATACACAAATATGGCCAGAAATTTGTGGACACCTAACCATTACACTCCTGCAATTTGTTGCTGCATGATGATGTCTTTTGCCTTTACTCGAACCAATGATTCCGAACCGACTCCACCAAAACAACACCTTCTGCACTCCTTGATGAAGTGATTTTTTCGAAGGTTGCGGTACAAGAACTCGAGTTTCCCGCACAAAGCCTTAAACTCGGCCCCACAAAACATCTTTGGGATGAACTGGAACACTGACTGCACCCAGACCTCTTCCTCTCCCAACCCACGCAAATCCCCACAGCCACACTGGAGGTTTTATTGGAAAGCCTTCCCAGAAGAACGGAGCTTATTATAACAGTAAAAGGAGGAATAATGGATGCAATGATGGGACGTTTAAAAAGTGGCCAAGCGTCCACAAACTTTGGCCAAGCGTCCACAAACTTTTGATCATGTAGTGGATGTGTAAAGATGTGCAGGATTTTTGTATCATGGTTATAAAATGCATCACAGTCAAACAGCAGGCCTTCAGCAGCCTTTTCCTTTTTCTCAGTATGCCAGAGCCAAAGTCTGAAACACTGGCCTCCCAGGAACTCCTTTAATGGCGTAAACATGTGGAAATGGCTTGGAGTGATGAACATGGCTTTTTATTACGGAACATAAATAAAAATGATGAAATTAAAAATAGATTTACGATTCCCATTTGCATAATTGAATACATTAATTTATATCACATCATTATGCCATATTGCCAAACCTTATTCTAAACCGGAACAATTTATTAATCTGCTTTTGAAATATTATACCAAAGATTAAGATCCAAAGTATGATCACATAACATGACTGCCAATTTCTAGGATATATTTGCTGCTTTTATTTTTTGGCCGGTGGGATAAGGAGTCTGTGTATGCATGTGCCATGTGCGTGCTTATCGAGATGAAGAGGTGGTGTGAAAAAAGGGGGAAAAAAGGCGAGAAAAAAGGCTTTCATGTGAAAATCGTATGACATCATAGTGCTGTAGCTCCTGAAAAGAAAAAGCGGGAAACAAAGAGAGATATGTCCTTGCGTCTATATTACATTCCTTGCCTTTTCTGCCCGTACGTATCTCTCTTTACTTCCTCCTCGCTTTTTGTCCCCCCCCCCCCCGCCACCACCAATTTTTTCTTTCCCACTCTTTGCGTCTCTGTCTTTTTCCTTTCACACTCTTTCATGGCCTTCTGGCTCTGAACCTGCTGCATACATAAATAGAGAGACAGATGCACTGGGGAGAATGATAAAAATGTTCAGAGTGAAATATGGATGGACATCGGAGGGGTCGGAGGAACTGAAGCCTGGGAGACAGCCAAGCGTCAAGAGAACGAGTCTGTCTTCTGCTTAAAAAAAAAAAAAAAAAGTAACTCGGAAAGAGCAACTGCGAGATGCGGAGAGCGACAGCGTCGCCATCGATCAGTCGCTGCATCGGGTGACAGCCCTGTGTTGCTGTCGCTGCTCCTGCTAGTTAGCTGCCGTCTCCAGATCCAAAGCCTCTCTCTCTATGGGGTGACGCCTCTCAGTTCAAACAAAGTACAAACCCAAACTGCGTTTGTGTGTCGTTTCTTCGCCCCACCCTCAGTCTTGCTCTCGGGGTTTGAAGGAAATGCTGAGAGATAAAAGGGAAATGGAGCAGACATAATAAAATATTTCCTGTTTGTCTGTAGATGTAAAAATCTCAATCAGCTTGACAGATGGTAGGCAGTTAAAAGATCTTATAAATATCAAGGGCGTTCTAGTGAAACCGGGACTTTGGATTGTGCAGAATAATAAAACACGGTTACGAAAGGGAAAAACTTCCTTCATTTCTCTATATAATCCCCTGCTACATTAATGCACTTATCCCAGCGCTTATCTAGTGCTTGGGTGCCATCAAGATAGAAAGTCTGAAACCCTGGCCTCCCAGGAACACCTTTAATGGGGTAAACTTGTGGAAATGGCTTTGATCGAGCTCAGGACTGTACTGGGACGCGGCAATAACTTTCCTGTAATGTGCAAGTGGTGTTGGTGAAGGATAGTGTGTACAGTTCGCACAGACAGATGCGTCTCTTGCACATTTGTTGACAAGGTATCCGTCAGTTTTCAAGGTATCAGGTGTTCCGTTCACGGGAGCGACTGCAGTGGACTTCTTTCGTCTTCATCGTCTTTCACGGAAGTACAGCCTTCTTTAAAACATTTGCACCGTTCGAGTGACGAGTCTCATCACTGTACTGTGCTTGAATTCTTCTGTAAATGTCAATCGGTTTTCCGCCTACACGCGTCCCGGTTTGATTTCAACTATTAAAACAAAAGCTGGTCTCATGCTACTTGACTTTAGTAGATTGCAATCAGCTGTTTGATGGATGTAAATTCCCAAATCCTGCTTTTTGTTTTTTCCCATTGGAAAAACGACTACAACAACCGTCTCTCGTACGAGTTTGTACAGAAAAAAGAAAAAAAAAATGAAGAATTGCGCGAAGGATTGAGAACTGGAGAAACTGGAGAAGCATTTTTAATACTTTATTTTTTGGCTGGATTGAACACCAACCAGTTTCTTCCACAAACAGTCTTATTTTGCTTCCAGGTTGCCCTCATTTGTCCTACATTAATAGATTACTGATTAACTGGACTTATGGATCTGCTATCCGTGACATGATTTCCTCACAGACTCTTATTGACTGGTTCTCTACGTCATTCTTGTTGCCTGTCACAGAAACCCTGACACTTTCCGAGCAAAAATACGTACACAAGAAAATCTTATGTATTTTAAGATGAAAGATGTTCCAGAGTTTACAGAATGCATTCACATTACCCAAAAAAAGCCTTTTCGTTCACTTTGATTCTTGTGATTTGTTTCAGCAGCGTTCATAAAGAAAAGAAGAAAAAAAAATCAACCTAGAACTGAGGTTTCTGAAATACTTGCCCACCAGGATTCCCTTTAACTGTCAAATAAATTCCTTTCAGTGCAGATTTATTTCATGAACTTAATCGCACTGTTAAAATATTAGACACGCAGGATTTTTTAATTAGAGCCATTAGGGCATTTTATTTTATTTCCCAACATATTCAATTTTAAGTTGGTGTTATTTATACAGTACATCTGCTTGTTTTAAAAAAAAAAATCGAATTCGAGTCAATCATGCGTACATATTAGACGTTTGATACCGGTGTCTTCCCAGACTTCCTTCCTTCAAGCCTCGACCCTGTAGATGATTTTTAGTCTGTAGGTTTACTGACAGCTCATCAGCTGGTAACGATTACATTGAGAAGGAGAACGCCAGATGCCTTGCCTCTTGTTTGTGCAGCCGTTACTGCCAGCTTTCTCCTCTTCGAGTTAGCTCCTTCTGACGTACTGCTGACACGAGATACTGTAATGACGAAGGTGATGTGTGCACGCACGCTCGAGTACATGGAAATATACAGGACATGAATTCCCGACATCTATGCGCAGGACAGTATATGTATCGCTTTTACTGTACTGCATGAGAAATCCTGGATTTGGGCCAGTCGTGATCTGACATTCATGTATCGGACCACCCTGATAAAACAGGCTAGATTACAAATGTGTGTTTATCTTCAGTGCTCTGGTTGTCTGTATTTGTTAGATGATTGTAAATCCTTTCTCGTTTGTCCGCCAGGCCCTGCTGGAGACACAGAACGAGCTCCGAAACCATGTACCCAACTTCACCTTCAACTTGGGCTTCTCTGGAAAATTCTTTCATGCTGGTAAGATCAGTTCTCTCAGCTCCTAATGGCCCGCACACTAAATAAAGATTAATGTTCTGTAATTTGGCTGTAATAGATAGGTTTACCGAGAACTTATATGCATAGTCTAAGCAGTAAAATTAAATGGGCGAATTTCTTACAGGAGATAAGAAATGCATTACATAATGAAATCACCTCTTGCAGCAGCCCGATGTTTTTAAAACTATATAAAATGCAAGTTTTATTCGGTCTCGACCGTCAAGACGATCGTGTTCTTTAGATGACAAAAGCTAAGAAGTGTTTAATATCCACCATTTTTTTTCTTCAGTGAATCCTAATACATTCATAAAATGACACTAATCGCCCCATAAAATGACAAAATCTGTCCTTTGCTCTGCCCAAATCTTACTTCTTTTACATCTTTACAGGCTTACATCAGTCAAAAGTATGTGGACATCTTACCAGCATGCGCATATGTCCTTGTTCAGCATCCCTGTCCAGTTTTAGTTCCAATCTCATTTAAAAGGATATTTGAGACAATTATGTGCTTTCAACTTGAGGAACTTTGAAATGTGGCCAGTGTCTTATTTTGTGTTATTCCAACCAGCCTTAACCCTGTCATATACGGCCTTCAGACCCAAGAAATACACTACCGTTCAAAAGTTTGGGATCACTTGCAAATTTCTTTGTTTTTGTTTAGTGATTTATTTTCTACATTCTA
>JAQMYJ010000011.1:3711086-3724492 GCA_030014305.1 Clarias laeviceps | reverse complement strand
GGCGTCAAAACAAGAAGCGCATGCATGATACATGATACTCAGTACTCGTAAACCAAGACAATGCTCGTTTTTCAAGTCAAATTGATAAAAAATCTTTGCTTGTCTTGCGGAACACTCGTAAACCGCGTTACTCGTAATCCGAGATTATAAACGTATTGGAATATTTTATCAAATTGTGATATTTACAGAATCGTAATACAAATCAAAAGGGCACCTTGGTATCGTGATATCATCATATCAGGAACTCGTGGGTGTTTCCCATCCCTGGTAATCACTAATTATAAAACATCTTCATTTTATTAAGGGTGCTAAGCAAAAAAACGGGTAAAATTAAATATAGTAGATGGTGTCTGTGTGGGAGGGATGGCGTTACACTTTCTCCCGTCAATCACAGTGACACTATCCAACCGTCTGCTCTTCTGAGCATAAGTGAAGCAAAGGGAGTTTGACGTACAGAATGAACTGATTGGATATTTTAGCTGGAGCTTGACTTGTGTGAACTTGGTGGAAAAGAAATAGTAAACGATGGGACCTTTAAGAGAACCGCACTAGTTCAAAATCAAGATCGTATTGCCGAGGCACATAGAAAGGATGTGGCTACAGGTTAGAGGACGTGCAACTTGTTCAGTATTAGATTCTTGAAACCATTTCTAATGCAGGAGTATGCTGAGGAACAACTGCAGGAGAGAATCTAATGTGCACACAAAATCTGAAAAAAAAAAAAAACTTAAACTTTGAGCAAGTTTGTAACAGTGCATAAAGAGTTTGATTTCTTGACAGCTTACAGTGTTTAATATTCTCTCTCAGTCGTCTAGACCTGAGTTTAACTCTGGCCTCTCTCTCTATAGATTATCTCTAGTGGAGCGGTTTCTGCTCCCTTTATTGTGCTAAGGCCACATTTTTCTAAGCTGAGGTCACTTAGTTTCCACTTGGTTTCCAGAGCAGCCCAGGACAGAGTTTAAACGTTACTGCATATTGTGGCTAACCGAATATGTCTTTTTTTTTTTTTCCGCTCTAATTTGTCACTGTGAATATAAGACACGGAAGCTTCTTATGTCTCAGGTTGCACCGTTTGGTAGAATCTCTGCAGGCTTTTCAACTATAGTGTTTAACCTACCATTTTGATGTGTATCAATTTACACGTCGTGTTTATCCTCTCCTCAGGTGCTGCCCCGGCAGACGTGCGGTCTCTTCACACACACCATTTTCTACAACGAGTATCCTGGAAGCCCAAAGGAGCTGGACAAGATCATCAACGGAGGAGAGCTGTTCCTCACCGTGCTCCTCAACCCTGTAAGCTGAAATGCGTCTGAAATTAGGCACGTGCTCCAAGAGGATGTCTTGTGATTTGTTTATCATTTTCCGAATCCAGATCAGCATCTTCATGACCCATCTCTCGAACTACGGAAACGACCGCCTGGGCCTGTACACGTTTAAGAACTTGGTGAAGTTCGTCCAGACGTGGACCAACCTGAAGCTGCAGACGCTACCGCCCGTGCAGCTGGCGCAGAAATACTTCCAGATCTTTCCCGAGGAGAGGGACCCAATTTGGCAGGTGAGAGTATAGCACGTCTGGCTAGAATACATCACATCTTGACCACGCTGTAAATCGGAGCAAGAAAGGACTTTGCACTTTCGCGCTTTGCCCCGAAACCGACCACGCTCTATCTGAAATTGTATCTGCCAGGAGAATAAATGAAAACCACCCTCGTATATCTCTTTGTCTTTTACTTCTTCTTCTGTCATTCAGTTTATCCTACTCTTTATTTCCGCTCAACTCCCTCTGTCTGACTGTCGCGTTTTCTTTCACCCTCTGAGAAATATCGAGACTGCTTCTTAGAGCCCTAAATCCTTTTTTGATCCTCCTTGTTTTCTGTCAAGGTTGAGATCCCGTCCTTTCACTCCGCTCTCCGGCGTTCCGGCGGTTCCCTCCGGCTGTGAATAACGCCTTTTCATGTGTACTTGCTCTCCCAGAAAGTCCGTACAATACTTTTTGTCGTAGAACACTACAAGTGTCAAGATTTCCCCCCCACACTTTTTTCTTTTTAGAAAGAATAAGGCGCTATAAACTTCTAATTTTTGTAAGTCACTCTGGATGAGCATGTCCGCTAAATGCCGTAAAGGGAACAGAATACTTGAGGAAGCGCAGCTCCGTGCCCTGGATTGTTAAGGCCGACAGATAGCGATCGTAAAGGAGGCTGATGCGTGACCGTTATCTTGAGCTACCCCTGAAGCATTAGGAAGAACTTGCAGGACTTTTCATTAATCTGGACAACTCGATCCAGATGTGCCGACCTCAGCTTGAGTGACTGAGTTCGGGTCAAGTCTTCGAATGGTTGCGGATTACCGCTCCTGTCCACGTCTGACGAATGGGACAAAACGGAGACCTCCTAAATACAATATGCTTGAAATAACCGTACAAGTTAGGAAATACATTGGTTTGGTATATATTAATATATTAGGAACTTTAAATTATTAATAATTTTTATTTGTCATACACAATATGATATGATATGCAATGAAATGCTTCTATGACTGTCCGTGACCTAAAAAGGAAAGATAGTATAGAATAGAATGATGGACAGACTTTTCCTGCAGAATACAATTAAACTAAAGATATTTAAAAATAAATAAAAAAATTTTTTACAGTCCAAAATTTGTGATTCAATGTACAAATCAAAAAAGTACTATAAAATATAATGAAAATAGTAATGTATGAAATATCCCAATTACACCTAATGTGCAAAGTGTTACAGTCTTTTGTCATTTGTAATAGTATTTTTGTATACATACGGTGCATCCGGAAAGTATTCACAGCGCTTCACTTTTTCCACATTTTGTTATGTTAAAGTCTTATTCCAAAATAGATTAAATTCGTTATTTTCCTCAAAATCCTACAAAAACAATACCCCATTACGACAATGTGAATGAAGTTTCTTTGAAATCTTTGCAAATTTATTTTAAAGAAAAAAATCACATGTACATGAGTATTCACAGCCTTCGCTCAATTACAATTCGCTCAGGCACCTTTGGCACCAATTACAGCCTCAAGTCTTTTTGAGTATGATGGTACAAGCTTGGCACACATATTTTTGGGCAGTTTCTCTTATTTTTATTTTTTTGCAGGACCTCTCAAGCTCCATCAGGTTGGATAGGGAGCATCATTGCACAGCCATTTTCAGATCTCTCCTGAGATGTTCGATCTGGGCTCTGGCAGGGCCACTCAAGGACATTCACAATTCACAACCATATTATTTAGGCGGTGTGCTTAGGGTCGTACATTGTTGCATTCAACAACTTCTCTATCTTGATTAGTTTCCCAATTCCTGCCACGGAAAAACACCCCCACAGCATGATGCTGCCACCACCGTGCTTCACTGTAGGGATGATACAGTATTAGCCAGGTTTTTGCCAGACATGACGATTGGCTTTCAGGCCAAAGAGTTCAATCTTTGTTTCATCATATCAGAGAGTTTTGTTTCTCATGATCTGAGAGTCCTTCAGGTGCCTTCAGCTTCCATCTGGCCACTTTACCATACAAGACTGTTTGTTGAGGAGATGCTGCAGAGATGGTTGTTCTCCTGGAAGGTTCTCCTATCTCCAAAGAGAAACACTGGATCTCTTTCAGTGTGTCCATCAGGTTCATGGTCACCTCCCTGTCTAAGGCCCTTCTCAGTTTGGCCGGGCGACCCGCTCTAGGAAGAGTCCTGGTGGTTTCAAACTTCTTCCATTTATGGATGATTGAGGCCACTGTGCTTATCTGGAAATCTTTCTGTATCCTTCTTTTTTTTTTTTAAACAAACTTCTTTCACATTGTCATAAAATGTGGAAAAAGTGGAGCGCTGCGAATACTTTCTGGGTGCACTGTAAATCAATAATAAATGTATTTGCTCTAGGATAAAACTATATTTTAAAACGGCTGGAGTTTAGTTTTTTTTCCCCCCCCTAATTACTAAACAAGTCTCTATTTCTGTTTTTCTTGCCTATATATACTGGTTTAATTAGATGTTATTTTGATCCCACAATAAAACCGCTGCCCGATTTCTCCACTCTGGCTGTGAGCGTTCTATTAGCTCGGGGAGTTCGGGGGCGGAGGGAGTGGTTTTATTTAGCTTAATAGAGTAAGATGGTCTGTTTAACAGCAATAACTCTACAGGCATTCCTGTTCTCTCTCTCTCTCTCTCTCTCTCTCTCTCTCTCTGTGTGTGTGATATATTAACGTTTAATAGCGGTCCCTCTCCCGTGCCAGACTCATGGTGCGAAGGATTTAAATAGCAGGGTTTGTGAATATAAATGTGCCTGCATGTGCATGAGTTATGCCCCCATGTTGGCTTGTGGTCGGAGGACTCGAGTCTGATCTGACGTGCCACTGTTTTGTGAGTTTTTGTACATCTGAACCGCTGTCTCTCTCTCTCTCTCTCTCTCTCTCTCTCTCTCTCTCTCCAACAGGACCCCTGTGAAGACAAAAGACATAAAGACATTTGGTCAAAAGAGAAAACCTGCGATCGCTTCCCTAAGCTGCTCATCATAGGCCCGCAGAAGACCGGTAAGTTTTGGGTTTTTTTTTTTTTTTGGTCATATGATTAGCAGTATACAGTAGCGCCATCTAGCTGTCATAGCTCAAACTACTGCCAGACTACTGAAAACAATGCTCGGAGTGTTCAGTCTCTGTAGTTTCAATCAGTCGTCGGATGCAACCTGGTCTAGAGCTGACGCTGTATCACAGAGCCGTAAACCGGATCAGTACTTCAGCAGTAAATGTGGATTCCAGGTTTACTGCGCCGACTAATTAAACCTCTAAACCGTGTCTTGAGGGAGCCGTAGCCCAGTTTTGCAGGCGGTACTACAATGTCAGCGTTCATCCTTTCAGTTAAACTTTTTTTCTATAAACAAATAACATGTTGTAACCACCACGGTTCTCTGACCTGTCCATTTATTATTGAACGTCTCTATTATTAAATGAATAAATGCACGGATAAAAAAATAAATGAATCCGAAACCTTGCCGTGAACTCTTCTTATCTGCTTTGTTTCCAGGAACGACGGCGCTCTATCTGTTTCTGGGAATGCATCCTGACCTGACCAGTAATTATCCCAGCAAGGAGACTTTTGAGGAGATCCAGTTCTTCAACGGTCGTAATTATCACAAGGGCATTGACTGGTGTGTTTCTAGCATTTCTTTCTCTCTCTCTCTCTCTCTCTCTCTCTCTCTCGATGGCTTCTCCTCCCCCTCTTTTTCAGCGCTTTTGGAGGCAGCATGCATGAGTTAAGCTCAATAGCCCCTGTAAACCGCTATGAAACGCATAGATAGGGAAACCTTGGAAAGCTCTGAAGTCTGGCGCGCGAACCGCCGATGTCCCTTTGACTTGAAACAAGATTACAAAAGAAAAACAGTAACTATGTAGCATGGCTAGTAGAAAGCGTGCCTGGAGTACACACTCACACACACATGGAGGCTGTGTCTGTCACTTTTCAGGCGTGTTGAGTAACGTTCGGTATAAGAGGCGGAGTGTTGTTTACGGTGTCGACAGCACAGTACAGCCGCTAGACGTGAGACCTTCGGCTCAGATCTGCTGCTGTTCTACTTAAGTGACCTCAATTTTCAGCTCATCTCCTGGTTTGTGTTTCTTAGGTATATGGAGTATTTCCCTCTGCCCTCCAACACTAGCTCAGATTTCTACTTCGAGAAAAGCGCCAACTACTTCGACTCGGAGGTAGCGGCCCGGCGAGCCGCCGCGCTCCTTCCCAAAGCCAAGATCATCACCATCCTCATTAATCCTGCTGACAGGGCGTACTCCTGGTACCAGGTCAGTCTCTCAGCAGGCACACAACAACACGGAGCAGTCGTTCATGTTCGGCTCGGAAAGAAATCGGCTCTTACGCCATAACCATGACCTTTTCCTTTTTTTTTTTTTTTTAATGACCATCATTAGCTTTATTGTTGCAGGAGGCGCACTGGGCTTTGAAGCACTAAACAGGAAATAGATGTTTGGGTTAATGGAGTGGTTCATAAAATCAGCAACGCTCCACAAGGTTATTATTGTTATCGTCATCATATTCATCGTTGTTGTTATTATTATTTTTATTAATCTGGGCCAGGGAACAGTCTTCACACCCAGTTGCCATTTTGAAGGTTGTTTAGAGACCGAAACAAACGAGTGACTGCAAATTGTCTTATAAATATATAAAAGTAATCAAGTAAAAACTCTATGGCCAAAAGTATGTGGACACCTGACCGTCACGCCCGTGTGTGCTTCTTCCCAAAACTTTTGCACTTGAACGTTGCATGAGAGGCTCAAATCTGTTCCAGCATGATACAAAGTACAAAGCAAACTACATGAAGACATTGTGTACTAAGTGCGAAAGAAAAAAAATAAAGACAAAGAAAAATAAAAATAGATACATGAAAGAAAAATCAGAGAAAGAAAATAAAAAATATATAGTAATGAAAGAGAAAGAAAAGTTCAAAGAAGGAAATGTAAAAAAAAATGAAGGAATAATAAAATAAAGGCCAATGTAAAAGAAAGGAGGAAAGAAAATCAAAGAATTAAATTTTAAAAAAATGGAAATGGGAAAGAAAGACCAAATGAAGATGAAAGAAGGAAAAATAAATGAAAAATTAAAAAAACTAACAAAAAGAGCAATTATTTAAAGACCAGTACAGTATATGAGAGAAAAAAATACATAGAGAAAATAGACAAAAAGTTATTAAAGAAAGAGGAGAAAGTGAAAGATATGGCAAAAAGAAAGAAAGAAAAAAAAGAGAAAAATGAAAGAGAGAGTAAAAGAAAATAAAAAAAGCAAAAGAAAGTTAGAAAGATTTAAAACAGACTGGAGAGGAAAAAATGACATGAAAGACAAACAAAAATAAGACGGTCAAAAAAGGAAAGAAAAAAAAACTCAGACAGGCAGATATACGTGAAGTCGTAAATAAATAGACTTGCAGACACGGACAGAAACGAGAAAGAGAGAAAGAAAAGGATTGAACATGGATCATGTCTCGTCTCGTGAGTGTGAATGACGCTCTGATGAGGTAAACTGGGTGCGGCACAGTGTGTTGTGTTCAGCTCGGATCTTGATCATGGTGGTGTTTGTGCTTTGCTCCAGCACCAGCGAGCCCATGATGACCCGGTGGCCCAGAAATACACCTTTCATGATGTCATCACCGCCGGCCATGACGTGCCGCTCAAACTGAAGGTGCTACAGAACCGCTGCCTCGTGCCCGGGCTGTTCGCCACACACCTGCAGCGATGGCTCAGCCACTACCATCCCAGCCAGGTGTGTGTGTGTGTGTGTGTGTGTGTGTGTGTGTCCATGCACATTTATTAGAGTGTAAACTCTCTCTTTGCTCAGATCCTGGTCCTGGACGGTCAGATGCTGAGGACGGAGCCGGCTGCGGTCATGGATAAGATCCAGAAGTTTCTTGGCCTCATAAACTCCCTCAATTACCACAAGATCCTAGCGTGAGTGTCTCCGTTTATCTGACCTCTCCTCCCTGAACATACACCTGCCTTCCATCTGTAACGCTGCACAGTTCCATCAGCGGAGACCAGTGAGACTGATTACTGGGATCTCTGGGTTTGATGTGTTTCACGTTGTCGTGTTTCAGGTGGATCTTATTTACCTCTCTGTCTCTCGTTTATTCTCTGTTCCTGTTTTCTTTTTCGTTGAGTCTTTCTGTTTCATTTCCTCCTTTTTAAACCTGTTTTCGTTTCCTGCTTGTTTAGATTTATATTTCTAATTCTCTCCCTTTCTTCTATTTTCCTCGCTCTTTCTTTCTTCTGTCTGTATTTTATTTTTATTTTCATCTGTTCTGTTCGAATGGAGGGTTTATTTTCCTCATCTCTTCCTTCCTTCCTTCCTTCCTCTATCTAGCCATCATTTCTTTCCCATGTCCTTACCGCTGTCCTCCATTCTCTCAATGCTTCCATTCATCCCTTCATCCTTCCTCCCCACGCCATCTTTGTTTCCTGTCCTCCATCCTTCCTTTCTTCCTTTCCACCTCCCCTCTGTCCGTCTTTCTTTCCTTCGATCCCTCCATCCATCCTTCCTTTCATCTTCTCAATCTTTCTTTCCTTCCATACTTCCTTCCTTCCCTCCATCTTTCCCTCCTCCCTGCCATCCGTCCTTCTATACTTTGTCTTCTTTCCTTCCCAACATCATTCTTTCTTTCTCTATTATTTTTTTTATCTCTTTTTTTTTTTTAGTTTATTATTTTTGTTTTCTGCTTTTTTCCTTATTTTCTTGTTTCTTTCATTTTCTTTTCTACACCTGCTACCAGACGTATTTTTTTTTCGTTTATTATTTTTACACTCACTTCTTCTTGTATGTCTTTCTTTCTTTCCTTCCTTTAACTTTTTTTGAGTTTTCCTTTCATAATTTCCAGTTTTCTTCTTTTTTTCATTTTCATACACCTTACATTCGCCCTTTCCCCTTTCTGCCTTTTTTCTTTTTGCTGTTTTTTTTTTGTCCATTTCCCTTCTTTGTCCTTTCTTTCCTCTAATCTCCTTTTACTACCTCCACTCTGACTCACTCTCTCATCCCCCGCTCTGCCTTTTTCATTCTTTCATGCCTGACCACATAATCACTACACCAGACTCATAAGCAGCAACATCTGTTCGTCCCATCCCCCAGTGGACAATAGGCCTGGTTTGTCCCGTGTTTGTTTCTGCAAACAGACCTGGCTGTAAACCATCTGTCTACCATATTCCACTTCTCTCTCTCTCTCTCTCTTTCTCTCTCTCTCTCGGGCTGATGTGGAAACTTCTTCATCTCGTTCCCGCCTCCATTTTGTTTCTCCTTCTTTTTTTACTGCAGGTTCGATCCTAAGAAGGGGTTCTGGTGCCAGCTGCTGGACGGGGGGAAGACGAAATGTCTGGGGAAGAGCAAAGGCAGGAAGTATCCTGACATGGATGTAGACGTGAGTGTTACTTTAGATCATTACTTTTATAAGATTTAAGGTTTCACGATGTGGCACTTCGGTTGAGGTGAGGACCGACCGAGACCTCAGGCACGATAGGTGTCGAGTGCATTACAGAGACTGACACTGACTAGTGCGGCGTTGATGCCCTTGACGACACCTTGAGGCATCCTGGCAGGAACATCAAAGCTAATGAGGGGTGCAAGGACATCCTGATGTGTGTCCTCTACGTACTGCGGTTCTCTGAGCGGCAGCACTCGTTCGCTCCAAAAACACACACCCTTAAAATAAAAAAAGCACCGCTGGCCTCGTCTCCATGTCGCTTCTTGTGAAATGAAGTCATGGAAAGCATGTGCTGAGACGTTCCTGATCACTAGTGACCCAAGAGAATTAGGGAACGCTATGATCTCAGGGACTTGTTCATCTGGTTCTAGTCATTCAGAAGGTAATTACGTTTATAGAGTATGAATCTTTGATAATCCGAGAGCTCGGTGTAGAAGAGCTGGATTGTGTGTGTGATCCGAGACGAAGTCTACATCAATTCAAATTACCACTCTTTACAACCGTGGTGTGCAGAAAAGCATGAAAGCACATTTTGTGCTACGGAAGGCATGAAGACGTTCAGCAAAAATACAAGCTGCTATTAAACCTTGTTGTTAACTCGTAAGGATAAATTTTAGGCTTAGGAGCACAAGATCGTTTCTTTAACGATTTTTTTGATTTCCATTCAAAAACGAGTTTCTGACCTGAATTACTGTGAATTATTATTATCATTATTATTATTTGCACTCCCTCCCGAGCCCCAAATCTCCCTTTCCAGCCGAACCGAATGCAAATGCAACACGAGTACAGTAACCATAGCAACCAGAACCGTCACACAGTCCTGTCATATCGCATCAGATTCGCCGATGTAAATCTGCATCATTCGTGCCTGCCGCCTAATAAAAAACGTCTCGATTTATTTCCCCTTCCATGACAGTCACGACGCTTTCTACGAGAACACTACCGCGAGCACAACATCGAGCTGTCCAAGCTCCTCTACAAGATGGGTCAGCCTCTGCCAAGCTGGCTACGCGAGGAACTGCTCCACAGCAGGTAGCCGGAAAAGCAAAGGAGAAACCAAAAAAACACGAACAGGGAAAAGAAAAAAAAAACACAGGTGCCGGGGGGGCGAACGCAGCTGATACAGTCCCACGGCTCCGGAGGAGACTCTACCTCTCCGATTTCCTCAAGTCAGCTGGATAAAGGCACAGCGGCCCGGTGAGGCCTCGTTCCAGAGGTCCGGGCCGCGAGAGGAAAAGAAACGGAGAGGGGAGGAGGGGGGCAAGGTGCGCGGCGGAGACGGTGACATTCCCTTGCTTTTTTCATTCTTTGGAAGAGCGTGGGCACCCAGGGATGTTAGTCAGTACACACAAACACATACACACACACACACACACACACATACACACACACATACACGAACAAATGCACGGACTGCGCTTTTCCTGTGTTTGTTCTTCTCAGATACAGTATCGGAGAAGAGAACTTTTGAACACAAGAGAACGATTGAACACAAACCAGGAAGGAACCTTTAGCTCTGATTTATTTTCTCCCATCCATCCATCCATCCATCCATCCTTTCATTCACTCACTCACTCATTCATCATGCTGTGTTGCGGAACAGGAGTCAGTCTCAGCCTGAAGTCTATTTTTGTTCTTTTGTACCTTTTATTTTTTATTTTTCCCGCTCATAACATTGTACGTACACACACTCTAGGACACGCATTTTTACATCTGCCTATTTATGGTGTTACAAACTACAAACAAATGGTACTATTTTTTTTTTTTTCTTACAAATAATAATAATATTAACAATAATAAGCTACATCCAGAGTAAATGTGAGTGTAAATATGGACATGGACATGGACAGTACACGGGGATCCTGATACTCTGTATTATGTGCAGTAAATTGAATATCGCCTTAATTCGCCCTGACCGGAAGAAAGTGCTTGGACACGCCTTGACGCTCCGAGCTATTCATTAGCCACCGTAGAAATGCTCCCAGGACGAAGCAGTGTTCCAACAGTAAGAGTACTGGAATGTTAACAGTAAGGTTTGTTTTGTTTGTTTGTTTTTATTTCATATTCGGTAAATTTTTATTTTATTATTATTATTTTTTTTTTTACCCCTTTGTTTTGTTTTGTTTTTTTTAAGTCACGTGATGTGCCAGTGTGCGAATAACTCAAGTCGAGACACAGAGAATGTATGGCGTATCGCTTCCTTTGGCACATAAGGACTGTTTTGGAAATTAATTGTTTTATGAACTTTAAATACACCCCTGAATGTAAGCACAGACACCATAGGCTTTTGAATACACAAGGTGAAACCTCCAGGTCATGTTTCTCATAATGAAGTGAGCAGTTCTTCCCAGCTGCAATTCAAATAATAGACAAAACCTTTTTTTTTTTTTTCCTTTACCGTTCCCCTGTTTTTATTTGGTGTCCGTGGTATAAGTGATGTATTTTCAACCCATTCTAGTCTGAATCACATGACTGAACGATTACACCGTCTTCCACATGGTCTGATTCGTTAGCTAGCCCACGGGGCAATATTGTGGTTGGGTCTAGGAATCTACCTGGTACAGGGGGTGGTGTTGCCATCTCTCAGCTCCAGGAGTTTTGTCTTGTATCCGTATGCGTTTCCGCCAGATTCTCCGGTTTCCTGCAACTTCCTTAAAATATCCCAGTAGAAAGAATAACTTGTGAATGTGTATCGGTGCGTATGTGTGTTTGGAGTTCTGCAATGAACTGGCATGGACAACCCAGTTTTCCCAGGATAGACCCCGGACCCAGTGCATCCCTGACCGGAATAAAGCTCTTACTCAGTTTCAGTGAGTAGACACTAACTGACAAAACTACAAAAAGACAGAAGCTAACATAAGAATAAGCTAGTTAAGTGTTTGTACATGGGGGGACATTTCAATAGGTTTGGTTGCAGTCACGGAAATTGTAAAGCTACAGCATTCTAGACAAGTGTGCTATTTAAAATTTGTTGCAACAGTTCGCAGAGGAACCACATGTGGGTGAGATGGTCAGATGGCCACAACGTTCTGGTTATACCAAGGAGTAGGTTTTGGACGCATGTTTAACTACGTGGTGGGACTGTGTAGTAGTGGATATAACTGTGGACTCACACCTCCAAGGTCGAGGGTTCAATTCTCACCTTTCGGGCCTGTGTGTATGGGGTGTGCATGTTCTCCAAATGCTTGGGGTTTTCTCTGGTTTCCTCTCACAGACGAAAAACATGCATCTTAAACAGTTTGGCATTTCGAAATCACGTACGTGAGTATGTGCGAGCTTGTGCCTTTTGCTGGATTGACAGGTTGTATCCGATAGGCTCCAGGCCTCCAGCAACCCTGTAGAGGTTAAGCGATATAGGGAATGAGTGGGAGAGAGTTTTGAAGTTCTGAAATCATTCATCGAGACTAGAGACTATTTTTTGGGAGTTGGAAACACCACTTAATCTAATATATACGTCTCTGGATTGTGGGAGGAAAGCGGAGAACCCGGAGGAAACCCACCAAACACAGGAAGAACATGCAAACTCCATTCACACAGACCAAAGGTGGGAATCGACCCTGGAGGTACGGAGCCACAGTGCTAACCGCTACGCCACCGTGCTACAGCTAATAGCCAAGACACTAATCTAACCTGCTTAGAATTAAATTAATAACTCAAATGATTCATAAATTGACGGCCTGATCACTCCGCCGTCTTTATCTTGTGGGTTTCTTTTTAACTCTTAAAAAAAACTCTAATGTGATGTTGGAGGAGGGTCGAAGATCATTAAAAAAGTCAAAAGGTCAAAGGTCAAGCTTATAATTCGCAAATACTTTATATTTGACATGACAGTATTGAGTTATTTTTTTTGTTTTATTTTTTTTTTCCACGTATTAAAACCCAAAATGTATGAAAAAATTCCTGCGAGAATGATGCCTAATAAGCACAATTTTTTTTTTTCTTTTCTTTTTAAACATTTTTCAGTTGTTTGGCCGAGGACTTTCAGAAACTTTCGGTTAAATGTCTGCTCGATCGTGAAGGTTCTGTATTAATAAACAGTTAAAGTATTCTCTCATGATTTGTGTTCTTTGCGTGAAACGCTCGTTTGAGGGATCTGATTGAAGCGCACACTGTCTGTAAAACTGACACACACAGACACACACACACACACACACACACACACACACACACACACACAAAATCATGCTGCTCAGATCTCCATCATGATGTTGACGATACTGATTTTGTTTTTCTGTTCTGATTTAGTATTTCTAACTATAATAATGCAATAATATATTTTCCTGAGAAAGTCTGACATTTTGCACCAAGCACAAAATCATGTGGGTGTTTTTTTTTTGTTTTTTTTTTGTGTGTGTGTGTATGTTTAAAAAGAACGAATGAGAGGACAGAGACTAAAGACATTTTTCCTCTTTTTTGGTTCCATA
>JAQMYJ010000011.1:3677832-3700692 GCA_030014305.1 Clarias laeviceps | reverse complement strand
TAACTGTTCAAAGGAGATTAATGCATTTTTGGACGCCTTCAGCATTCCTTTACAATGTAGAAAGAAATAAAAATCAGAAACAATCATGGAGTTAGAAAGTGACCCCAAACTTTTGAACGGTAGTGTATATTGTTTATTTTTTATAAATAAATAACTATATGTCACAACTTATAGTTAAAATAGTAATAAAATAACATAAAACATATTTGCAGTAGGGGCAAACATTGGTAAACCTTCATCTATGTATGGGTTGCTATTCTGCACACACAGCACTATTGTCCCCAGCCCTAATACAGTATTTGTATAGAAATGTTTCATTTGGATCTGTTATAAAGTCAGTGTAGTAACATATTTCAGCCACTGGGCAGTAACGCCATGCAGTAGTTGAACTGTATACCGAGGTCAATTGAAAAATAACTGAATTTGTTGATATGGTCATTGCCAACATTGCATGAAACCTAAAGAGATTCTTTCCTTCCATCCAGTCAGTATACTGGGTGTTACATACTCCTGAAAAATTCCACTCAATCCTCCAGATGGTACCTGTACACTTTTCTTTTCGTTCTATCATTTATGTTCAGCATTTTCTTATCCTGGGTTCTGCTTTATCCGGTACTTCTATACACTCTTTCTTCTCGACACGTTTCCTTTCAGTACTCATCTAGTTGGAGTTCTGTAAGTTGCATCACCATCACTTACAGATCTCTCTGCTCAGCTTCCCTGTCCTTAAAAGCTGACTTTACAGTCCAGTCTTCCTCAAAAAAAAAAACATCAAATGCTTCATTCCCTGATCAGTCACTCCCCATAAAAGATCCTTAACATTGACTTCTAATCTCCATAGTTCTTAAAAATGACAGTTTTGAGTAACGGTTGTTCATTTGTCCTATTCCCCTTCTCCCTGGGGGACCAAACATAAAAAGTACTGTACATCCTACATTGTTGAACAGATTATTATTATTATTTGTAAATTTGCATGTATTTATTCACGGATGGAAATATTATTAATATTATTTTATTGTTAAACATTTTTTCAGTATTCGGTTGCATGTCTTTGGACTGTTGGAGGAAACCGGAGCACCTGGAGGAAACCCACCAAGCACGGGAAAAACATGCAAACTCCATGCACACAGACCCCTGGGCAGGAATCGAACCCCAACCCTGGAGTTGTAATGCAACAGTGCTAACCACCAAGCCACCATGCCGCCTACTTAATAAATAAGTTAAAAATTAATAAAAAATTTTTTTATAAAAACATTAATTTCTACTGATTTTCGATTCTACACCTTAAAGTTCTTTGGAAATCTTCCTTGGTTTGTTCTAAAAATATGTTATTTCTTTTAGTCAGTTTGCTGTGTTTGATTGTTGCAAAAAAGTTAAATTTACAAGACACAGCGGACAAACAAATATTTTTATTTTATATTTTTTAATGAAAAAAAAAGGTAAAAATAATCGCACAAATGTAGCCGCCATTTTGGAAATTACCGTTAGACTTTTATTCTATATAGTTTCGAACACTTCCGTGTTTCCAGCTTAATCTTTCAACCCGGAAGCGCTTTCTTCTTCCTTTCCTGTTTCGGCCTCGACTGGAGCGATACCGCGGTATTGAATCCCAAATTGAAATCTTTACAAATCCTTGTTTATTTTGTCAAATGTGTGTAATTTTGTATTATTAATTTGTTCCTTAGGTTATAATAAACCATTCTACTTATATATTGTTAAACAATAGCGTTATTTTTGCGGGTAGTTTAGGTGGATTGTTGGTGTGGAGCTAAGCGGGGTTTAGCGACTCAGGGCCAGGCAGTGTGGCTCTCAGAGCTGTTTATTACACACGAGCTAAAAAGCTGAAGGAGTGAGATTATAATTAGTCTTATTTAATGTAAGCAGTATTTTTTTCACTGTGAACTGTGTGCTGGAGGTGTGTTAACGTTGGTTGTTTTATCGCTGCATTAATTCCTTGGTAACGGCATGTCTGAATTTAAAGCTGAAAATCTTGTAATGCAAATGTTGCATTATATTTCTCTTTCGTAGATCAGGATTCAGTTTAAAGTAAATTAAAATTAAGACTTATTGTGTAAGCATTTCACTGCATATCGTACTGTGTTTGACTGTGTATGTGACAGAATTTGAACAAACTCTAGTATTAGTGGATTGTTTTATCACTAGTTTCTCAAATTACATCTTAGAGGATGTAATAAAGGTATAGTTTTAATTTGATAAACTAGATTTGTGTTCAACCTGGTTGTGGCAGGAAACTGATGCACAAATCTTCCTTCATAGGTTAAACAATGAATTAGACTATAGATAATCAAGTACACATCTGGAATGTCTCATGCTCCATTCATTAATCTGATTATGAATGTGATTTTGTTTTTCCTTTTCAGCAATGGCACCACGCAAGGGTAAAGAAAAGAAGGAGGAGCAGGTGATCAGCCTGGGACCTCAGGTAGCTGAAGGTGAGAACGTCTTCGGGGTCTGCCACATCTTCGCATCCTTCAACGACACCTTCGTGCACGTCACTGATCTCTCCGGCAAGTAAGTGACATTACTGACTCACAGACGTCTTCTGAAGGGAAAAAGTGATCGGAAAACAAAGGATGAACCTCGAAATTAGTGATGCTGTGGTCTTCATGGACAGCCTCTGGATGAGATGTTGAAGGTGTTGGGGGGGGGATTAAAAACACAAGAATGCAGAATGTTGTATAGAGCTATTAGTGCAGGTTGTGTGCAGATAGAAACAAAAGCATTTTTGCTCTCTTTTTGTTCACAGGAATCATTTCATGTTTTATTTTATGAATGTGTAAAAATGGTAATTTTATAACACCAACTAAATACATATTGGATAATGTTGTACCGGGACTTGGTCTGTACAACAGTGCAGACTTATTTGACTGAAAGATGTAAATTTTAAATATATACTTTTAACACTTTATGGTACACAGTGTGTAATACATACACTACACAGTGCAGTATTTGTTAAAACTGGGCCAACTGAGGAATGTGAACCTTGTTTCTGTTGTTCCACAAAATACTTTGACATCTATGTTTAGTAGACAGACTAGGGCATATAAAGCTACGGAGTTAACTTACTGATCTTGCATCTCATCTGCTTTTGCTCGCAGAGAAACAATCTGCCGTGTGACTGGTGGGATGAAGGTGAAGGCCGACAGAGACGAGTCCTCTCCCTACGCTGCCATGTTGGCCGCTCAGGATGTGGCTCAGAGATGCAAGGAGCTCGGCATTACCGCTCTACACATCAAACTGAGGGCCACTGGCGGAAACAGGTAAGACCCCTGACTCGGAGATTTAATTTGAAGAGAGACATTTTTTTTCCTCCTGCGTGTCCTCCGCAAGTGAGCGTTTAGCATGTTTGCATGCTCATGTTCGAGTTGTGTTGTCCTCTTGGTCAGTTACAGATGTGAAAATTTGCCACTGAAACACCACAGTATAAAACTTACCAACGATCTTATATGCTGAGAGATCTTGACCAGGATTGTTTCAGGAGTATCGACCATGAGGTCGAACATCTTGATGGAGGGCATTTAGAAATTATTTTAATTACATATTGCTTTTTGGGATTAAATTGTAATGAAGTTACAATTACAACTTTTCTCTGTAACTCATATGTGGATATTCACTGACAGTAACACAACAGGACATCAATACTTACCTGTATTAATAATGATAATTGCAATATTACTTCCCAATAAAATATGTAATACAATATTGCATACATATTAGATTACGGTTTGCAATATTTACAAATACTCTTGGGTCATATGTTTGGTACTTACTGTTTTAGGACTCTCTCTCTCTCTCTCTCTCTCTCTATATATATATATATATATATATATATATTTTTTTTTTTTTTCTTTTCTTTTTGTAGTTATTTCTTTTCCTTTAGATAACAACTGTGAGCAAGTGTAACCAAGAATAAGCAATTTCTCTCTGGGATTAATAAAGTTCTTTGAATCTTGAATAAATTGCTTTTCCACTAGGGGGCAGCATAGAGCAAAAAAAAAACCCTGACTAAAGCTTGTTCCACAAATAACCACTTCAAGGTTTTTCACAGCATTTGGTGTGAGTGCCTTTTTTTGGTTGTTTTTTTGTGTTTAAGTTCCTTTGTGCATTATATTGATTGTTCCTCCTGGATTTTTATTTTGTAAATTCATGATACTTGTTGATGCCACAAAATGTAAAGAAGTACTATATGGATAAATATTTATGCAGGTTAAGCAACTTTTCCACCATGTTTTTAATTTGCTTGCTGTGTGGTTTTGTTTTCTGATCCTCTTAACATTAGCCTGGTGGTAATGTGGGCTTTTGACGTAGATACTGTCTAAGGACACTAAGGATTAACTTTTGGCTCGTTGAGTTTTATACATTTATTTCTATAGTTCTGTTTTGACCGTCTGTTACAGTCTTTAAAAATGTGCAAGTACTTGGAGAGATTAAAGGTTTAAATAGTCGCTGTGGCATTATGTTTGACTCTGGTCCTAATTTTTAAACCATACCTTTTTTTTCCCCCTCCCAGGACCAAGACTCCAGGACCTGGTGCCCAGTCTGCTCTTAGGGCTCTGGCTCGCTCTGGCATGAAGATCGGCCGTATCGGTAGGTAGAAGTCTCCAACACGGAATCTGATGTGGTTTACTAATTTTCAGTAATTTGATTGCAGTATTGTTGTGGAGGACACACTGTGTGAACATCCATGTGATTTGTACAGTTGCGTTAGAAGTTGAGGCAGTAGGTTACAGCCAGGGTTCTACTCAAGAATAATTGTGAAGGTGTAGAAGTAGTTGTATATGAGGTTTTGGTGTTTTCTGTTAAGCTGCATGTAATGGCACAGGAGTAAATTTTCATTATGCCTCTTTGCTTGGTTTCCTTTTTCCAGAGGACGTCACCCCAATTCCATCAGACAGCACCCGCAGAAAGGGAGGTCGCCGTGGGCGTCGTCTGTAAACTGTTATGGATTTTTTTTTCAGAATAAAAAGTCAAATAGTGTTTTTTGACTCCTGTCTCTTATGTTCAAGCATTCAGATTAAAAGGATTCATAATTTCTAGTTATCTATGGTAAATCCTTTAAATACAAATATTAAAGTAAAATATACATGACTGGTTATTCAAATAGGACTTAAGTATGAACAAAACTTATTTACTTAAACATGTTAATATTGTATCTTGGTCTATTTCATTCATGTTAAATGTAGAAATGTCAGAACTGCGCAAACAAAATTTTAACCAAAGTAACCAAAAAGTGTTTCTTGGTCTTGAATGGGTATTACAGGAAAAAAATAACGGAACAGGAGTATGTGGGATAGGGAACATCTACGCATGTTGGAGACTTTTACTTCCTCTTGTCACTTCATCATTTCTTTGAGCGGTGGGGCAATAAATTTAGTTTTGATCCAGCTCAGACTGTGATAGTGGAGAGAGAAATTTCTATCAAATGCTTGGTTACTGTTTTGCCTAACTGGTTTGACCGTGCATTGTTTTCATGGATGCCTTAAATGGTTTGGCACTGGGGGAATGCCAGAACGTCCTTACATAAACAGTTTCCTGATGACTGAATAGAGAAACAAAAACAAGCATAACTCAACTACAATTATTAACTACAGGCATTACAAGAGTATTGCTTGTGTTCCACAAAGTTGCATGGACAGTTTAGCTTGTGTGATTTAGTTTAGTGTACAGTATTATTGTAGTAGACAAGCGACTGATGAAACGATAGTTTATATTTGAGTGAAGAAAAGTACAAAAAATTTCCTTTCCTTATGCATAGGTTTATGACCTAATCAAAAATTCTTTTGATTGTGTAAAGCTGCTTTACGACAATGACAATTGTTAATTTGCTATACAAATAAAATTGAATTGAATCACTATGGTCAAAAGTATGTGGGCACCTATCTGCTTCAAATAAACATCTAATTTCAGTCACATCTAATTACTGGGAACTTTATGCACTAGATTTTAGTGTGCCTGTGGTGGTGTTCATTCAGCCATAAGGGTGTTAAAGAGTTTTCAGGCACTGATGTCTGAAACGGAGGCCTGTTCTGCATTTACTGTTCCAATTTATCCCAGAGGTATTCGGTAGGGTTTACATCAGACCTGTGCAAGACAAATTCTTCCCCTGTAATCTTTGCAAACTATGACCTCTTGGGGCTCGCTTTGTTCACCGGGGCGTTGTCGTGCTGGAACAGGTTTCAGCTGTTCAGTTGTGAAGAGAAATTGTAATGTTCCAGCATACACACACATTCTGTCCAATTGTGTTCTCCTGACTTTGTGACAATTATTAGGAGAGGAATTACCTGTGTATTTGGTCGCTCCTGACCGCTCCTGGCAACTGATGACGCAGCACCCTGACAGCCAATTAGAACAAAAGAATCTATATGTAGGGAAGTGTAAGTTTAGGGTAGATTAAATGAGTAAATAGTTCTAAGACGTGCACCTTTCTAACTCAATAATAAAATCAAAATCTATAGAAGTAGTACTCTTGATAGCATTCCTCTGGAAACAAAGAAAAGTGCACTTCGGTACTCTGGATGCAGTGTCGGTCCCAAGCCCAGATAAAATGGGAGGGTTGCGTTAGGAAGGGCATCCGGTCTGAAATCTGTGCCAAGCTTGTATGTGCGGACAGGATGGTCCGCTGTGGCGACCCCTTGTCGGTAGGTGCCAAAAGACCAGCAACAACAACAGTGGTAGGTTTCTCGGCCTGCCGTGTGGAAGTCCCGGGTTTAATTCCCACCCGATGCCCAAACCCAAGCCGCTGGATGCTGTGCCGGTCCCAAGCCCAGATAAAATGGGAGGGTTGTGTCAGGAAGGGCATCCGGTGTGAATCCTGTGCCAAATTGTATACAGATCAAATGGTCTGCTGTGGCAACCCCTGGACAGGAGAGGCAGAAAGACTAACAAACAACAAGAAGTAATATTCACAGCAGCACGGTGGCGTAGCGGTTAGCATTGTGGGTCTGCATGTGTGGAGTTTGCATGTTCTCCCCATGCTTGGTGAGTTTTCCTCCCAGAAGAATGTGTGTGTGTGTGCTCTGCAACCAACCTTGGGCCGAAAGTCTCCTGGGATAGACTCCAGGCCCCTCATGACCCTGTACAGGATAAGCAGTGTAGAAGATGAATGGATGATGATAAATATTCTCTCTGGACTGTAAACTCCATCATCCACCACCTGCAAACACAACTACCTATAAAAGGTTTGCCTCAAAAATATTATTTTTCTATATCAGTACTACAGTTTTCCACATGTCTAAGCTTAAATCACATTTTACATTAGGAGTTGTTTTATTTTTTTCCCGTAGAACTAAACAGAAGTGAAAGTGTAGAAACTTGCTGATTGTAAACAGCAGCGCTGATTGAATCCAGTCCGCTCCTGGCAACTGATGACGCAGCAGCCTGACAGCCAATCAGAGAAAAGACTCGCTCATGAATATTAATATAATTCGGATTTGGGACTTTTCCTCTTTTGTGTTGCTCAGTTCTGCTTCAGTTCTAATATCTCTGTCTGGCTGTGGAGGTTTTTCACTGAGAATTGTGCAGAATGTCTGAGGAACATCTAGTTTCTGCTCCAAGTGAGCAGCCTGGCATCACCATGAGATCAACAGGGTGAGAAACTTTTTGACTTTGATATTTTCATTATGTTTCTATTTATAAAGAGTCATCTGTTTTGGTTTCACTTTAATTACTTGTATCTAACCATTAATGATGCTGAAAAATATTTTTGTATTTTTATTAAAGTGAGCATTTTAGAATGCTAAAACAAATGAGTTATTTAAGTGTACATAAACAGCTGAGAAAAATATAATAATAATAATAATAATAATAATAATATCTATTATCTATATAGTATTATTTATCTTATTACTAGATAAATATAGTATGTATGTAAACATATAAGCAATTCAAGGTGAATTATTTTTGCAACCATAAATCATTTTTGGCTTCCTTTCTGCAACATTGTTTTTAAAATGTTTCCATCAAATCCTTAAGTATTTTAGACAAATTGTGGTATTTAAAGAAAACAAAAACTAACGTACATTAAGACAAAGTCTGGGACATTACCTTCAAACCAGCATTTATTTCTAAATCATGAAATATTATGTAAATTTGACATAATGATTATGCAAGATAAGTTACACTTAGAGCAGGTTTTCAATATGGCTGAAGTGAAAAAAGAACAAAAGAAAGAAAGAAAAAAAGATTTCCGGTATACTCAGAATCAGTTTATTTACGTTGCGAATGAGTACAGAAGTGAGGTCTCTAATTCTTCCCGTTTCTTCGTCTCAGGGGATCCAACAAGCAGGCGCTGAAGGTGACCGGACTGACGGTGTTGGCTGCCTTGCTGATCGCAGGTCAGGCCTTCACTGCCTACTCAGTGTACCACCAGAGCGAGAAGCTCAGTCTGCTGGAGAGACGCTCGGACCGCCTGCAGGAGCTGACCGTCAAGGCCAGAGGTGAGACAGCTGTGTGAGACACACACTGTATACAGAGACATAGTGTCGGTGGTGTCAACGGATCGATACGCAACATTCCACAAATCAGATGTTACTTATTGCCCCTTTAATGCATTTTGGTATTTAATATGACACAAGCACTTTTAGACGTAATTATTATTATAGGTAAAAAAATTTTAGTTTTTTTTCAAATACCAATAGACACAGCTATGCCTGTTTTAATCCTTTCACTTCCCTTTTCTGTATTCAGCTAATCGCACACCAATGAAGATGGCCGTCCCAATGAGGTCTTTCCCTCTTCTGGTTTCTGCTGATGTCTCAGATAAGAAGGTACAGATAATTCACCCTTAATGTGCAATGAGAAAATTCAGCCACCATGTGGCAGGATTGAACTAATTCTCACTCCCTAGTGACAAAACAGACTGAATCCCCAAACACTCTTTTATCTAATTATTTCAACATAATTATGTCAACACTAGACTCTTTATTTCATCTTCTTTGTAGAATGTTTTAAATGTGGGTTTAAGCTATTGTTGTTTATGAAGAGGGAAACATTCATGTTTTATGTTTTATTAGCTTTAATTTTATATTTTGATGATTTTTTTCAGGTGGAAGACACACCTCCTCCTACTAAAGGTAGGTAGATTAAAGGTTTCCTTCATTCACTTTCATTCTTCACTAGAAGCATAATTAACCCACTTGATGGGTGTCCTTTAAACAGTCAGTCATGTGACCAGAATTGTTCAGATACAAAACTGTAATCTGGCCTCGGCTTACATAATTACATGATTTAACTTTTTAAACATAATTTATTAATTTTATAACCTTTGGATTGTTATGTTTTGTAATTATAATACTTTTTATATATAGCGAGATTTCCTTTCACAATTTTCCATATTTTTTTTATATATTCAACTTATCATTAGCTGTAATTGATGATGTTTATTAAGTGCTCTTATTTATTAAATGCTCTTATGGGAATTATTTACCACTTCTATCTTTCCCCAAACACAAGCTTTTCTTTCTTTCCTTGTTGTCCTTATACACTTATGGAACAATAATCAAGATGGAAATAAATAGCAAAAAAAAAAAAAAAATTCAGGCAAAAATAAAACAGTAAATGAAGAAATTAATAAAGAACAAATCATTTTTAAGGGAAAAAGATAAAGTTTACATTTGAGCACTGACCAAGTAAAAGTTTTTTTTCTGAGCACTTTAAAATAGAAAATTATTTAATTTAATTATTTAAATGTCAATTAAATCTTTATTTCGTAATCACCTTTATTTAATATATTTAGAATTATAATTTAATAACTCGTATCCTGGACTACTATGTGAGACCAAAATCTGCCATTATATAAAATAAGATATACAGTATGTATATTTTTCTCCCTATTATCTGTCTTGTTAAAAAAAATTTTTTTTGTCTTCAGCACCCCTGACTAAGTGCCAGCAGGAAGCTGCAGGTTTGATCCCGATCTCTCTGCCATCGTTCAAGCCGAACTGTGACGAGCAGGGTGCCTACACGCCTGAGCAGTGCTGGCAGGAGACTCACTGCTGGTGTGTGGACAAGGATGGTGTTCCAGTGCCTGACTCGATGGTGGAGGGTCACGCTCAGTGCAATGCCGCTTAGATGTAGGTGATGCAAAAAGAAAACATCTAGTCACGCTAATAAATAATTTAAATCATTTTTAGGATGCTTTGTGTGTGTTAGCTGTTTATTCACACATCTTCTGGAAATAACAGCATTCTTTGTAACATTCAACATAACAGCATGTCCTGTTTGAAATGTTACATTAACAAAGATGAATATTTTACTGAATAGCCTTTTTTTCTTTTCAGGATCTGCCCACAAGCACTGAGAGATGAAACCCACCTTCACATGAAGATCTTTTTGCATCAGCTTTTTCTGACTTTCATAAGTTAAAGTAGTGCGCAACTTTAATTATTATTTGCAGGCATTGAGACATTACGCATTTTTGGGATAATTGGTTAAAATCAAGCTTCATAATAAGCATTATATTGTTACGATAAGCCTAATGCACTGACTTGGTTAGTTTGAGCATTTGTCGCAAGAAACTGTTCTTTTTTTTTTTCATCATATTTTAACAGTATAATCTATCTATCTATTTTAACTATCCTTTTAATTTTTCAACCTGCACTGCATGAGACGACGACAAGCAGTGCATGAGATTAACAAGAATATCTGTATTCTGGGTTTGAACAGCTAAAATTGGTGAAAATAAATTTCTACTAACAAAACATGTGTGTGATGAGATTTTATTCTACACAAATCCAGCAGAGGATTAATGAGATACTGTACATGTGAATTAGATTTTTTTTTTGTTGGTGTATGCGTGTCAAGCGTGTAAATATATAGTGTTAAAGTAAAACCCTTTATTCCTAGTGATTAATAATTTAAGTGAAAATTAATTAAAAAGAAAATTAATGGAAAACTGATTAAATGTTTAACAAACTTATGTAAATGTAACAAACAATATACAGTAGATTTCACAATAACCTAAAAATATGAGGGATGTTCAAGTCAAACAGGGACTTTTGATCGCACAGGTAACAGGACACAGTTATGAGAGTAAAAACTTCCTTTATTTCTCTATATAATCTCCTGTTACACTAATACACTCATCCCAGTGTTTCACTAGTGCTTGCATACCATCAAGGTAGAAAGTTTTCTCAGTATGCCAGAGCCATGATTGGACTGCCTGCTTCACGTCTAAAATGCTGGCCTCTCAGGAACTCCTTTAATGGCCCAAACATCTGGAAATGGCTTGAAGTGAGGTCAAGACTGTACGGGAGATGTGGCAATAACACCCAGCCGAGTTACTGCATGTGGTTAGTGAATGATTGTGTGTGCAGTTCCTACAGACACATGCATCTTTTCCGCAAGTTGGTAATAAGTTATTTGTCAGTTATTTTTTTTATTTACATGTTCACAGTAACAGCTGCAGTGGGCTCCGAGCCACCTCAGCCGGGATCGTCATTCATCGACTTCTGCCCTTCTTTAAAAAAATTGCACCATTCAAATGTTTTACTTCGGCTAAGAGTCTCATCACCGTACAGTGCTTTAAGTCTTCTGTAAATATCAATCAGTTTTACGCCTTCAGTCACTTCCTTCCTTTATGCTGAATTATGCTATAATGGGATACCATTAAACTATTATTTTGCAATAGCACAAATATATGAAGAAATGTGACCACGTTTTTTTTCTTCATTTATATCTAATCACCATTAGTGTCAAACAGATTTGCCCATGTTTTTGAAAAACATTAAGTTTATCCATAACTTGAATTGGATTAAAGATGGTTAATGCTCTTCTACACATAGTTGAGGTGTGAAGTTGGCACATATCTAATGATTGACGGCATCAGTAGATTATACAATAAGTGCAGCTCTGAAGTGCGGCAGAAACTAAACCCCCGTCGACTGCACAGCTCAGTGTTTAATCTCATACACACTCAAGCTTTAACTGCCTGAAGATTCAAACAAAAAAGCCATCCATAATTCGATCTTGCTTATATTGCCAGCTCAGCCTTTAGTATGCACACGGAGAAAGAGAACCAGAACAGAAACTTTCAGGGGGAACTGGTACTTCCGTTGAGACTCTTGGCAACAAAACCTGTTTATTTGATTGGAACAAATCAAGCATAAGCTGTTCAGGGTTGATAGGTCTCCAAATAAAAAAATAAAAAAACCACAAACATACATACAGGGGTTGGACAATGAAACTGAAACACCTGGTTTTAGACCACAATAATTCATTAGTATGGTGTAGGGCCTCCTTTTGCAGCCAATACAGCATCAATTCGTCTTGGGAATGACAGATACAAGTCCTGCACAGCGGCCAGAGGGATTTTGAGCCATTCTTCTTGCCGAATAGTGGCCAGGTCAATACGCGATGCTGGTGGAGTAAAACGTTTCCTGACTCGCTCCTACAAAACACTCAAAAGTGGCTCAATAGTATTTAGATTGGGTGACTGTTCAGGCCATGGGAGATGTTCAACTTCACTTTCATGTTCATCTAACCACTCTGTCACCAGTCTTGCTGTGTGTATTGGTGCATTATCATCCTGATACACCGCACCTCCTTCAGGATACAATGTTTGAACCATTGGGTGCACATGGTCCTCCAGAATGGTTCGGTAGTCCTTGGCAGTGACGCGCCCATCTAGCACAAGTATTGGGCCTAGGGAATGCCATGATATTGCAGCCCAAACCATCACTGATCCACCCCCATGCTTCACTCTGGGCATGCAACAGTCTGGGTGGTAACGCTTCTTTGGGGCTTCTCCACATCGTAGCTCTCCCTGATGTGGGAAAGACAGTGAAGGTGGACTCATCGGAGAACAATACATGTTTCACATTGTCCAGAGCCCAAGATTTTCGCTGCTGGCACCATTGAAACCGACGTTTGGCATTGGCACGAGTGACCAAAGGTTTGACTATAGCAGCCTGGCCATGTACATTGACCCTGTGGAGCTCCCGACAAACAGTTTTGGTGGAAACAGGAGATTTGAGGTGCACATTTAATTCTGCAGTGAGTTGGGCAGCTGTGGTTTTATGTTTTTTGAATACAATCTGGGTGCTAATCCTTTCAGACAGCTTCCTCTTGCGTCCACAGTTACTCCTGTTGGATGTGGTTCGTCCTTCTTGGTGGTATGCTGACATTACCCTGGATACTGTGGCTCTTGATACATCACAAAGACTTGCTGTCTTGGTCACAAATGCGCAGGCGAGACAATTTGTCCTCTTTTGAACTCTGATATGTCACCTATAATGTTGTGTGCATTGTAATATTTTAAGTTTTAACAGTTTTTTTTAATCAGAAACATTTATTAAAATCAACAACAAAATCACTTGTCTAATATTATGTAGTTCCCTCTCATGTCAACAAAGCACCTCCAAACCATCAAGGCCTGGACGCCACAAGGGCTCTAAAGGTGTGCTCTGGTATTAGGCACCAAGGTGTGAGCAACAGATCCTTTAAGTCCTACAAATTGATTGATCAGGCTTGTTTGTCAGGCACGTCCCAGAGACGCTGAATCAGATGTGGGGAATTTGGAGGCCAAGTCCACACCCTGAACTCTTTGTCATGTTCTGCAAACCATTCCTGAATGTAATGCACTATCCTGGTAAAAAAAAATAAGGGCACTGTCATCAAGGACAACCTATGTAGTCTGCAACAATTTTTGGTAAGTGTAATGGTACGTGTCAAAGTAAAATTCACATGAAGGCCAGGACTCAGGGGTTTTATCAGAGAATTACACTGGTTTCGCAGGCACACGCACATGACCGTTCACACAATGCTAAAGAAAGCGAGATTCACCAAACCAGGCCACCGTCTTCCGTTGCTCCATGGTGCAGTTCTGATGTTCACATGCTCACTGTATAAGCTTCCAGCAGTGGACAGAGGCAAGCATGGGCACCCTGACCAGATTGTAGCTGGTCATGCAGCTCCAAACACAGTAAGCTGCAATGCACTGTGGGTTCTGACTTCTTCCTATGAGAGTCAGAAATACTGTAACTATTTCAGCAAAGTGGGGTCTTTAGTAGGATTGGCCCAAACAGGCTAGTCCTTGCTTTACACGCAGATTAATGAGCCTTGGATGTCCATGACTGTCACCAGTTCACCGGTTGTCCTTCCTTGTACTGCTTTTGGTAGGTACAAACCACTGCATACCAGGAACACATCAGAAAAACTTCTTTTAAGAGATGCTCTTACCCAGATTTTTAACCATTACACCTTTTTGTGGCATCTCGGATCCTTATGCTTGCCCATATTTCCTGTTTCTAGCTAATCAACTTAGAGAAGTGAATGTTCACTAATTGTTCCTAATATCACACCTCATGGCAGGTTTCAAAATACAGTAAGGAGATAATGTTATTCACATCACCTGTCAGTGCTTTTAATGTTATGGCTGAACAAAAATCTGGACGCATACATGAAATTTGACATTTTTCCTTTTTATTTTTATTTCCAAGAAGGCTTTGAAGCTGACAATTCATGATGAAATAGAAGAGACATTCAATGTTTTTGTGTTTTGCCTACGGATCCAGAGCAGTATGAACACTGAACAAGCAGAAATGACTCGTTTTAAGCTGATTGTCAATGACCAAACATCAGACATCCCAGATATTACCAGCTTCAGGCAATTGTTTTTAATTTGTTTATCTGAAATCCCACAGATTTTAAGAGGCGCAATGCAAGTAACAAACTTTTTCCAAAGAACTGCGCAAGAAGGGAACAATTAAAGTAGCAACTAAAAATATTTACTGCTAAAAGTTATCATAATTTTACACCACCACCATGTAACAGAAATATGTTTTTTTTTAACCGGCATACAAAACAACACATTTACATCTGAGCATTAAGAGTGAATGATTACATTTGGTCTTTGGTAATAAGAGATGAAAGATAATGGCACTTGGAATCGTAAGACTATTTTAGCACCAAATTAATATTTGTTAGCAATTGTAATCCAACTGCATAGCAGTCAAATGATTCAAAGCTTGATATAATTTTTTTTATGCATAAAACTTTAGATTCGTTCTCCGCCATTTAATACAACACATCAAACCAGCATGGCTAACGTGCAAATGTGCTTCCAGCATCAGAAATGCAGCAACGCTTGTGCGCAGTGCTCATGTGTCTGGTCATCACCGTCGCCTACACCGAGAGGCTCGAATCAGTGCCGACTGTGTAATTAGACACTGGCGACACTCAAGATGAAGTGAATAATTCAACCAGACTGCAGTGCAAATTTCAACAGAGGAATGTTTAAAAAAAAAAAAAGGGTAGGCAGTTAAGTATTATAATGTTTAGCTCACCATCTTAAATATCAGCGAACGTGCAGAACCTGACCCCAGCTCTACACTGACGAGTCCTGTGTTACATCTCTTTAGAAAGGGAAAAAAAAAAAAAACTCCACCCTGAGCTTAAAGTGTACGTTTCGTTCGAATCTTGCTGATGAATCTTCCCGAGAAGCATCTGTGGCACTATTTGTTTTTCCTAAAAGAGTTTAAATAACCCTTGGTGGTCTGCTCAACGTTGGGAACGTTATAGCGCTGTGCAGCGTAGATACCCGTGCAGGTTCCCACAAGCACGCCTAAGATGGCCGACGAACGCAGCTTCGCTACGACATACCCAGCCAGGAAGCCCTTGAGGAACGGAGAGCCCAGAAGACTCCCACCCTAAACAAAAAAAACAACAACAGGTATGTTATGTTAGATTCAGCTGCTTTTGTTTTTCTTTATCTTTTTAGATGAATTGTCCTGAAACTAAATTGCTTTAAGGTGCGAGTTCACGGATGTAAGAATAAAATTTCATTCTATTCATGGGATACGGTCTTCTTTTTTTCCTCTTTTTCCAACTTTCAGGCTACATGACTGCCATTCAGCCATAATTCTTGACCCTCAACCAAAAAAAAACTAAAGAAAAAACACCCTCTCAATATGGAATACTCAAGAACTCAGGATGATCCTCAACTCGTAGTGTCTCTAGGTTCAAAAATTGAGGTCAAATCAGCGTTGTTGCATCAGAAATTAACAGTAGAAATAAAAGCCTTGGTCCTTATGTCCATGAGTTTGAGGTTTTTTTGAAGTTTCCATGGAGATCCAATGAATGATCTTTAACTGACCTCAGAGCAGCTGAGGAGTATGGTTAAGGATTGGTCATGTGTTTAATCACCCATTATGTTTAAGTCTTAACATTAAAATATGACATTATATGGACAGAAATATTTGGCCAAACCTGCCATGGCATTGTATCCAGATACGCATACTTTAATACGGAGTCGGTCCCCCTTTTGCAGCTATAACAGCTTCCACTCTTCTTGCCAGGCTGTCTACAAGATTTTCGAGTGTTTCTCTGGGAATTCCTACCCATTCATTCTGTAGAGCGTTTATGAGGTCAGGCACTGATGTTGGACGAGAAGGTCTGGCTCACAATCTCAAGGTTGAGTTCATCGCAAAGGTGCTCAAAGGAGATCGAGGTCACAGGCCTCTGTGCAGGCCAGTCAAGTTCTTCCACACTGAACTCATCAAACCATGTCTTTTTAGTCCTTGCTTTGTGCACTGGGGCTCAGTCATGTTGGAATAGAAAAGGGCCTTCATCAAACGGTTGCCACATACTGTAGCATTGTCCAAGATGTCTTGGTATGTTGAAGCATTAAGATTGTCCTTCACTGGGGAGAAGGGGACTGATTGAAACACCTGAATTCAATTATTACCAGGTTTGGGCAAATACTTTTTGCCATATAGTGCATGAAGTGGGTCATCTTTCTGTGATTTGGACCTTCATCCTGGTTTATTAACCAGTACAGAGCTGAAGCACAAAGCGCTTACATTGACAAAAAATAAAGATACCATAGACAAAGAGAAACTTTAGGTCGAAAGTTGTGACGGGTTCGGGTTTACCTGGGGGACTCCATCCTGAACCTCACCCTCTAAACGTCGCCGAATGTCCTCCAGCTGGCCTTTCAGCAGGGTCAGATCCTTCAGCTGCCTAAAAGGGTCCTAAAGCACACAACATGGCAGAGATAAACTGGGTGAAAGCCCTGAAACAACTAGAAATAACTGCTGGCACTTCTTACAAAAAAATGTGGCCACTTCAGTTAATATGAAAAACCCAGAAGTGGTAGAAACAGATTTTAATTAAATTTATTCAAAGTGAGAAATATGTTTTATCAGCACATTGACCTGGAAGCAGACAAAAATAGTACTTAAGTTTAACATTTAAACAACATATTTGAGACTGTATATAAAGTTCTAGTACAAACTGACTTAGTGCTCATGATATTGTTACACTGAACCCTGCACGAACTAATAAAACACACCAATATAAAGTTTTAAAAGCGTTATTTATTAGATTTTAACAACGAAAGCTACGTGTAGCAAAAGCTAACAGCCAAACCAAACACGTCACACCGGAGTAACAGCATTAATTATTCCACGTTTCAGTAAATAACCAAACCTTGTCGTCCGCCATTTTCGCGCGTGAGAGCCGGTCACGTCAGGGTTGCCAGATCTGCATGAGAGAAAATGCGCATTTCAATTGCTATTCAAAAAGGGAAAAAAATGTTAAAATTGAACCAATATAAATTAAATTACATTTACATATATTATATAAAAATATAAAACAGTTTGTGGACACAAAATTAGTGTTATAATAACCTCCACTTTCCACTAGATTTGGGGATTTTAGTATATTTAGCTACAAGGGCACTGATGTAGGGTGAGGAGGCTCCAATTCCACCTACTCACTGATCATCTCTAGTCTATATTCATATATACACATAGGTGGTCTTTCAGCTGCTCCCAACAAGGGTCCACACATACAAATCAAACCTTTGTACATTTTACCCAGGTTTGGGACATGCACTGTATCCAGTGGTTTGGTCACTGGCTGGGAATCGAACCCAGGCCTTTTGCATGGCAAGCAAGACACCTACCACCAGTGCCCTATTTATATATAGGGAACAAAGCAGGGTACGCCCTGGACACCCTGGACCCTATGCACACATACAAATGCTCGGGCACTTTAGGAACATCAATAAAAAATTAAAAAGTCTAACCTGCATGTCTTTGGATTGAGGGAGGAAACTGGAGTACCCAGAGGAAATCCACCAAGTACAGGAGAACATCCAAACCCTGGAGGTGCAAGGTGACAGTGACAAAAACTAAGACACCCTGCCATCTTTCTGTTTTTTTATTTTTTATTTTTAGGTTTAGATATAGATAGATACATAGATAATGTAGTTACTGCGTTAGTGGGAATTTATGGCTTAGTAGTAGGGTTCTTGCCTGCTCTGTGGGGGTCCCAGGTTCAATTCCCACTCAGACCCCCTGCCAGGAGGCCATTTGGTGTAAAACCTGTGCCAAATTGTGAGTGTGGATCAGAAGGTCAATGGGAGCAGCTGAAATACTAACAACAATGTAGTTATTTTTGCATTATATCCACCTCCTTTCCTATTCACTGTATTGTGTGTAATAACCTGTGCATTCCCTGGATAGGTTTTCTCATCTATTTTACTCATTATTGTTATGAATAAAAACGTACTGAAAAGAACAGTCAACCTTACAACTAATTCAATTACTCATAAATAAAAGATCTGGCAACCCGTAAACTGCTCCGGTCAGGGCGGGGTAGTGAGTCACTCTGAGTTTGATTCAGATGGTCTGGGTGAGTGTTAGAAACAGAACCATCCAGTCATGTTTAATAAACATTATGCGTTTTTTTTTTATCTTTAAATCTTTACTAACCCTAAATGATACATTATATTATTTTATAATCTTTTAATATTTTATTCAATTATTCACTCAGTGATTCATTCATCTTTTTTTATTTGACACAATAAATGAATAAAAATAATAAAAATAAATTAAAAAAATTCGAATTAGACTCAAATTAGACTGTAAGCAATACATGATGATGTAATATTTAAAAAAAGGGAGAAAAAAGGAAAGAGGTAAAAGAGGTAACCACACTGGCAGAAAAAAAAATCAGGCTTGTGATGGAGAAGTCGTTGCTATGGCAACCCACTGACGACGAGCATGATGACGCAAATGGAGGCTGGTGCATGTCGGACCTTAGACGGTGTTAAGGTGGACCAGATTGTGTGTGTGTGTGTGTGTGTGTGTGTGTAAAATCTAAATAAACACACATGCGCATGATGTGTTTAGATGATTTAAATGTAACTTTATTTTCCAATAATTCAAATCAATTCACTTTTCGAAAAGCAGCTTTACAGAATTAAAAGAATATATATATATGGAAATTTGTATGAAATGTAAGAAAATGAGTATGAATCAAAATGATCAGATTGTCCCTGATGAGTGAGCCGAGGGCGACGGTACCAAGAAAAACTCCCTGAGATGGCAATAGGAAGAAACCTTGAGAGGAACCAGACTCAACAGGGAACCCATCCTCATTTGGGTGATAACGGATAACAGGGATTGATCTGCTGTCAATTTGCAGAAATTTATTCCTGTTCTTCCAGTGGCATGTCCATTGAGTTGGGGGGAAAAAATAAGGAATAACACCTAAATTCTGTATAGAACAAAATCGCATTGATTGATTAATTAATTACTGCAAAAATTAATGGCATGGTGATGAGTTCAATCAATATGAGTCTGGCACCATCAGGGTTCGGGTTCGATTCCCACCTAGGGTCTGTGTGCATGGAGTCTGCATGTTCTCCCTGTGCTTGTTGAATTTCCTCCTGGTACTCCAGTCTCCTCTCACAGTCCAAAGACATGCAGAATAGGCTAATTGGTGTTCCCAAATTGCCCATGGTGTGTGAATGAACATGTGTGTATTTATGTGTGTGCTCCGTCTTGTGCCCTAAGTCTCCTGGAATAGGCTCCAGTCCCGCCATGAACCTGAATACAGGATAAAGTGATAAATGAGTAAGAATATGAATATGTGTAATCAATTTCTCAGTGATGGAAGTTGATATCGGAGCGCATCACAGCCACCAGTGTGTCCACACCCGTGTACTATGCATGTTTCACATAATTCATTTTGATCCATGTGCAATAAATTTTTAAGTCAAAGACACAGGCAATAAGGATCAGGGTTTAAAGTGAAGAAAAGAGGGCAATTCCCACCGTGCACGATTTGACAGATGGTGGTTTCTCTCCGTCTCTGCGCCTCTGTGTGGGTGAGTCAAATAGGTCATTAATCCTGATAACAGGGGAGACTAATGACATCAGTTCAATCCCACTTACTTTTTTCCTCCTTATAGACTACAAGAAGGCATGTACAGTATAGTGGGGTTAATATTTTGATTTAGAGTTCGATATTTTTAATTTTTTAATTTTTTATGAGTGATGCTCAGCCATCCTTAAGGCATCACCATGACCACTATGGAGACAGAGAGAAGGAGAGAGAGAGAGAGAGAGAGAGAGAAGGAAGAAGGGGATGTTGCTGCTTGCTGCAGGCTTTATTGAAAGCAATAGCGACAAGGGAAAGAGGGGAGGGGTAGCGGCACCTCGGGATCTCACCAAGAGCATCACTTTAATCTCAACCAAAAAGAGATAGAAGGAGAAAGAGAGAAGGAGGAGGAGTCAGTCAGTCAGTCAGTCAGACAAAGCTGGTGTGCTTGTGCCTGCTATTACTGAGCCAGTGCAGGTGTTAGGGAAGAATGTTTAATAAAGACTAAGGGATAATAAAGGGAGTAAAGAAAAGGAGTCCTGCAATCTGCTTGGCATGCGACCGTGTCCCTGGCTTGTGTTTGAGTGTGTGCAGATGAACGGGACATTTCGGTCTGGAATGTGTCTCAGCTAACCTCAGGGGACCTTCAAGAACATATACCTCACCATGCTGGGAAAGGACTACATGCTTGCCATCATCATAGTCAATTATGAAGGTTAGTGCACAACGCACTCTTCTCTCTCGCTTTTCAGTATCATGATAGAATATGAGGCAGGAAAAGGAAAGATAGGTTGTTCTTCTCTGCAGAAGAACAACCTGAACACTATCTGTGATTATCTTTGCTTGTGAGTTAGGGGAAAAAATCCTGACGCGTTATTGTCCTGTTTTGTCACCTGCAACCTGTAATGTCTGGCAAGTTTTCCAAACAGAGTCTTGGATGCTGTGTCTTCATTGCTAGTTTTTTGAAGTCTGCAAAAAGTGCAAACAATCATAGTTGTAAGAGCGATGATGATAATAATGTTGGTGGGATCATCAAAACATATCAGTGTAATGCCCTCACGGGACATTAAGCAGAAGCAGTAACTGTAATCAGGAGATGCATGCAGTTCCTTTGCCAGTCCATCACTGCACATAGAGGCAGCTGTCAGCTTAATGCAATTTCCTGATTCTGTACACAGCACTTCTGGAAATGTGTACGTACGTTAGACCTCAGTGAGGTCCCATAATCTTGCTCCATCACTATCTCTTTCATGCATGATCACACATACACATACACACACGCACACATTCATTCAAGTCAAGGGTGTGCTTTAAGACCTGGGGACATGGGGTTGCCACATTGTAGGTGGGTTGTCTAGGTAACTGTTGCTCCATTGTTGCTTTGCACAAGAGTTTTGAGTTGCTAGGCAAACGCTTAGAGAATTTGGTCTGTTGGGGGAATTTCTATTAAAATAGATAAAAATACATTTAAAAATCTATTTGTATCAAAATTGTTTGGTGATGTCCTGAAAAGTGATGCTCATGAGATTCTAATGCAGGTCAGGACTGTAACTTACACCAGGGCCTCTTTCTCTTCGTCCCTTTTCCTGTCTCTTTTTTCTCTGTCCACTGTGGTCTCTGTACAGTTTGTCCAAATGGTAATGAGCATTTTATACGATTTTCACATAGCAATGTCCTTCACTAATGGTCAGGAAGGAGGAGGGCAGGGTGGAAGAAGTAAGGAGCTTTTAGACTTAAGTAAAGCACTGTCACCTTGTACCTCCAGGGTCAGGGTTCAATTCCTGCCTCAGGATCTGTGTGCATGGAGTTTGCATGTTCTCCCTGTGCTTGGTGGGGTTCCTCCAGGTACTCCAGTATCCTCCCACAGTCCAAGGACCTGCAGGTTACATTAATTGGTGTTCCCAAACTGCCCGTAGTGTGTGAATGTTGACCAGAGGTTGGAAAAATGGGAATAAATACAACGGTCATTATTGGCCTCTACGGCCACTAGTTGGACTACAAAGGTTCCTAGATGGATGGATGAAAGTATAGATAATGTGCCAAAAGCTTAGTTTAAAGTCAAAATATATACTTGAGTCAAAATGTTGCTAGTTCTAAATGTACTTATATTACCAATCAAAAGTTTAGACACCCCTTCTAATTCTATGGTGTTTCCTGATTTTTATTTCTTTGTACGCGGTAAAAATTTGTGATTTCTGAGCCTGGTGACTTTAAATGAACTTCTCCTCTGCAGCAGAGGTAAGTTTTGATCTTGCTTTCCTGAGGTTTTCGTGAGAGACAGTTTCATCATGGTGCTTGACGGGTTTTGCAAAGGCACTTGACAATACTGTTCTTGCAAGAACTATTAGTGCTCCAGAACAGCTGATCTTCATGTCCTAAAATAACAACTGAAAATTGTGGTCATCATAATTATGTAATGCAACATGTGTTATTTCATAGTTTGGAAATCTCCAGTATTGTTCTAGAACATAGAAAACAATCCAAACTTGTGTCCAAACTTTTAACTGGTACTGTATATTCTTACCTGATGAAATTTAGATATTATCATGGATTTATGTGAAAGAGTAGTGGAAGCTAGGTTAAGGGCAGAGGTGAGCATTTGTGAGCAGTAATATGGTTTCATGCCTAGAAAGAGTACATCAGATGCAGTATTTGTTTTGAGGATGCTGATGGAGAAGTACAGAGAAGGTAATAAAGAGTTGCATTGTGTCTTTGTAGATTTAGAGAAAGCGT
>JAQMYJ010000011.1:3655475-3669226 GCA_030014305.1 Clarias laeviceps | reverse complement strand
TGAATGGCCTTTTCCTGACGATCCTCTCCAGGCTGCGCTCATCCCTGCTGCTTGTGCACCTTTTTCTTCCACACTTTCCCCTCCCACATAACTTTCTATTAATGTGCTTTGATACAGCACTTTGGGAACTTCTTTTGCAATTACCTTTTGAGGCTTTCCCTCCTTATGGAGGATGTCATTGATGGTTTTCTGCACAACTGTCAGGTCAGCAGTCGTTCCCATGATTGTGCTTCCTACTGAACCAGACTGAGAGACCATTTAAAGGCTTAGGAACCCTTCACAGGTGTTATGGCTTAATTAGCTGATTAGAAATTGGACACTTTGAGCCTAGAATATTGAACCTTTTCACAATATTCTATTTTTCGGAGATTGTGGATTTGGGGTTTTCATGAGCTGTAATCACGGCTTGAACTATCTTGCTTTGCATGTAATGAGTCTATCTAATATATTATTTCACCTTTTGAGTTGCATTACTGAAATAAATGAACTTTTGCATGATATTCAAATTTTTCGAGTTTCACCTGTATATAGCAAAGTCTCACTAAGACACATTTTTGATATAGTAAGCGCAAAAAATACTATGTAACCCAGATGTCCATTTTCAATTATTAATTGAAATTTAATTATAAAATTGTATTTATGTGATTCATTAAAATGCTTAGCAGTGTACAAAGGTACAAGCTTTGCATTAGGATATTAGGATATATCAATTTAATCATGGGTTAATTAAATATTAGCTCTCTGGCCACGCCTTTGCACAGGGTTGCCAGATCTCAACCGAATTTCCACCCCAACTACATCTTAAGATGGTAAACTGCATAAAAAAAACGCCAAAACAGTTCACGTATTAGAAAAATGCTTTGACACTGAAGGTCTGGTCGAAAGGTTTGTGAGTTCAAATCCCAGTAACACCAAGCTAACTATGCTGGGCCCTTGAGCAAGGCCCTAAACTTCACCTGCTCAGTTATATAAATATGATAAACGTAACTCACTCTGAATAACAGATTTAGATGAAATGCCATCAATGGAAAAGGTAAACTAGCCCAATTTGGTTTAAGAACCCATTTTCAGTGTGATTTAACTGAGGTGTATGGGTTATTTCCCATTCTGCTGTTAGCTGGTTGTCAAAATCATGCCACTCTCTAACTCTTCACCTTTAAATCTTACATTCTCCACTATACCTCCATGTACAGCTCAAGTCTGCAGCGATGAATTTACTGATCACCACATGGTCATTGCATTTTGAACTCCGTATTCAATCTGTGAGAAAAGGCTACCTAGCGCTGATTAGTATGCTAGCATCTGCTTAGGACAGGGGTGCCAAATCTTATCCAGAAAGGGCCGGTGTTGGTGCCAGTTTTCATCCCAATCAAGCAGAAGCCGCATCTGATTCCACCTGTTCAATTAGTCATTCTTGGCTTTCAATAGACTGTCAGGTGTGGCTTCTGCTTGTTTGGAATGAAAACCTGCAGACACACCGAAACTTTCTGGAGAAGATTTGACACAACTGGCTTAGGAAAAGCTAGTTTCTTTTACAAAAAACTTTGATGTACGAGGCGTTCAGGTCTATCCGGGACTTTTGATTGTGCAGGGTAATACAACACAGTTATGTGAGTAAAAAACTTCCTTTATTTCTCTATATAATCCCCTGATACACTAATGACCTCATCCCATCATTTCACTAGTGCATAAGTACCATCAAGGTAGAAAGTTTTCTCAGTATGGCAGAGCCGTGATCGGACAGCATGCATCACGTCTGAAACGTTGGCATCCCAGGAACTCTTAATGGCCCAAACTTGTAGAAATCACTTGAAGTGGGGGCAGGACTGTACAGGGATGTGGCAGTAATTTGCACTCAAGGTCCTGTAATGTACAAGTGATATTGGTGAATGTCTCTTCCACAAGTTGGCATCAATTTTCAAGGTTTAGGTATTCCACTCGCTGAATGTTCTCTGCAGTGGCCATGTAGCCTTGTTGAAAAAAAAAATTGCACCGTTTTACTGCGGCTAAGAGTCTCATCATTGTACTGTACTTGAAATATTCTGTAAATGTCGGTTTTACGGCTTCATTCATGAGAAATTTCATCACGAAATGAGAAAGTCCTGGTTTGACTTTGACAATACTTACTACACCTCATGTAATATACACAACATTCAAGAAAAAATTGCGTATTTTGCAATTTGTTCCATGTTTTATGTTGAGTCCACAAACATAAAAAATCGAGAGGTTCACATAGAATAGTCTGGTCAGGGGTAGCTCATTGGTTAAGAAAGTTTGAAAAGTCCCAGGTTCAAACCCCATGACCACCAATTTGCCCCTGTGGGGCCCCTGAGCAAGGCCCTTATCCCTGAACTACTCATATGTGTCTTGGGATAAATGTAAGTCGCTCTGGATAAGGGCATCTACCAAAGGCAATAAATGTAAAAGATCAGATATGCTGCATCCCTAATTCACCTCCCATATGAGACTGCTAGGTCCTCTGCAACATGCACTCCCTTGAGACATTAGAAATTTAGCAGTTATGTAGAACCTAAACATGCTTTTGGAATTGTCCTTTAGAATGTCCAGCATTTGTGTTTACCTTGTGTGTCACTACCTCGCTGTAATGAAGCCAGTGACAGTAGAGTCCACTTGTATGCCCAGGAGACAGAGAAAGGAGAGAAAACACCTGGTGCTCCAGTCAGCAGATGTCCTCTCATGTGGATAGTAATAGCACCTGAACAAGTATTTGAGCCAGACAGCCGTGTATGAGAGAGAGACCGAGAGAGAGAGAGAGAGAGAGAGAGAGAGAGAAGGTCAATAAGCCAGGAAGACAATCATCTGTTTGCTAATGGTTCTACATGAAACACTTTTATTAGATCATTATGGTTAATTATAGAGAATTAACAATTTCACCTTTATAAACAAATTATTTTTCTTTATACCCCAATTATAATCTCAAATCAAAAGGTGTGCATTTAATCATTTAACAGCAGCTCAGGCAGGATTGCACTCGTGCACTCGTTCTAACATGTTAATATCCATGTTCCAGTAGCTCACATAATCTAGGGCTGATACATAAAGATGAATTTATTTTCTCAAAAGCATGTTCGAAAAAAGAGACATGATTACGTAACTTGTAAGACTTCAGGACAGAGCAGAGCAAATATGGTTTTCAGGACAGGGCAGATTGTAGTTTCAGACTGGTAAGTAAATGTCTGTCTATTGCTACTGTAATGTAAGTGATAATTAAGTAATATCAAACTTGAGGTCGTGATGTTATATTTTGAGAATTTTTATATATATTGTGCGCCCTCGCATCACAGCCGTGTTAATATTCAAAACAACAGCATGACCTAACAGTAAGTGTGACATTACTTAATTATCACTTACATTATTATTATTGCTTTCACACAACAGTTCTACTCACATCATTTATTATCAACAGATTATGATTTGTTTACTTATTTAACCAGTTATTTTGCTCCGCCAACACATACCCTTCCACAACGGGCAAAAATAACTACTTCAACCGCGACTGACGGAGCTGGCGACCGACATTTAGCATCTGATAGTTAGTGTAATTAATAAGGGTGAAAGTAGTTTTACATTTCTGCCAGTACTATGTAGTAAAAGGTGAGGAGAATAAACCATGGAGGTGGTGGACAGTTCTGAGAAGATTTACATTACCATCTGTTCATGACTGACATTTAGTGTAATTTACAATCGTTAGAATACCTGTGATTCCCAGTGCTATTACGTTCTGTTATCATTTTAAGGATCAAGGTTCGCCAAATAACTGTGGCATAAGTGGAATAGAACTTTTTTCATTTATGCAGTTGTACAAAAATAATCCACTTCTAGGTAGGAAAATATTAACTGTGTGGAATTAGTTTTTTCCAGCACTATTGTTTTAAGAATTCACTGTATGAATTCTCACAAGAATACTTTTTGAAGGTCTCTCTGGGTATAATATATGCAGTACATTAGACTTCAATTTACTCAGTTTATCTCTGATGATGTCATTGATTAGATTCATGAAATGTGGAAAAGGCGTTAAACCACCCATATGACATTATAAATTTTCATATTGCCCTGATGTCATGCTGAAAGGTGTCTTCCATTTTTCTCTTTTCCAGATTTTGATTATATTATATACTCTTTTCTAATTAAGCAAATATATATAGCAATACATAGCCACGACCCCCTGCCTGTTCTGGTCAAAAAAAGAGAGAAAAAAAACCCCAGCTGATTCTTGGCATAGATATCGCATTTAAGTACTTTAAGCCGAATGCTTTTCTCCCTGTCTTCACCAGAGTGTCCTGGCAGGAAGAATACTTTTGTGCGAACATGGACCCAGACTTCAAGGTAACGTTACAATCTTGTTTTCATGTGCAAATGAATGTTAACGAACCCCTCAGATGAAAGGCAATTTTTCACAATACAGTCTGTTAGAAGGTGAGATTAAGGGCAGAGCCCAGATCAGCTTTTGTTGTCTCACTGGAAATTATATTGACGTTCTGTACTGTATATGTGGTTACTTTCCTCTATAAAGATGAGAGAAGCATTATTGAGGACACCGTTCCATTAAGCGTGGGTGTAAAAGGATGAAGGTCGCCGCCAAGACAAACACAAATAGGTTAAATAAATATTCAATTCACATACTGTACAGTTGTTAGGGGAAATACATGTATGAAGGTAATACAGGATATAGTTGTTAAAATGCTTAGAAATACTGTATATAACATCATAAATTATACAGTAATTATGCAGTTGAGATTTGTATTCCCTTAGGAAATAATGATGAAGACCTGCCTCCTTTATTTATCACCCAATCTTTCTTATTATACTGTATATTAACCATATGCCCTTTTCACATCAAATATAATTACAAGCTATTTTCAAAATGTTTCGCCTATAGTCCTTGGAATTTTTCTTTGGCTTATGTTTGGTCACCAGCCAGCTTCCCCTGTTCTATCCTAACAAGCAAGACAGAAGGCTAAAAACATGCTTACAGTGAAACACCTGAAGCCAGACACCTTTTTGAGCTGCTGCTGGGTCACGGAGCAGAATAACACACTCCATCCGCTTCTATACACGGGTTTACACATGACAATTAATTTGGGATACTGTTAGTGTGATTGACACATACAGTAGAGAGCACAGCTACCTTTACTTCCTTGGCTCCAGATTACAGAGACCTGGGGCTATATTGGAATTCGAGCTCACAATTCTTGTCTGTATATGTCTTTTATTTTCCTTTTGCCTTAGCACTACAATGGTCCAACCTGCATACAGCATCTGCTATCAAATTTGCACACAAAAAATTTTTTTTATCGTGGGAAAGTGTATTTTTTTTGTAATATAATTAAAACGTGTTCACTCATATATTCTAGATTCAATACATGTAAAGTGAAATATTTCAAGCCTTTTTTGTTTGTAAGAAAATCTATGGAGAATTGTTAAGATGAAGATGAGAAATACCAGACGCAACAGAACAGACGAGCTGAAGGCTGCTATCAAAGCAACCTGGTCTTCAGGAAGTAACTATCAAAGCACCCTACAGTGCCACAGACTGACCGCCTCCATGCCATGCTGCATTGATGCAGTAATTGTTGCTCAAGGACCCCTGACCAAGTCTTGAGTGCATAAATGCATCATTTTTCAACATCCTAATGATTTAAGATACTGGATATTTTATTTCCAAACCAAAAAATGGGTTGAAATATTTCGGCTTATGTGTAGTGAATCTAGAATATACCAGAGGTTTTCTTTTTAACTTAAATTATGGAAAATTGTATTCCATTTTTCTCAAATGCACTGGATTTTGCAGCTCCAACTGGATATTGTATGGTCCTGGTCCAACTTTAACACAATGTTTTAGATTCTCTAGATCTTATATACTGCTAAAGGTTTGTGTACCCCTGACCATCACACCCATATATGGTCCTTCACAAACTTTTGCCACAAAGTTGGAAGCACAAAGTTGTATAGAATTCCTTAATATGCTGTAACAGTACAAATTCCCTTCACTGGAACTAAGAGGTCCAACTAGAACTCTAACCCCAACCCCACTGAACCCCTTTGGGAAGAACTGCAACAACAGCCTTCTTTACATCCCAGCATCAATGCCTGAGATCACTAATGCTCTTGTGGCTGAATGAAATCCCCACAGATAAAAATGCTTGAAAGTCGAGTGGAAAGCCTTTCCAGAAAAGCAGAGTTTCTCTTAACACATACCATGAATGGGAACAAGCTCTTACGAGTGTCATGGTCAGGATCAAAAGAGTTTCCCAAGTCGACTCCATGATGTTTTAAGCGGTGCATTTGTGTGTCCCAGTGTTTTGCGGTACGCTCACTGGGATGGGTGGAGATCCCAGAGGAGGAACTGGCTCCAGGGAAGAGCAGCCTGGCGGTCAATAACTGTATCCAGCAGCTATCTCACAGTAAAGCCGAGGGCCGTGATGCTGTAGGAGCCTGGGGAGAGGTGAGCATCTCATTGTGAGCATGTAAAGTTAAAAACAAGCTTGTAGAGTGCAAGAGTAACAAGAGTATGCATTTGATATTTATAATAGATATTTCATTAGGAATTTAGCGTGAGTGTTAAAGGTGTAGTAGTAAGCCCATAGCCTTGGGTTAAAGGTGTATTATCCCTGAACGTTTGAGTGTGTATCTATATGTGTGTGTGCTCAAAGGGTCAGGACATGATGATGGTGCTCAAAAAGGATACACTAAGTCTCCTGGACCCCATAGACCGCAGTCTTATCCACTGCCAACCCATCATCAGCATTCGAGTGTGGGGAGTGGGCTGCAACAACGGCAGGTCAGTAACAGATGTGTATTTCCTCCCCATTTTTGCCACTCTGTGCCACTAACTCACCCCTTTTTATTTTATTCTCTTCCATTTAAGGCGGAATATTTGCATCAGTGAAAAACTCAGAAACACACCTTGTCCTTGATTTTATTTCAATAGCAAAATCAGATTTGTTATCAGAGATGTGCTTTATTCAGTATGTCTCCATGGTTCTGGTCAGGCTAGCTTGCTCACGATATGCTCAGATGCTCATGCAGAGTTAATTTAAGTGCTGCTATTTCTGGTCACACTCAGCAGAGCTTCCGGGAAAGACCAAGTCTGATTTATATTTATCATCCGGACATATCCTGCTCTTATTTATTTCCCTGCCCGGAAAAAAAAAAATGTGTTGTATTTCAATGAAGTGGGTATTTTTAGGATTATTAGCACTTGTGCCCGGAATCTACAGTATATACAGTCAGGTCAAGTATTTAGACAGTGACAAAATATTGATATTTTTCGCCTCTATACATCACTACAATGGATTTGAAATGAAGCAAGACATAAAAGTATAGACCTTCAGCTTATTTCAAGGTGTTTAACCCTTAAAACGCAGCATTGATCAGGGAGGCTTCAGACACCAAACTGTACATTTGGGTTTTTTAATATGTCAGGTAAATCATTAAGTTATTATTATTATGGAAATATGTGAGTAACGTCACAAAAATGTTTTTTTATAAACAATTGAAAACAACCATAAGATCATATGCGTCTGTGCTATTACTTTTCCTATGTGACCCAATTTTTATTTATTCTTTTATTTGTTTGCTTGGTTATGTTTATATAGTTGGATAAAATGAACTAAACTTTATTTCATCATATTGTCTTGGTTGTGCTGGAAAAAAGGAAATGTCACTCTATATTGCACAATCCTGACCCCTATATACAGTATATTTATTAAAATATAGTAATGCAAAAGAAATGGCTAAAATGCTCTGGGTTTTAAGAGTTAGCCCATTGAGTTCCTCCATTTTCACAGGCTCAAAAGTAATTGACTACAACTACACAGTGTCTTAGGAATTTCATGAAAATTAAGGTTTAGATTTCAAGCCTAGACTTTGCATTTGCATTCATGGTAACGGTTTATATACAGTGCAAGGAGGTGTCATTGAAAGATAAGGAGGCCATCATTAAGCTGGGAAAAAAATCAACAATTTGGTAAATTTTTATTTTAACACAACTAAAAGTGTGTGATCACAGAATTCTCTCATTGGCGGAAAAAAAAAAACTTTACAACATCTAGACCACTCTTGAGGAGGTCGAAGTCTACAATCAAGGGATGCCTTGCAGAGGGTTTACCTTTAGATGCAAACCTGTGGAAACACTCAAGAATAGAAAAGCCAAACTAGACTTTGCTAAAAAAAAAAAAAAAAAACAGTCCAGTTCTGAAACACAATTAAGAGAAGAATAAGGAGAAGGAAAAGAATAGCTTATGTTCCAAAGCCAAAGTCATATATCAAAGTCAAATATTTACATTTACATTTAGACATTTGGCAGACACTCTTATCCAGTGTGACTTAGAAAAGTGCTTTGTGATTTCCATCATTGGATAAATTCTTACACTGGGTTACTAGGTTAGAAAAGAGTCTAGATGCTTGTCTTCCTCAATCCCTGAGAGATGGTGGGACCAGCCGAGCAGTGCTGGAGGATCGGAGCGAGCGTGATGCAATGCGTGGTGTGATTAGAGCTGAGAGATAAGTGGGTGCTGCTGGACCCTTTTTTGACTTTGTAGCTAAACATGGTGGAGGCAGTGGAGTGGTATGGCATGGGATTGGCATATATGGCTGCCAGTGGAACCACGTCACTGCTGTTTATTGATGATGTGACTGCTGAAAGATGTAACAGGATGAATTCTGAACTGTATAGAACTATACTTTCTGTTCAGATTCAGTCAAATGCTGCCAAAACAATGTGACAGTGCTTCACAGTACAGATGGAGAATTATTAAAACCGTGACCAAAAAAAAAAAAAGAGAGAAATGGGATGTTCTTGAAGGGCCAGGACCTGACCTCAACCCAGAAGAGCTGCCTTTCAACTGCTGAAGATAAAACTGAAGGCAGGAAGGTTTTACTAATAAGGAGAATTCATCTTGTAATTGTTAGTTTGTCCAATTATTTTTAAGCCTGCAAAAATGTCTGTCCTTTCTAAACATTTAATCCAATATTTGAAAATAAATTCAGTTCAATTCAAATTTATTCGTATAGCATTTATAGGAATGGAAATTGTCACAAAGCAGATTTAAAGAATAAAAATAAATTCATGGAAATGTACGGAAAGTATAAATATGAGATTGTTCCTGATGAGCAAGCCGGGGACGATAGTGGGGGACGATTCCAGGCAATAGGAAGAAACCTGGAGAGGGAACGACCCAACAGGGAACCCCAACATCCTCATCTGGGTGATAACGGATAGTAATTTTGTTAAACCCATTAAAGTAAACCTGAAGGTCTGCAACTTAAATCACATCTTGGTTGCTTCATTTCAGATCCACTGTGGATGGTATGTGTACAGTATGTATGGAAGGAAAATTTTGAAAAATTGTTTGTGTCCAAATACTTTAGAGCTGACTGTAATTGTTTAAGAAAAGTGATGTATTTATATATTTAAACTGCAACAATTGCATCATTTTATTTTAGCATTCTTAACAATGACCTTTCTTTTTTTTCTTTCCTTTCTTTTTTTTTTAATCCACACTCGTGAATACAGAGACAGGTAATCACTGCACCTTTTTTCTTTTCTTAATCAGCTCAATCATTTGTGATTGTTAATCTATAATTTCTAACATTTTATACGGCATCGTAAAACTTGGGCTTTCATGTTGTATTTAATTATTATTTTTTTTATTATACTATACTTCTCCATGTTTTTCCAGGCTTCTTTCACCTATGTTTGCTTTTTTGAATAGATAGATTAGAAAACTGTGCTGTTGCTTCTTTGTTTTTTTCCTTCTCTTTCCTGTGCATGAAGCAAACTGAGCATTTTCCCTTTTCATTACCTGCAAATGTAATCTGCAAACTCGTTACGCTTCATTCAACCAGCAAATGCATGCATGTTTTTTTTTTTTTATTATTTTCTTTTTATTTATACAAATGACCCTGGCCTGTTAAATCAATAATAGTCCCTGCCTCTAATGTTGTGGAGATGTAATTCATAATAGGCCAGGACCACTGGGATGCTGCCATCATTAATCCTGACAAATCCATGCAGATTTAATTACAAACCACTGATTAAATCCCTAGAGAGTAAAACACAGGATTGGCTGATGTGTAAAATAATGGCAGCAGCAGCGTTAACACAAGGGCACAGTTTGTGGTTTTAGATGAACGCATGGGGAATTGCCTGTTTGATTGATAACCTTTGTTGCACAACAGAGTCAAGGATTCATCCAAATAACTTGGATTATCTCATAAAGACAAAACCATAATTATCAGATTGCATAATACAGTGCAGTAGAGTTGAGTCATAGTGTTGGCACAGCCGTGACACCATGCCAAGCCCAGCATCATGACAAAGCACGTCATATGAGATGTCCAGTGAGATTTTGACCTAACTGGCGATTGCACTATTTCATATTTGAAATATCATTCTGTATATTCAGCAAAAGTGCAAGTTGCAGATGCCATTAACCAGATGAAGGTCTTATGAAAAATGTATGCTGTACTTATCGATCGTTTGGATTGCGGTTTCCTGTTTTACTGTACATGCTGGTATATATTGCATATGAGGTAAACATTATACCCCAAGCAGCGTCAAGGCAATACTCATAAAAAAAAAAAAAATCCAGGATGTTACTGGATCCATCAGTACTTCCTCTCTTGGTATGAATAAGACCGTAAATGTCACGTCATCGAGCTGCCGGACATCCGCAAGAGATTATTCAGTCTTCTCATAGTTTTTCGATTGACTTTAACATCAGAATGAAATCCCCTACAGTTTTAGTTGCCTAAAATAGAAATGAAGCACTTTTTTTTGTTTTAATGGGAATTTATTTTACTGTGTGATTGAGTCATACAGTGCTGTAATGCATGCGACACAGGAAACAAACAACGGTGCTAAAGGGAACACTGAGACATAGTGACTCCTCTTCTCTTCTCTCATCTTCTCTTCTCTTCTGTTTTTTCTTCTTTGTTTTTTCTCTTCTCTTCTTTCTCTTCTCTTCTCATAGCATCTTGTCTTTCTCTATTCTTATATTCCTCTTTTTCCCTTTCTTTTCTTCTTCTTTTCTCCATTCCCTCTTTCGCTTCTTTTCTTTTTTCTTCTCTGTTTTCTCTTCTTTTCTCCTTGCTTTTTCAACTCTCTCCTCCTTACTTCTCATCTCTTCTCTGATTTTCCTCTTTTTCCTCTTTTCTCTTTTTCTTCTCTGTTTTCCCCACCTCTTTTTTTTCTTATTTCTATCTTTTTCTTCTCTGTCTTTTCCCTCGTTTTTCTTCTCTTCACTTTTTTTTCTCCTCTCGGTTTTCCCTTTTTACTATTTTTTCTTTTCTCTTTTCCTCATTCCTCTCTTCTCTCTCTGGTTTTGATCCTTTCAACTCTTCTGTTTTCTCAGTTTTCTTTTCTCATTCTTTTCTGCTTTCTTCTATTTTATTTTGTTTCTTTCTTTTTCTTTCCTCTCTGGTTTCTCTTTCTCTGGTTTTTCATTCTCTTTTCTTTCATTTGTCCTCTCTCTCTCTGGTCCCTCGCTTTTTCTCTATCTCTGTCTCTTATCCTGTTTTCTTTGCTTCTCTCTCTCTTCCTGTCTTACTAACTTTGTGTAATTTTTAATAATGCTGCAAAAGACGTTTTAGTGAACGAGTCGTCTTTATGAAGCTAATAACTTCATTTATTTTAACCGTAATAAAACCCACATTTTATAATTTCAAGGCTCAACCCTTCTCCTTCGAATCCACTCAACAATATACAGTAGATTAATATTTATAATGAGTCAGATTACAATATGTGTTTCTGAAAGATTATCCTGGACCGTAGATTTTCAGGAGCAGTTTTAGACGCTGCTTGTAGTTCTGCGTATTTGGATTAATGAGGTTCTGCTCTGGTCTGCTCATCCTGCTGTAGGGATTTTGCCTTCGTGGCCAGCGATAAGGACACGTGCATGCTGAAGTGTCACGTGTTCCGCTGCGACGCACCAGCTAAAACTATCGCCTCTGCCCTGCACGAGATGTGCTCCAAGGTGAGAGATCTGTGTGTTCTGTGTGATGGTTGGATCAGTGTGTGGGTTTGTATTTGTCATTTGAGGAACATGCATAGTATGATGGAGGAAAAATGATTAGAATTAGGATGAAGGCTTGCTTGGCTTTTCAACACATCCCTTTCCATGATGATGTTGTTGCTAAAGTGAAGTCTAAGAGTAATTATTTTGTCTGTGTTTGTAGATCATGGCAGAAAAAGCAGCAACACCAAAATCTGTACCACGTTCATTTACAATGGAGAGCATTTCTCCTGAGGACCTGCCTCACCATGGTACAGGTCACTTTAATACGTCCTTGATCAATAGAGTCATCTTCGACCTATATGCAGATGAATCCTTATTATGAATTATACGTTTTATGTTTTTAAGTGAATTTCTTAGATGCAGTGAGGAAGAGGGTTCAAAAATTTGAGGTGGAGTACATCGGAAATCTGCCCGTCTCCCGAGCAATGGGTGAGTGACTGCTATTCAGATAAAGTTGAAAAAATTGATTATTGGGAGAAGGTATGTACAGTACAAAGCCCGGGAAAAAAATTATATATTTTGTGGCCATGACTTAATAAGGTGTGGGAACAAGATACTATATTGTGGCCACAACTTACTAAGGCCTTCCCTAAGGTCAGCATATTGTCTGCGTCAAAGCCCATGGACTTTTAATAAATATTTTTATTTATGTTAACAGAAATTATCTAATTAGCTCAGAAAACTTACTGTAAATGGTAAACAAAACAGAGTTAACAAGAAAGTGGAAAAGAAAAACTCGGAAGCCCGGAAGAGGATTAGGGCCAATATGAAGTTCTGACTTTGTTCTTGGAATTCGGACTTAAATCTCGAGACGGTTTTATCTGAGATTAAAGTCAGAATTCTGATAAAAAAAACTCAGAACTCTTCGCTATGCATGAAAACAAACAAACACAAAAAAATGAATTAATGACACATACTATATGATATTAAAATGAAAGTCATTACATGCGACATTACATATGAAAAGACATTACATAGTTTTAAAAGAACAAAAGCAAACAAAGTATTGAAAGCATGCATAGTTATGGTCAGGTCAGTTTAAATTATGGCTAATTTAGATGATTATTAAGTTATTTGTAGTCTGATGCTGCAATTTTACAATCCGCTGCTGACCTTGTACACAAAGCAGTCCTTCTAAATATTACCAGATACAGTTTTGAAACTGAAATGACACCACAGAGGGAAAAGTGATGCTGCGGCACGAGGAAAATGCACAGTCATACAGCTTTGTTTGCCCCAGGGTTAGTGTGTCATGACCGCTCGCAGAGAGAACAAGAGATCTTTTATCAAGTACAATACTGTTAAGGAGACATATTTATCATGGTTCCCTAGAGGCGGAGGCGGCTCTATGGTGTGTGTCTGAAAACAAGCCACAATGTCAATGGCCTCCTTCCCTAATCATCCCATCATTTGACTCCATTTTTCTTGCTCTTGTCATTCCCCACTTCTCATGACAGGCGCCAACACTACCAGTCAATAGTTTGAACACAGCTTTTAATTCCATGGTCTTTTCTGATTTTTATTTCTTTCTTCACCTGTAAAACAATGCTGAAGGCGTCCAAAATCTGCAATAATCACCTTTCAATAGTTATATTGATATTGAGATGTATTTGCTACTTCTGCTCTGTAAATCCTTCATAATGTCTCTAATCTGAGGTGCTGTTTGTTAATTGGTGATTTCTGAGGCTGGTGACTCTAAATGAACTTCTC
>JAQMYJ010000011.1:3624837-3655375 GCA_030014305.1 Clarias laeviceps | reverse complement strand
AACTTCTCCTCTGCAGCAGAGGTCAGTTTTGGTCTTGCTTTCCTGGGAAGGTCTTCATGAGAGACAGTTTCATCATAGTGCTTGATGGATTTTGCAATAATGTCCTTGCAAGAGCTGTTCCAGAACAGCTGACATTCATGTCTTAAAATAACAACTGACTATTGTTGGTGTTGTTGCTTAATTATATAATTCCATTCCGTTTTGAAATCTAAAGTATTGCTCTAGAATGTAGGAAATAAATCACTAAACAATTTGACTGGTCCTGTATCTCATAACAGACACCAATCTATCCATCCATCCATTTTCTATACTGTTTATCTTGGTCATTCGCTATTCATGGAAATGCAGCACAAGGATGTGGTGCCAACCAATCTCAAGGCACAAGCACACACACACACACACACACACACACACACACACAAAACATACACTATGGCAATTTGGAAATACCATTCAGCCTACAAAGCTGAACAGCATGCTTTGGACTGTAGGAGGAAACCAGAGCACCCAGAGGAAACCCACAGAGCACATGCAAACTGGAGACAAGATTCGAGCCCCAACACTGGACCTGACAGTGACGAATGACAAATTCTCTTGAATTTCTGGGGATTTAAACCTACTTTTTAATAAAGCAAAAGAGCGAGGGGTGTTATTACATTTGACTGAAATACTTTGATTAATTCTTGGTCTGTTTGTTAGAGCCACCTCTTCACATTTGTTTTCATACAGCTGGTCATTTATGCTGTGGCTGCACTTTTTACATACTTACCATTATTTTCATGCAAACTGCCTTGGGTCCAGAAAATATCCCAAGATTTATGTGTTGCTTGGTTCTCATTTCTTCCCAATCTTATGTGTTTGGTCCTAGCAGGGATGGAGGTGCTGAACAGAGCAATCGAGAGCATCATGCACTCCAGAGACCGAGACGAATGGGAGCGGATTGTCATTCACGTGTCAGACACGGTGATGTCCCTGTGGCGGGGACAGGTACGCAAGGACACGTGTCAACACATATGACCTGATAGAGAAATCTTTCATGCAGTAAAAGACTATTTAATGATATACGTTTAATCTGTCTGTATGTTGTTGTACTTGCTTTAGGATGGCGAGGACCCTTTCTGGGAATGCCAGGTACGCTACCTGACCTTCCTTGGTGTCGGACATGACACACACACCTTTGCTGTGATAGTAGACGCCGGCACACAGCGCTTTGAGTGTCATGTTTTCTGGTGTGAACCTGATGCTGGGATCATCTCCGAGGCAGTACAGGCAGCATGCATGGTACGTGGTATTGAACGTGCAAGATAATTGATGGCTCCAATATATATATTTACTACAATCCTGCTAAACTAATGCACAGCTATACTTATGCTTAAGGCTAGCTTTCATTATTAAGCATCTGTGATTTGTGCTTAGGTCCAATACCAAAAGTGCTTGGTCGCCCAGACACCACCTTTGAGGTCCAAAATGTGGCGAGCCGGCTCCAAAGTCAAACGCGCCAACTCCATGGATGGCTCCACCTTCCCGCCTTGCCATCAGGGATACACGCAACCCAAAATGGCTTCATCTGGCATAAAGAAAGGCATGCTGGCTTTTTTTGAGACGTTCCGAAATAAACCTCCTGTTGTTCCTGCGCCATAGATTAGAAGAGGGCGTGAAGTGATGGGTTTGTTTTGGGGCAGGTTGCGAAAGATAATCTAGGGATGTACAGAAAAAACGATGAGGAAGGTCAAATCAAATTGCTTAATATTCCCCACCCAGACAACCGTAATCACATTACAGAAGCAAGACACCGACACTGCAAGTACCTTTAAGGTTCATACATATCTGACTACAGCAGGTTAACATCTAATCTATTAAAGAAGATTCCTAAGGTGCTGCACTCTCACATTCCACTCTTGTCTATGGAGTAGAAAAATATATACACACACTAAAATAAGGGTTGTCCTATAAATAAATTAGGAGAGATATTGCCTAATGTATTATATCTGATGTTCCAGTAGGTCAGTGTAGGTGAACTGGAAACTGGAGAACGTAGAACTGTATTCCTGTGTATCCCAAAAATATTTTCGAACGTTCTCCGGGGAAGTACAGGATCGTGTGCAATAACGTGTCTCAGCATGTGACTTTTTATTGATTACGTAAAACATCAATGTATAGGATAGTGACCTGATTCTGGTATGACAAGTGTTTAGACGTTAGACAGGTCCTACTGTAATTTAGGTCGCTTGTGTTCAAATAGAAGAAAATGTTCTCTTTTACTTATTAACCTTGAAGATGACGTCTAATGTTCTGAGACTCAGACATCATAAAGGAGACCGAGCATTAAAAAAAACATATCTAGGATAGGGGCATGAGCTGACATTTGATGTCCTTTGATGTATCAAATTAAGATAACACCAGGATTAAATAAGAATTGCTTCAAAACGTTGTGCCAGACATGTGTAAATCCCAAAAGCTAAAAAAAAATGCCTAATTGGCTGTGCTGTTTGATCGCTGATGCTTGGTGGCACAGTTGCATGCATTTGCACATGTGTGGGAATAAAAGGCTTTGCCACGGGCACCTATATATATATATATATATATATATATATAAAACAAACACATTACTATAACCTGGGATAAAATGCATCTTTGATAGAACCCCAACCCTAATGCAACACCGAAACCTCTAAATAAAGAAGACCTGTAGTCTTGATTCTTTTTTTCCACCGTCACAAAAACTGAATGTACAACAATAAGCTCCAGCGCATGTCGATTGGCCACTGGAATGGCACTATGAGAAAGTCTTATGACGCTGCAACAAAGATATGCAACTGCTCCTTTCCCTTAAGCATGTATTACAACACCAACAAACTCAGGTTTCCGCAAGACACCAGTGAAATCATGGGTAGGAATGGACAACACTTTCAGCATAACCTTTCTTCACCGAGATGAGACATTTGTCAGAGATACGGTCATCAAACTACTGTGTTCATGTAGCACCGTTCTTATTTCCTGCTCTTTATACTCTCTGTAAAGAAATCTTCTTTGTATATATTTGCAGTTCGTTAGCACAGAGATAGGATGTCATGTAAAATGAGTTTTTTAATTGTTATTTATATTAAGTTGATAGTATTGTTGCACTTATGTATTAAAACAGATTCCACTTGTGGTTTGGAATGGGACAATAAATCTGCTTGAACCTCTCTTGGTTTTTTCTGCTGTCATTTGTTAATATTTACAAGTCACTTTTAGAAATCAGTGAATTAACAGTCTATTGTGCCGGTCTAGGAAAGGTCTATGGACGTTGCCATGGCAATATTCTAAAAAAAAATTAAACAATACTCAATGTTCCTTTGATGCGCTTGCATTTCCTAGACGTTGCGCAATCATGGTGCAGCTTACTCACTACCCCATTTAGTTCTATAGAGTTATTATTACACCTAGTGGTCCACAATAGGAGCTGCAACAAGGGTTTGTAGATGCCCACTTCGGCAGATATGCACCCGCAGCACCCTTAGTGCTCCCACTTTCCATTCCCTTGCCTGCAAGTGAATTTTACATCAGTTAAGGAAATCCTTCTTTACACCAGGTAACAAATGTAACGACAGACAGGCCATCTTTCCACAGTTACCCCAGGAATGCCAGCTCATCACAGGGCATCAGGAAAACACACAGCATGTTTCCACAACCTTCTGCGATGTCACAATATTTATTTCCACTCAGATTAACTTAGATTTTGCCTGAGATCTTGTACTGATGATTTGAGAGTCCAACTACTCTGTAAAGTCTTCTCCAGCACATCCCGAATGAATTGAATTAAGGCCAGAACTATGTGGTGCCCGATTTATGTGGGAAAATGATTCATCAGTACCACTCCTTCACAGTTTGAGGCCAATGGATTTTGGTATTGCCATCCTGAAATACTGTATATGCCTGTGCCATCAGGGAATAAACACTCCGTTGATGTGATTAAATGTAGTCAGCTGACTTCATTTTATTGTCACACTAGTGGTTATTCGCAGCCTGGCCCACATACATCCACCTAATTATGATCAGGTAATCAAGTGAAGATATATTATTATCTCACAGCATGACATTAAAGTTGATGATGGTGGTGTGACACACACACACACACACACACACACACACACACACACACACACACACACACCAGCCACAAAAATATCTGAGATATATATATATATATATATATATATATATAGACAGATAGATAGATAGATAGATAATGTTCAGTATAGTGAGCAGTCCACTATGCATGATGGGTGCATCGCTTCATGCTCTTCCCTTCCTACCCTGATGCACCCATCCCTCTGGAATAGGGTCAATCTGGATTACATAACCTTTTTCTATTTCTCTAAAGTCCAATCTTTATGTTTTCTAGCAATTTTTTTTTATTAGTCTCACTAACAAGTGGTTTACTTATGACCACACAGCTGTTTAATCCCAATTTTGAGTTCACGCCACATTGTGTATGTTGAAACTTTGCCTGTTGGATTAATAGCAGTACAATACAGTACTCTATCTATCTATCTAACGATCGATCTATTGATTGGACCCTGAAGGCCAATGGTGACCATTCTTCTATCTAACAAGTTAATAATTAACATTTTGTACCTGGTGTGTTGACTATGACAATTGAAAGGGTTGCCTTGATCAAGATTGGGGGTTTCTTCATCAAGGTTATAACTTCCAGGGGCCCAGAGTGAGCATTTTTTGGCCATCTACATTGATATACTTTGCATAGTATAGCAAATGCCTACAATAGCTACACCTATATGAAAAGCTGAGAAGAGTCAACATTATTACAAATGCAAAAAGTCTGAAATTAGATATTTAAGAAGGACATTTAATTGTAATGACCGGTTACCCAGGATTTTTTTTAGCTAGCCATATATTTTAACTTACTGAATAGCATGAACACAAGGGTCTGATCAGTTACTACGCCTCTCTGTGTGTACTATCCAAAATTTTTAAATCATATTTCATGAAGCAGTGATCACATCAACTGAATAGAAATTAATATGTGTTTATAATACAGTACTGTAGTTTAAAATTTAAAGCTTCGTGAAAATTAGGGGGCACCCGGATTTGAACCGGGGACCTCTTGATCTGCAGTCAAATGCTCTACCACTGAGCTATACCCCCTGACGAATGAATTGCGAAGATGTATCCTTTTTAAGATACGTATCTGTTATGGGTTCCCATTGATCTGTACTTTGTTGTAATAACCTTTCCTTGTTTTAATATATTAATAAACATATTTTAACGAATTATATAATATTAAAAATAAGCTGACCGTATGAATCATCAGACTTTTAGCTAGAAGAAGCACCGTTTTAACAAACACGCCATAGTCATTTCCGGGTTGGGACCGGAAGTAGGTAGAACATTGAACTGTTTGGAAGAGCTCGGCAGAAAATGGTAGCGTAGAGCCCTTGTTAAATAACATATTTTATTCATGGATATGATTTGCTTGATGTCTGCTGTTTTACAGCATAAGATTGCTTAATTTATATTGGTATTATATATATATATATGATATATTTTTGTTTTTTATTCATTTGTGAGAGTTATATATTTTTGTCGAGTTGTTGCTAAAGCTAGTAACATATAGCATTGAGCTAACCGAGCATCATGGGAAAATCAACAGCAACCGGCAAACTAAGCCATTTACATTATTGTTTGTTATTGTTTTATTACACTGAATGTACGATTAAGTTAGGCAATTTTTTAAAGCTCTTTTAATTAGCATCATGATAGAAAGCAAGTGTTAGCTTTATGTGTTTGTGATGTGTCATTCCCATGCTAGCTGCATTTACTTTCTGTTTCGGTCGCATTGCCTAGTAACAAGTCATTCAAGATCTGAATGAATTATAATGTTTGCAGTAGAAACCTAGTTTTTGAAAAAAAAAATTGGATATTGCTTTACAGAACACTCGTGGTCTTCGCTCTCAGCTGAAAGACAGTGTCCCTGTGGCGGGACTTTGTCCGCAGGCAGGATCTTTTGGAGTCCCTGATACACTGCGCAGGGGGTAAATACATTTTCACCTGCTTTTTAATACTGAATTGTACGTGTTGTCTTTTTAAACCTGTATTAATGCATTGTTCTGATTTCAGTTTTTCCAGTGTCAAAAATGAGCTTCTCCCTTCTCATCCTTTAGAGCTCTCTGAAAAAAACGTGAGTTTATTACTCTGCTGTAAAACTACAGTCTGGAAAATAAAATAAAAAAATACACCAATTCACATCATTTATGTTACGAAATGCCTCAACTGACTCTATTGTGCATTTTTTGACACGATGCACTGTCCAACTCGATTTCAGTTTGATTTTATTTATATAGCGCTTCTAACTGTGGTCATTGTTGCACTGCAGCTTTAAAGAATTAAAAGAAAATTAGTAATTTGAGAATGAAATGTGTGAGAGGGCGAGGATGGCAAGGAAAAACTCCCTGAGATGGCAATAGGAAGAAACCTTGAGAGAGAACAGACTCTACAGGAAACCCATCTTCATTTGGGTGATAACGGATAGCAGGAACTGATTTGCAGTCGTATTGTTCTATTTTAGGTGAAACTAAAATTAGATAGACTAAGCGAACACAGTCCAGTTAAAATACAAATTACACAAAAGGACAGATCAAAATAAACAAGAGCTACTCATGAGATTTTGAGACTTGCTGAGTTTGACTCTCAACTAGTGATACTTGCCATGAGACCATGCTTTATTCAAGTAAATATTGTGTTCTTAGCCCTTAAATAAGCAATCGGAAAGTTATGACAAAATGAACACCTTGTTTCATACGATTAGTTTTTTCCCTTTAGTTAAAGTCTTTTAGTTTAGTCTCACTCTGATACAAGCAAAGAATTCATGCATCATTTTCATCACTGGTTTTCTCTGTGACTTACTGTTTGCTTTGTGGTCTTTATCTATAGTTTCAGCTTAACCAGGACAAAATGAACTTTTCCACATTAAGGAACATCCAAGGACTTCATGCACCCCTAAAGCTCCAGATGGAGTACAGAGCAGCCAGACAGGTGGGAAGCAGTTAACACTGCACTCACGCATCCTCGATGTGTCCTGTACATTATACATGTTTATGTTTACATTATATATTTATATTATATATTTTACATTGTACGTGTTTGGGCAATACACAAAAAAACGGCAAATATTGTGTAGTAAAAATATTAAAATAAAACATATGTAAATAATTTGTAAATTTACTAATATGGCACTTGGTTTGTGAAAACGCAGAATTCTTTGTGTAGCACGTTTCTCAAACTTCTGGTTTCTTACAGATTCAGCGTTTGCCTTTTCTGCCGAGCTCCAACCTGGCCGTGGATACACTCAGGGGTGCTGATGAGTCCATCGGGTTTGAGGATATCCTTAACGGTAAGGTCGTTTTATGTGTAATGGGGCAAAAAATTAAAAATAATCAGGCTATAAAAATAAACATACTCCATATTCACATCTATGCAGTTATGAATTATAAATATAATCTAATACACTTGAGCATACACTTCTGTTAAGGAGAACACTATTTAATAGTGGAACGTTTTTAGCAGGCGCTGTATTTACAAACAAAACTTTAAGACCATGAACACAGATGTTTGAAACTACAAAGTTCCTTTATCAATTATGACCAATGTCTCAGCCAAAAATATATACACACTTCAGGAAAAGAAAAATAGTATGATGTATATTATATTAATATATCATATCATCATATAGGTCAATATACAAGTATTGCAATAAATTTAGTATTAAAATATTTATACAAGCTTTTCCTGAAGTAGATTATTGCATATAAATTGTGTATAAATTTTTTTGTCTGACAGTAATCGATTAGATTTTTTTTTTATATTTGCTCAGTTACTGTAGTATACAGTTGTATTATTAAACCTGATTCATATTCATCTTTGGTGTTGTTCTGTGTGTGTTTCAGATCCCGCACAGTGTGAGCTGATGGGCGAGCCTCACATCATGACAGAGTACAAACTCGGCCTGTTGTGAAGCCTTTGTTCATGTACAACATGCTTTAAGTTTTTATTAGAAACAGAGCCGACTCCATTTGGGTCACTGAAAGTTGGGACAGTTTTGTCCTGTTTTGTGTTTTTTCCTGTTCATAATAAAAATTTAAAGCAATTTAACATTTTTGAGTGCTTCCTGTATTTGTACAATGTTTTAATTTCGTCTGAAATTCCATAACACTAGTGGATACAGAACTTTAAATGAAAATGTTGAACCCCTAAAACAGACATTTCTTAAAGAAAATTTATTAACGTTTTGTTTGTGATTTTCATTCATTACTTGTACAAGCTTTAATAATTTTTTTAATATTGTAACCTCTCTCAAGCCTAAAATAAAACCTTTTCCTGGTTTTACAAAAGAAAATGCAAAGCAACTGAAATTGAAATTATTAAGACCTTGTATGTTAAAAACATATATACATATATATTACACTTTAATACATTTTGGCAGAAATTTTTTTAACAAAAAAAAATCCGCTTCTCAGTCCAGCTTCTCTTCCTGGAAGAAATCTGCAGCATTAAGGTGCTCCTGAAACTCGTCATATTGCTACAAATAAAGAAGAGAAACGACACTAATTTAATGCATCTATATCAAGGACATAAAATACACAACCCTTGTAAATTATCTCTCTTAACTAATTCAAGAAAGACCAGACGCATCACAACACACACCTCAGTAATCCAGCCTTCCTCCATCAGTTTGGCAAACACTTTATTCACTGTGTCCTTCACAGGCTCGGCTTCGTCTCCCTCCTGTACTTGTTCCTCTTTCTGATCCTCCAGAGCAGTGCGGCAGCGCACGAACAGATGGTACTTGTAGTGTTTGAGCGCGTGGTACACCTCAGTACGGCTGGCACAGACTGAGCCGACCATGAACATCTGTAATATGTAATTAAGGTATTTAGATTTGTAGTATGAGCGACCAACGTGTTCAACTTTTCTATTATATACAAAGGTAATGACAAAATGACATTTTGTCTTTATAGCACATCACTGTTATCAGGACTGAGGTGTAATTAAAATTACAGGTTTACTTTAACACGTATGTTCAAAGTATGTTATCATTTTCATAGCAACAACTCATTCACAGAGACATGTACAGCAGATGCCTAACATAAGAATCAATATGGTGAAGTTTTCTCTAATGATGTGTGTTTAAAACATTGATGCAATGAGTCTCAGCATTTAGTAATGTATGTTTTCGAACATGGTAAAGTCCTCAATCCTGAGCACTTAGAGATTTCTGTAACAAAAGCTTTTTTTTTATATTTTTTTTATTTATTTACATCAACAGTGGTGAAAACTCCTGGAATTTAAAAGACAGTGTGTCAATAACTTGTTTCCTAACATCCCACAACATTAAATAAATGCAACAATAAGCAAATAAAAATGAGGACATATAATTTTTTATATAAAAAAAAAATTAAACTTAAAAATACTTGTTGGCAAATTGCTGTGGTTTAAGACGAATAAAACACTCATGGAGGAGCAATTATATGAAAATAATCAACAGATCACACCACATCTGGCACAAACACTATAAAAAAATTTGAACATAATATACAGTTCAAGATATGACTACACAGTATGAATCATTTGAAAGCAGTGTTTGAACACTGCTAAATAACTGAGTGCTATAGTACATACATTTTGATAGAAAAGACTCATATTTATCTAAAACTATATCAAAATAAAGATGGTTGTTACCTGCGAGTCATCAGGCATGAACTGGTCCTCCTGCAGCGTCTGGTGGTGATACAGCTGCCCGGACAGACGTACACAGAAGCGGCCGTGTCGGTGGAGCTCACACGCTTCACAGTCCTTACTGCGGACGTTCACCATATTAATTCGCACTTTGGGATAACACTCCACCCGCTCCTATTATTTAAAAAACAAAACAAAACAAAAAACTGTATAACTTTCGAAGTATTTCATACACAATTCAGTGTAACTTTCGAATTATTTTGTACATAACTACTGTGGTACAGAGAACAGCATTTCATTCATTCCTACTTTGTATCGTTCTTTCCAGCGGCTCCTCTGCTTTAGATTTTCCAGACGGGGCAGCACCAGCCGCTCATCAAAGTGGTGCAAAGACAATTTCATCTCTTCGGCATAGCGCTTTGTCCGCTCACCGTCTGCAGAAATATGTTAATAAACCTACGACGTTTTGAACAGAATAGGCTTTTGATTAATATTTTCCCTGTATGTTAAAGTCTTGAGCTTATTCTTTAATGAATTCTAACTGCATGAGTAAACTACAGTACTGTGCAAAACTTTTGGCGCACCCCCCCCCCCTTTTTTTTGTACAAACCTTCCAATAGATTTTAGGACTTTATTACTGAGTCAGTACAAAATAATTTCTGATTTTCGAACATGAGTATTCCACCATAAAATTAAAAGTTGCAGAAAATATTTGTAGGCCAGAAAAGAAAGCAGCACATTATGTAAGCAGACACTTTTCAGACATAAAAACATAAAAACAAAAAACAAGCAGGTGCAACAGTCAAAGTCCTCAGAAGTATTGTGGGTGGATCTGCAGGATGCTCAGTAAATCTTTTTAAAGACATTCTTGCTCTACAGAATTTATCTGCATGTGACTGTTGCACATTCAAAGCTAATGCCTAGTGAAAGAGAGAGTTCACCGGTCAAGATATTAAATTTACACCTAAAAACCTTAGTCAAGACATGCTAAACATATTTCACTGTGCTAACATTTCCCACCGTTATTCCACAAATTTGCTCAATGGCCAATTCCCACCCAGCTGCCAGCTCTCCCTAATTACATGACAGCTACCACATGGATGGAATAATGACTAGAGTGTGTCTGCTCTGAGAAAAGTATAGCCAGCTGCCCAGATCTTTTCATTCTGAGGCTCATACGGTGTCACAGGGTGACGCAACGCTTTCTGGAGAATTTGATACCTGCACTAACAGATGTTAAAATTGTCGCTGTAATTGAGAGAAATTAATGCCACCCCTTCTACCCAGAGAGCATGGCCAATCCCTAAAATAAAAAAAAGAAGAAGAAAGAAATCATACCATAAAGTGACTTGAGGAAGGAGGTGTCCAGTGCATTAATCAACAAGGCTTTGACCACCACCTGAAAGTGGGTCAGCTGAGATCCGGTAATGACTACATGCATAAACAAAAAGACGTAGTTAGGTTCATTTGTATAAATCACGGCTTGAACTATCTTGCTTTGCATGTAATGAGTCTCTCTCATATATTAGTTTCACCTTTTAAGTTGCATTACTGAAATAAATTAACTTTTGCACTATATTCTAATTTTTCGAGTTTCACCTGTACACGAGTTCACCATGCTTTTGTTTAACTACCAAAAAAAAAAAAACATAATAAAAAGATATCTCACACTGGCGTGGAAGGTGAGACCGGAAGTTCTTGTCCTCTGTTTCACTCCCTTCCTCTTCTTCCTCTCCCTCTTTCTGCTCTTCATCCTCTACGATAAAGTCCTTCAGGCTGTCACTGTCGGCCTGTTTTTCTTCTTCGCTGCTGTCAACTAAGCAAATGGCGTCCTGCTCCTCCTTGCTTGACTCTTCTGAGTCTTCCGGTTCTTCTTTTTCTTCAGGTTTGTTTTCTGCAACTGTAACCGTCTCTGAATCCTGAATGAGAACATTTTTGAAGACTTCAATGACAAAACATTTTATTATAAGTCACAATCATGGCTCTTATTAGAAAACAAAAATTACAATAGAGGTCCCATTGGGGCACAAAATTACTAACTGTCATTTAATCCAACTTCTACCACTATATCAGAATATCAGCATAGGTATAGGGAAAGCAGTGACAGCAAGCATCGCCAATTCATAGACAAGACATTCGAAATATTTATGGTGTGTGTCTGATCATATTTATGGTCTGTTCTGTCCTATTCTTCTGATCCATCTCAGAGACTGTCTTTATCTAGGTACTAGGATACTAACATAATTGGCTATACACTGTATATTACAGTACAGTCTTCTTTAGAATTGTGCTAATGGTTGAATGATTTATGTAAAAAAAAAATTTTTTTTAAACAAGCCATATCTGCCACCTTTTAATCTCACTCCATTCTCTCTCTTTTTTTTTTTTTACTTTTGTCTCCATCGTTATTGCTTGGTGCTTCTTAGCAGTACCTGTTTTATCGCTGCAGCTTTTTCTCTTCCAGACATCCTATGCTTGTACTGAAGTTGCAAAAATGTGCAAATGAATGTCCGAATATTCAAAAATTTTAATGTTCGTATGTAGGGGACATAATTTACATGCATTTTCTAAATGTTTTTATAGTGTTGGGAATGGGCAATATTGATAATATTTTTGGGTTACATTATTTTCTATTTTTCATATTACGAGGTACCGCTGTAATATTGAATCTGAATATTTATAAAATTGTGATACTCAGAATCGCAATGCAAATCGATTCAGCATCTACATATCGTGACAATATCGTACCGGGTGATCCCTGGTGATTCCCATGCCTTGCTCTTACCAGGGTTCTGCGCCTGCGCAGTGGTATTGCCGTCCTTCTCTTCTTCAACAGCTCCATTAGTTTCTTCTTCCTCTCTCTCCTCTTCGCAGCAGCCTCCTTCGCCTCCGCTTCTCCTTCCTTCTCACCCTCGGAATCAGAAAGCTTGAGTCGTTTCTTCCCCGACGCTTTCCGGACAGGTTCGGCTCCCACGTCGCTGTCCGAGGAGTCGTCGCTCGTGCCGTCGTCTAGAACAGTCGCGCTGGCCGATCGCTTCCGGCGTCTGCGCGAGACCATGCACTGCTCGTCGTCCGTCCCGCCGCCGTCGTCGTCATTATTATCATCATCATCATCATCTTCCGCGTCCTTGCGTTTGGTCGCAGGAACATCCGAGTCGCTGTCGCTGGCGTCATCCGACTCCTCCTGGTACTCGCTGTCGCTGGTCGTCGTGCTGCAGTACGACCCTTCGTCGCTGTCCTCGAGCATCTCCTCGAGCGCGCTCACGCGCGTCTTTGTCCTGTCGATGCGCGACACGAAAGGCGCGCGCTTGCGTCCCATGCCTATGCCTTTCATAGCCGCAGCGACGAGGAGGCTCTGATCGCGTTCGTCAAAATAAAAATGGACGCCTCTTTAGTTAATACGCACGCACTAACGACAAAGCCTGCTGCACAATTACTGAACAAAACGGAAAGCGCAAATATTTCCTCAGAAAAAAAATATCCCTTTCATAACAAGCTTGTCTAAAAACTGTCAATAAGTTTACAAAACATAAACTCTACGCAGTAGAACCTCTGCTCCCGCGATTTTTCATGGAGGTGTGTTTTGCTTTCGCATTCCCTCCGTCGTCCTTTCGCTCATCTACCCGAACAAGTGCGCCATCTAGCGATTTGGCGAACAATACATCACACATACACCGATCAACCATAACATTATGACCAACCCCCTAATATTGAGTAGCTTCCCACTAAGACAGTAATGCACTGTGTGTTCTGAGAACTTTCTATCATAACCATCAATTTGAGCTACAGTAGCTCTTCTGTTGGATCAGACTACATGGGCCAGCCTTCGCTCCTTGGCCATCTATCACACTGTCATGGGTTCACCAGTTTTCCTTCCCTGGATCACTTTTGGTATGTCCTGACCACTGCAGACCAGAAACATCCCACAAGAGCTGCAGTTTTGGAGGTTCTCTGACCCAGTTGTCTAGCCATCACAGTTTGGCCCTTGTCTACACCCAGCAAACATTGGTCCAACGTCGTGTCCCTGGCCAAAAACAGTTGTGGTAGGATGGCTTGAATTGGTAAAAATGCGACACATTACATTTCCTAAAAATGCATGTATAGCTGTTACTTTGACTTTTAGCTTAATGTTGTTTAATACAGTATATAAAACCTCCCTGCAAACATTTGGACGTTTGATGGGAGCGAAGGCTGGCCCGTGTAGTCTGATCCAATAGAAGAGCTACTGTAGCTCAATTTGCTGAAAAGGTTAAATGCTGGTTCTCATAGAAAGGTATCGGAATACACACACACACACACGCACATACATACAGTGCATTGTCATTTTGGTTGCAGAAAGAGGACCTATTCAATATTAGGGAGGCAATCATAATGTCATGGCTGATCATTGTATGTCAAATCCAAAACCTCAAACCAGGACCTGTTTTAAAGCTTCTAATCTAATCTGGTCCACTAAATGAATCTAGAATCTAAATTACGGTAAAACCATTTTAAGGAAAGACTCGAAACTAGAGCTAGTCTCTGGTATTACTCCATAGGCCAAAATAGGCAAACCATCCAGCTGCAACTGTTGGGCCCTTTAGCAAGGCCCTCAACTGCTCACATGTAGTGAGATAAAAATTTAAGTTGCTCTTGATAAGTAAGGCTGCCTTCCCAATGCTGTAAATTGTAAAAAATAAAAAATAAAAATAAATAATAATAATAATAAGAGACCAATAAACACATGGTCATGAGTGCTGACAAAATGTGCTAAAGATACACCATATGGCCAAATGTTTGTGGACAGCTGTCCATCTTCCACTTATATGATTCTTTCCCATCCTGCCACAAAACTGAAATCACCTAATTGTATATTATGCCTTTATTTGCTGTGGGATTTTTATTTCTTTTCACTAGAGCTAAGAGGCCCAAACTTGTTCCAGCATGACAACAATCCAAGCTCCATGAAAACACAGTGTGTTAAGTTTGGGATGGAAGGACTCAAGTGCACAGAGCCCTGAATTTATCCGCAACGAACACCTTTGGCATAATTTCCGCACTCCAGGAAATTACTTTCTGCACTCCAGGTCTCTTCATGTGACCTCTCTTGCCTGACCTCTTTAATGCTCTTGGCTCTAAATGAAAACAAAGCCCTCATTAAATATTTTTTTGAAAGACTTGATTATGAACTGCCTGAATCATTAGTAAAAGGAATTATGATTAGATGACCCATTACACCATCCACATAAAATATATAAAATCAAGACACTGTAATTAATAATTTGGTTAATTAATTCAGTTTATTCAGTTTTTCAGAATTTTATATTAAATATACTTAATGTAAGTTGATTATTCTAAGGAGAAATTAGGAGAGTTGCTTATGTCAGTAGATTTTTATTATATAATAAACTCCATATGAACACTTTTTCCGTGCCTGGTGAGACATTAGTACATTCCTTAGACTGCACACAATATTTTAGATCATATATGTTTCATGAACCTTCTTGAACAATATTACTTTGTAGTATTATGACCAGATAAGAATTTCACCATCATATCCAGCAGATAATAGATGTTCTCCTTTATGGTCAAATATGACGCTCTGAACAGCATCATTATGTCCTAAAAGACTGGACATGTATGAAGTTGCAACTTCCACCAGCTTCACCTCATGATCGTTACTTGCGATTGCTAGCACCTGTCCATTTGGACTAAAGGCCACTTGGTTGCTAGGGTGTGGTCCGTTATCTACCGTAATCAGGGCTGATATGTTCCTTACATCCCATAATTTCACAATGCCGTAGGAATCACAGGAAGCAACCATGTCTCCCAGGGAGTTAAAGATTGCACTGTTGCACGAATGCCTGTGCCCATAGAATGTCTGAGCACAGAGTCCGGTACGAGCATCCCACAAGGAAATGGTTTTATCAGCAGAGCAGGTGAGCAGAATGTTAGAGAAGGGCACAAAGCTAATACTGTTCACTGAGTCGGTGTGGCCGCGCAGCGTACAGCGACAACGCTCACTGTTTAGGTCCCACACTTTGGCTGTGTTGTCCATCGAACAAGAGGCTACAAAGTCCCCGCAGGAGTGGAAGGAACATCCCCAGGTGGCGTGAGTGTGGCCCTCCAGGGTCAGAACGCAGCAGGATTTTGCAAAGTCCCAGATTTTCACTGTGCTGTCTCCGCTGGTGGTGGCCAGACACTGTCCACTGGGGTGGAAGCTACAGGAAGACAGCCAGTCAGTATGACCCTCACCAGTCATGAGCATCTCCCCTTCTCTCATCCCCCAAAGCCTCCAGAGGTTATCATCACTTGCAGAAGCTACAAGCAGTTTGCGTGGATGAAGCGCAAGATCACTCACAGCCATAGTGTGGGCTTGGATGGACTTGGTCACTACAAATTCAAATATTGTTGTACTTTGAGTAGATAAGGCTTTTATTTGGGGCAGGAAGGGATTTACCCGTGTACTAGCTGGGAACTCTGAATCTTTTGAATGTTGGGTACTAGTGTTCTTGGTTGGATCTTTGGCAGGATCATAAGTCATTGCATCATCGGCTGATGGTTTGGTACCTCGCTCTGGACTGCGCCCACTGTGAAACTCACTTTCTTTCACAAACTTCTGGGTACCTGGGGTAGAGCGTGCATTACACAGTGCACTCTCTAGGTTATGAAACTGACTGGAGACTCTGTCTTTCTCAATACTAACCAACATCTTTTGCCTTAGAGCTGTCTGGTACTTCTCATTCAGCTGTTTCAGTGCAGGTCCATAACCCTCATAGTGCTTCTTTAGCCTTCGGATTTCCTCGACCAGCTTGTTTTTCTCTTGAACCACACGCTTATGCTGCAGCCGGTGGAAGTCTCGTTCCTTCTGAAGCTTCACGATGGTCTCACCAGCTTGGAAGGCAGCCTGCTTGTAGCTGTCTCTCTCACTTTGGACGGTTTTCAGCTCAGTGTCCAGCTGCTGGTTGTGTGTGTAGATGTCGGGCACGAATCCCACCTGGTTTGTATTGAGCGTGCCTTTGTGAAGCATCTCGAACCATTCGGTCTGGAAGCAACCTAATGTTCTGCTCATACCCATTTTTGCAAGAAAGTTGCGCAGAAAATCGTCCATCACTTCAGGGACGGGGCCCCTGAGATTCTGGGATGAGGACGGCAGCCGCTCTGGCGCAAACCCAGAGTCACTAGTGCGGGTGCGCAGGATTTCAGCTGCAGCTTCCAAATCTTCATCGTCGAGGACACTCTCCTCCTCAACACTGATCTCTTCGTACTCAAATCCATCTTCCGAGTCCTCTGGAATGGACACTTTCTCCAGATAATACGGCGCATCGACTGATTCTGTATCGTGTTTTTCTGCCATTTTGTCACTTTTACTTTTACTTTTGCGTCAGTGCTTCCCCGTTTGTTTCGTGGCTTTGTGTATTGTTACCATGGAGACACCTGCTTGGAGACCACGGGGTTGTCGTTACCTTACATGACGTCATTTCCATTTTTCATGCAAGGATTTTTAAAATTTAAAGGCGTTTAAATGACCGTTTGCACATGCGTATATATGCAACGTATATAGACGTCTGTATCAAACGTGTTTCCCTGAAAAGACTTATAGCTGTTTAACCCCTCAAATGTATTTTTCCCCCACAAGGAATCATGGGTATTTTTTAGAGCTTATAATGACAGCTATTAGCACATAACAACAATTTGATTTGATAACATGATCGTCATGAGTGTAATCTAAACTAGACGGCGCGTATTTACTGGCGTTTACGGTAACCAGTGTATAATAACCATACATTCAATTGAAAATATTATTAATTGTTAGCACACCTTTTTATTATTAATTAGTAAACATATGATTTGTAGAAGAAGAAAAAATTTATATAGCATCAAAAGTAATTGATGTGTATGTGTAAATAAAATGTTTTATATATACAAATATCTACAGTGTCTATGCATCTATACATTGATATTTCCATATAAAAACATTTTATTACACATTTTATTACAACATTTATTTGGATCCTTTTCTTCCATGATTTATCTGTTCTGTTCTGTTTAGTTTAGTTTTTTCTATATGCCTGGGTGTGTCACTTCAGCTGTATAATCCTGTATAAATAAATGCATTTGAAGCACAACCTAAGATTCATATCCTTTTTCTATTTATGGGAGACTCATAATACATTATTACTGTGTAGCTCATTCCTTATTTGACCTGAAGGAGGTGGGGATGCTACAATTTAACCAGAAGGGGGCGCTCACATACCACATTTACCAATTTCATCACGCTTTTCATGTGTTCATCAAATCAATCACATTTACACTGTCAAATCATAACGTAACGCCAGTGAAACCTTTCCTCGTCTAACAAGTTGTACAGCTAAGCAAAACTCCACACATTCAAAATAAATAAACTCATTTAATCAGAACTATTGAAATGTTTCATCAAATAAGTTTATCATTACCATAGTAGCGACATATGATTTGCTGTTTAGTTTAATACATTTGTGACAGAGTAATATATTTATCTGTAACTTGCTTTGTGGAATAAAATGATATATATTGTTTAAAAAAATCATTATTGTATAAGCAGTGCTCCACTGTGTGCATAGGGCACCATATTCACAACTTTTTCCTCGAGTCATACCTGACACTGCATACTTTACAAGTACCCTTCCCCTCTGTTTCCTTTTCTGTCTTCCATATTTGCATCTTGCACTGTGTGTGTATGTGTGTGTGTGCGTGTGTGTGTTGTAACAGTCTACGAAAATTGTCACTGTTTTGAAATTAGTTGCATTTACTTACTTTTGATTTGCAAACAAAACAAAATGGGCATAGTCTGCTATAGAAGGAATGCACAAATTCATATACAGAAAACAGCTATTACAAATAAAATTTGGTGGACATAAAACATCTTGATACTGTAATACAATAAGATTCTGATTCTTTATTATTATTATTATTATTATTATAGATAGATAGATAGATAGATAGATAGATAGATAGATAGATAGAGTGTAGCTACCTGTGACAAGATAGACCTATTTATCCAACTTATCCACCTCACTTGTTCACTTGTTTTTCATCATAATCATCTTTTAGAAATAAAGAGTACTGAAGATAACTTTTTCTTGTCAGAAAGGTGTTAACATATCAAACATAAGTACACCTTTATTTACATTTAGCTTATATTTATCTAGAAAGGTGATTTTAATCTAATCTAAAAGGTAATTTCTGAATAATAATTATTATTAATACATTTTGTTAATTTTGTTTGCTATCAGGTTTTTAGTTGAAAAAAATAATACACACATTATTTTGTATTATTAGTCTATTAAAGGTATAAAGTTGAAGGGACAAAAATATTTTATTGTAAAGAGTGAATGCATGCGACGAAGGTATTGATGGAGTTTTCAAGTGTCAGTTGCAAATTATTAGAAAGTGTTGGAACGCCCAGTGGTGTCGTTGGCATAGATTATTATTTTCCTGTTTTTCAGACAGACTTGTCACATACACTCACATATGCACACACATAGACAGACACTCACGCACACACAGACACACACAGACACTGCTGTCCATTATCATCATGAATGTGATGACTGAAATCGAGCTCGAGCCTTTCTCTCGGTGGCCAATCAGAGGAAGAGCAGCGGGAAGCTGAAACATCAGTAGCCTACATATGTGAGTGAGTGCACCAGTGTGGAGAGACAGAGGGAGAGAGAGAGAGAGAGAGAGAGAGAGGTTCAGAGACCAGAAACATCCCGTCCATGAGAGCTCCAGAGGTCCAGACATGAGCACTCAGGCTGAAGAGGGAATCCGAGCCAACTGCAAGTGCAAGTCGCCCACTTTATTCTCTTCTTACTGTATTGAAAGCATTCTGAGCAGAAGTCCTCTCAAAGTCAGACTCCTCGGGATGCAAAGTCTGACGGCAGCACTTCGGACAGAGGAACGTCAAGGTGTGTATCATTGCAGTACAGCTGATTAAACACTCGCTTTAACTACCGCTGATGTGACGCTGCGTTCTGCTCCATAAGTTGACAAAATCTAACCTGTCATTTACATTAAAAATGCGGTTTCACTAATTAACTATTTAAAAAGTTACGGACTACACAAGCAGTTTTTGTCCCGCTTTTTTCCCTGTAAAGATCGTGTTTTTGTTTTTTTGACAGAAATTAACCAAGTCTATCAGTAACTTTAGATGATCCGCTACGGAGTTAGGGACCGTCGTAAAATTACCGTAATGTACGTAAGTGTGGAAAAAAAAAAACCTTGTCAAAGCTCTGCCAACTTTTTGAGTATCTCTATCATTCTATCTATCTATCATTCTATCTATCTATCTATCTATCTATCTATCTCATACTAATGATCATGGTGTAACAGGAAAAAATACAGCACCAACAGATTTTAAAGGAATTCGTGTAAAGTGCAGTTACATGCATAAAACCAGATGTGTTAACACCAGATGTTTATCATTAATAGGGAAGAAATTGCAATAATGTAGATGATATTTTGAAAAAAATAAGAACAACAAAAAAAATAATTTCTGGTATATATTGAGACGTTTGGAGTTTTAACCCTGCATGTCTAAAATATGTTTTAAATAAAAAAAAATACATATCGCTATTAAATTATTTTAATCATGTCAGAGCAACGAATTAACCATACTTGTACTTAGATAGTATCATTCATTCGTTTCTTCCTTCTTCAATAACAATTGGATCCTGGTGCTGGATCTGGAGTCCAGCCTGGGAACACTGGATGTGAAATATAAATACGTCCTTGGCCTACTGTAAATAAATAACTCTGTTAAAGTTATTATGTCAAACTTTTACACGCAGAGAAACATGCACGCCTTTTTGATTAATATTACACATTATATAGTCTATAAACTGTAACAGGGTTAGCCTATAAACTGTAAAGAGTTCTGCATGTTCCACCCAGTGTTTATATAGGCTTCCTCTGGGTTCAGTTTCCTCCAAGTGTCCAAAAACATGATCCTGTATGTGGACTGGTTATGCTAAATTGTGCAAGTGTATTGGACGGAATTCTTATGCTTTGTGCCTAATTTTATTTGAATTGGTCTGATAAGCTGCCCTTTAAAACAACAATTAAACCTTTCGTTTTGTAAAACCTTTCGTTTGTTGTGTTGAAAATATTACACATCCAGCGGAAAAAAAAACGTTGCCACAGTTATTATTTGTTAAAATAATTTCAACATTTTCTTTATCTATGTGCAGCTGGGTCAAATTTTCCTCCTCACATGGATCTGCACCTGCCATCCAAACTGCGACGCCCGTTGAGTCCCAGTCGAGGAGACGAGCTGGAGAGCGCACAAGGATATGAACCCGAGAGCGCACAGAGAGCTGAATCTAAGAGTGCACAGGGAGACGCGCTGGAGCTCAGAACTGGTCTGAATTCCTGCTACCCTGAACAAGCACTCATCAGTTCCCTAAAGAGCAGCGCTGCTCAGGATAAAGTAGAGGCGGATATGAGCAGAGCGCATGGGGACGCACGTGTCTCACCTGGACCTGAGGACGGACTGAGAGAGAAAGACGCATGCACGAAGGACACCGAGGACGGTGTGTATGTATCACCGAGTAGTGATGCTGAAGACGGGACACAGAGACGTAAACAGAGGAGATACAGAACAACATTCACAAGCTATCAGCTAGATGAACTGGAGAGGGCTTTCCAAAAGACGCACTACCCTGACGTGTTCACACGGTACTGTGGAACTTATTTGACTGTAGCTGCATGGATCTGATCTAGAATTTTTATTTTACATTAACTCCAAGCCAGCAAACTTTCACCGATCTATTAATTATTAAAATATAATTAAAAAAATAAATAAACATAGATACATCATCAAATCTAAGGTCCAGCTAGACATGTGAATACGATGAAGAAGAAAAAAAAAACGGATCAAATAATACAATTGTATTATTGTACTTATAATTGAGTTTAATTATAAAGTGGAATCAAACATCATATTAAAATGTATAAACTTTATAAAAGCTTAAACATTTTATATAAAAAAAAAGTATACGAGTCTTAAATGAGTAAACTTATGATCATTATTTTCTGTAGAAATTACGGTACGAACTCGATATTTACGCAGCTCCATGTTTCATTACAAATTTGTGCGCAGTGAATAATCGTAATAAATAGGTGTAAATCGTAAAATGCCAATTTAGTTACATATTACAGCATGGCCGGTATTATTCCACTTTAATAGGTTTAACTAATAAACTGATCTCTCCATCAAAATAAATAAATAAATAAACGTTTTGTAACCAAAATGCACAATTAATATATCAGTGTGGGAAAAAAAATCAACCCAGCAATCGAAAAAGAGACAGTCAGTGTTGTAAGGTGGCTAATAATTAAATCTTTATAACAATTTTCTTTCATTTTCATTTATTTTTCAGGGAGGAATTAGCCATGAGGCTCGATCTGACAGAAGCGCGCGTTCAAGTAAGTGCATTAAGGTTTATATATAAATATATAATGTTTTATAATTACATTAAAATAAAATAAAATAAAACAAGTCTTTTTAATCTTGAAAAATTTTATATTCAATATCATTTAATAAAGCAATTTAATTTTTATTTTATTAATAAATGTTGATTTATTGTTTATCTGAGACATTTTAAAACTATTACACCTAGTTATAAAAATATTTTACAAGAGATACAAGAGTGCATAATGTTACTGACAAGTTTGATAAGTGAGTCCTAATTGAAAGATTGTATAAATCAGAATAGGTTTCCTGTCCTTTTGCTGTCCCGATTTCCTCTTTGCCTAATTTTTCTATTTTTAACTTAAGTGTTTGTGCTAATCAAGCTACTTCTTTCCTAGCCAAAAATACTTCTTTTAACACAGAGTATTTAATAGGCTATAATTCTCACAAAACACAACATATTTAATATATTTAAAGTCTAAAATAAAAGTTAAATGCTTTGGAATCGGTTCTAGCAGATACTGCTCTCAAAAGGCATCTAGCATATTATATAATGTTTGAATTGTTGTTAATGAAATGAAACGAAAAGGATGAAGAAAAAGGTGAAAAATGTGCCAGTTTGCCCCGGCATTTTAGAAAGTAACCTTGTGCTAATGGGATTGATTGACTTTTAAGGAAAAAATCTTACACTTACAACTCACTAAAATTTGAATTCTTTTCGTAAAATGAAAAAATAACAGTAGACAATGTTCTGTTTGGGAATATTTACTCACACATTTGGGTGTGTTAATATTCCCAAATTGTCCCAAGTTGTAATACAACATCTTTTCCATATACAATTTCCTAAATTAATTCAGTAAATAATAACAAATTCAACCTTTGTCTCCTTTAGGTCTGGTTCCAGAACCGACGTGCAAAATGGAGAAAACGAGAAAAGACAGGGGTTCAACCTCACCATCTAGGTCTTCCATTTCCTGGACCCATCACTCCAGCACAGCCTCTATGCCATTATCTGGGTGGGGGTGCATTTAGCCCCCGCCTGCACCCAGGCATCGAGTCAGGGTGGCCTGTTTCCCTCCACGGATTTACCCATCCCATCCCAAACCCTGCACCCCCACACCGTATCTGCTCTCTGCTTGGTGCAGCAATGCTCAGACACCCTGCCCTGATCAGCCCCTCCTTTGGCAGGTGATACTTCCTATGATATTCTGTGTTTAATTAAACTTGTAAATATGATTTTATGACCTCTGACCACAAAAAAGTACTCAGAATTTTTAGGTCTTCACGTAAAACAAAAATGGCTGCTCACAATTTCAACAATGATTATTAACCAATATAAAGGCATTTTAGTTTGTTAATATATAAAACTCGCTAGAGTTTGCTTAAACTATACATCACTCATCACAGTTATCTGGCTAGATACTTGCTAACATGGAGATTTTAATATTTTATCAAAAATGAGGCTCTGATTTTCCACCTGCATGTTATGTTTTTCTATAACAAGTTTTAGGGTTTCTATGCTTCCAGCCAAAATGATCTCCTGTATTCTTGGTCTCATCGACTTGTGCTTCTTCTTAACCTACAACATTTCTAAATCTTCCCAGATTCTTCACTCCACTGGCACTCCAAAGACTGCCTGTTCCCACCACAGAGAATCCAGTTCTGCCAACCCTTCACATTCCTGATCCCCCTTCGTCATCTTCATCTGGACTCTGTTCGTCTTCTGTGCCCGTGGATCGTCGTGCATCCAGCATCGCGGCTCTGCGTCTCAAGGCCAAGGAGCACTCGGCTCACATCGGCCAAATCAGCGTTCTCACAGCTACCACAGCTGAAAAACAGGCCTGATGCCTCACTTTCTACACTCAAGACATGAGACCAAAGCTAAAGTTCAGTACAGCATGAAGAAACCTCAAAACTATCCAAGCTCTATGACTACTCAAGCTTCATGATGGCTTTAACTGATGGAATCAAAGGCCAAAGGATTTGATGTGTATACAGTATTTCACAATTCTGCATTTGTCAATTACATTGATAGACAGAATATACAGTATGTGGGGGAAAAGAAAAAGCTTTAATGAATAGTCTTCTTATATTTAAAAAAAAAAAAAAAAAACTTTCATATGTGCTTTTTTAAAAATCTCGTGAGCCAGAAACTTAGTTCAGGGAAAAATAAACCTGCACTTCACTATTTAACTGCTGAATGAGCCAAACATATGTGAAAATAATGAAAATAAAACTGTGAAGTGACGTTTTGTGCTATCTTACGATTTAAACAGGCAGAGTGGAAGTCCAAATATGCCAAAACCATACTTTTGCACCTTTCATAGCTTTAATATCATTTCTTTTGAATTATATGTATCCGTCGAATTAGGAGAAGCATTAAACCCCACATGGTGTAAGAAATCCCATTGTGCAGGTTTAAAGCATTTTAATAAAGTGTGATGTTATTTATGATGTGTGCCAGGCTCAGAACCTCCTCTGACATCCATGTAGTCTAAATTGTTTCAGCACCATTCACACACACACACACACACACACACATTAAGAAGCTTATTTTCTTCTCCGGTGTTGCTTTGTCCCTTTCAAAAGGTGGCTATCGGAATGAATGGCCCTCGCTTGTAAGCCAGGACCGACGTAATTCTTCCACACTTAAGTCATCATCCAATTAGTTCGGTGTATCAAGTGATTTGTCATTTCATAGATTTCAGTTCAGAGGACAAGAGAAGCGTTTTGTCACCGAAGCGGATTTCTATCACTAACTACCTTCTTTTCTGCCGTACTCCTCTACAATGCAATGAATAATAGGAAACTGATAAATACTAATTCCCTATGAAAAGAGGTCTTACACAATCTTTTGTCCCACACACTATTCAGGGTAGGGCTCGTGAAAAGGTGCAGGGATTAACATAATCAAATGAATCTAACTAATCTGTTTGGGTGATCAACTTAAAGCTCTCTGGAAATGGACATTTTCAGAGGCAGGATATTGCCGGTGAGAAAAAAGGGCTGATGAGTTATGGTGAAGGTATTACGGCTCAGCGCAGGTGTCTCTCTGTTTAAGTCTCTGTACACAATGAGCACAACAGAGTGTAAAGGCTTAGGGAGAGGTTTCGATGAACTGAGGGCTGGTAGTAGTCAGTTAACACATTTAGGCCTGGGTGAAGAATTCATATTATTTTGTCTGATATGTGGTGGAAATTCATACTGTATATAATTCAGATAACATAACTACCTGACTAAAGTGGTGTTAAGCTCTTTCGAGTTTAAAAAAGGGATAAAGAGTGGGTTTGTGAAGAATTCCTGGCTTTGTCCAAGATTCTGTAATAAAGGTGTTAATACATCTATGGCTGCAGTTACTGAAAAAAAAAATAAGCAACCATATAAGAACTGCAGATCATCAATGTAATATAACAATATGTCATAAATAAACAAGCAAAGACCTGCTTTTTGTGGATTGTTTGAGCTTAAACAATGATTTTTTGCTTCGTTCTTATGATAAGAAACATCAGCTTTGATTAAAATAGCAGTTTAAAGGGGGAAAAACTTATAATGAGTATAAATAATCAACTTCAATAATCAAGAGCTAGTAAGATAAGAGATACTGCAAAATGGTAATTTTTAATATATCTATGTACTATACGACAACATTTTTTTTTTTTTAAGAAAACATCAAAAGAATGGTTTAACAGCTTGTTTTGTTGTCCCAGTGCTTTCTACAATGCTCTTCTAAAACATGGTTGCTCTCTCTAATCTGTTATACTGACCCCATTTGTTGAAGCTTTCTACCCATATCCTTCTATCCTCTCTCTCTCTCTTTCTCTTTCACTCTCTCGTATCGATTTCTCACTATTCTCCATTATTGTTTCCTTTGCAGCGTGTTAATTCTTGTCCAAATGACAGCACTAACAGGTATCTCTCTGTTTGCTTGCCTTGTGAAGAGGAGCAATCAGAGATAATCGAGTGCTTTTAAGAGTGCTCGCTCCTATTCAGCCCCAGCCTGCACAGCCCCTAATCGCCCCTTTTAACCACACACGGTTTAGACGGTGCAAATTCCTGTCGTAATTCGACTTAAGTATATTTGTAAATCACAGCTCCTTTGAACCGGAATAACTGAAATCAAATGGACACTGAGATTTCTGCACCTCCACCCCAGTTGGGACTTGCGTGTGTATAAGTCCGAAAAAATGGCAAGGTGTAAATTTCACTTGTAGTAAAGATTTAAATATTAATCTAACTTGTAAAGAGAAATACAAGATGAATTACAGATGAATTAAGCAAGTTATTCAACATTTAAGTTGAATCCTCTAAACCTCTATCTATCTATCAAATTGATATAAATGTAACTTACAGACAATTTATAGTTATGGTTCTTATAGGATTTTATTTAATTATGTTACAGATGATTCAGGAAATACAATTTATGCAAAACAGCAGTTTTACAAAGCAGGTTATTACTTATAGTATTATTGGGATTTATATCCTTTTGCTTTTATTAACATCTTTAGTAAAAAAAATAAAAATAAATGATGGAGTATGTTGTAATACAAGGCAGTGTCTCTACTACCGCACTGAAGTGTTAACAATATAGCAGATAATGTTCTTCTATTTCCTCTTTCTTGAAGTTAATAAGACAAATGCAACCTCATTATGTTATCTAGAACCAAAAAGACACAAACTGCCCTGTCCTGGTAAACTACAGCGCCCCTAAAGGAACATAAAAGGAAAAAAATAGAAATAAAAATAAATAAAAATAAAAAAAGTTCTTAAGAGTTTTATAGACAGGTCAATTTCTATACCACTTATCCTGTACAGGGTCGTAAGGGGACTATAACAGGAGACTTCGAGCACAAGGCTGGACAGGGTGCCACTCCATCAAAGGGTACACACACCTACAACCACACACACACACACACAATGGAACGGCAATTTGGACTGTAGGAGGAAACCCACCAAGCCTGGGGAGAACATGCAAACTCCACGCACACAGACTCTGAGGCGGGAATCAAACCCATGACCCTGTAGGTGCGAGTTTAGTGTTAACCATTATGTCACCATGCTGCCCATTTTATTACAAGATCTTGCTAAACCCAGAGTGACTTATATCCTTCTGAAGATTTTTTAAACAGCATGTAAAAATACAATTTAAATTTTAAATACAAGTCCTGCCTAGCTGCTCTAGGCTTTTAACCAATAATAGATGAGATCAAAGTCTTGTAATCAAAACGGAGACAAAAACATATTAAATATTGTTTTCTTCGATTAATTGTATTTTTTTGCCTGATATGTCTTGATTGTCTCTGCTTTATGTTTCTGTACTTTTCTGCCATTATCCATTAAGGGTGTCAGTAGTGAACTGTTAAAAAAACACTGACTCCTGAGACTTTTTTCTCTATGTCTTACTCTGTTACTTTTTAAAAAATATTTTTTTTATTATTATTAGCATTAGATCAGCAAACTTTTCATCCCCTTCTTCAGTGTTCAATGACATCATGATTTTCTTTCTGACCTCCTGAGAGTATGTGCTCATGTGTTCATGTGCACGTACGAAAACCTATCACTTCATATCTACATTTATGAACACACACTAAGACCCTGACCAGGATAAAGTGGTTACTAAAAAAACAAATAAATGAATGAAAAAGTGTTGTGTTGTCAGAATGAATGAGCATCCGAGCTCCAGGGTTCCTGGTTTGATCTTCCCTCCTGCTAGGATGTTTGGACTGGATACTCTAAATTCCACCTAGACTGAGTGTGAATAGGTGAGCATGTGAAAGTGTGTGTAAATGATGCCCTGTGATGGACTGGGGTCGCATTCAGAGTGTATTTCTACATGTTCAATCCCTGTGTTTCCAGGATAGAGTACGGATCCACCGTGACCAGGACTTGAATAAAGCTTTAAAATGTATGAATGAATAAGCTTTACACATTTATCTGAGACAAGCCCTATATATACTTATGACATCTGATCCATATGTACATATATATTGTTCTGACGACTGCAATACATTCAATTGCTCTGCTGCATCTTTTATACATCATATATTTTGTATATGTAGATTCAGAACAAGAGAGAGAGAGACAGAGAGATGGAGAGGAGAAAGGACCGGATTGTGTTGATCGGATTCTGATTGAGTTTTTCTACGAGATTCGGACAACACAATTCAAAGCTGATCTGCATGTAAAATTGCACCAGTATTTCCCCAGCAGCAGGCTGCAGACATTATCGAGAAGATCATTTGAAACACAGCATGAAGTGTCAGTCCCCCTGGAGTAGTCCTATACACAGTGTCCACTGATGTTTCTGATCATTCTCAAGTCCTTTTGCAGTCAACTGCGTCTCCTAGCGCTGCCTCCCTCATCATCCTCCTACATCTTCGTTTTGATTTCGCTCACTAATTGTAATTTTTTTATATATTTAATATATTTTTAACCCAAAGGTGATTCAAGAGACTTTATGATTAGGTTTAGCTTTGAAAGCTAAACTAAGCTAACAAACCATCATGTGTCTTGATTTCTTCATCAGAACAAAACTTCGTCCTCTTAGGACTGCTTTCAGGGGACCAAACAGGTCAAAGTCCTATGGATCAAGATCAGGACTTTGAAAACAAAGTTTTTTCAGAGTGTCAACAATGTGGGAAGAAGTGTGTGGACGTACATTGTCATGCAAGATCACGACGCCCTTGGATAGCAGTCTTCTGCATTCAATTCGAAGTTTAGGCTCCAGCTCTTCAATAAGCGTCTCACTGTAATGAGCACTGTTCATTGTTGAACCTTTTCTTCCTGATAATGTTCTAATACTGGACCTTGAGTGACTTCAGTCAAAAATCTAAATTACCCTGTTATTTTTCAACAGCAATTACTTCTTCTTCTCACTATCTCTCTGTTGCTAACTCAGTCAATCTTTTAAACCACATTTCGTTACTGATTTGACCCATGCTGCGTTTCAAGCATTCTAGGAGGTAATAGCATACAACGCTCACAATCATTCACCATCATCTCTTCTTCAATTTCGTACCAGAGATTGGTAAGACTTTCAAAAATAGTCTCAGAATGATTAGGTTTAGTGTATATGATGTGCGTATTTGAGATCACAGGTTTATGTTTCAGCTCTGATTAGATTCTTTTGATCTCAAAAACTATGTTGTGATGACAGAAAACACAAATCAGCAATAATACTAATTGAATATTTTATTACAGTGGAACCTGTCAAGAGGTGACATATACAATATTAGCCAGCACAAGTGAACAGTCAGGTCTTTAAACTGTGTTTGGACCAGAACATGTCCAAAACAGCATGTCTGGTGCGGTGTTCCTGGTATGCTATAGTTAATACCTATCAAAAGTGGTCCAAGGAAGAACAACAGGTGACCTGGTGTCATGGGCACCCAAGGCTCACTTATGTGCTTATCAATGATCATAATGCACAGGACAGCCAATATAGTAAAGACTAATAAAGTTCATGCTGACTATGATAGTAAGGCATCAGAACACACAGTGCGTCATATGGGTCTGCATTGCTGCAGACCGGTCAGAGTGCCCATTGTATGTCCTTATGGTGGTGTAAAGGAGCCAGCATGGGCACTCTGATCAAAACTGGGCCATGGAGCAATGACATGAAGTGGCCTGGTCTGATGAATCATGCTTTCTTTTTTCATCACGTGGACAGCTGGACACCTTTGGTCTTGACATTAATCTGGATGTCACTTTGAACATTGTTGCAGACCAACATCATTACAATTATATTCATTAATGGCAGTGGTCTATTTCAGCAGGATAATATCATTTCAGCAGGAGACACATCATTCATGAATGGTTTAAGGAACATAACAAATACACCAAGAGGTTGCGTTGCCATCCAAATTTCCTTGATCTCATAAATGATTGAGCATCTGTGAGATGCGCTGGTCAAACAAATTGAGACTCCACCTTACAACTTACAGGAGATAAAGGATCTGCTGGTAACATCTTGGTGCCAGATACACAGCACACCTTCAGAGGTCTTGTGGAGTCCCAGCCTGTACGTCTCACAGCTGATTTGGTGGCACAATGGAGACCTACTAAACATGAGACTGGTGGCTTTACTGTTATAGCTGAATAGCGTACAAGACTGGAAACTAACCCTAACTAAAGAAGTTAAAAAAAGTACAAACCGGATTCCAAAAAAGTTGGGACACTAAACAAATTGTGAATAAAAACTGAATGCAATGATGTGGAGATAAATCCCAAAAAAGTTGGGACAAGGCCATTTTCACCACTGTGTGGCATCTCCCCTTCTTCTTACAATACTCAACAGACGTCTGGGGACCGAGGAGACCAGTTTCTCAAGTTTAGAAATAGGAATGCTCTCCCATTCTTGTCTAATACAGG
>JAQMYJ010000011.1:3608924-3624737 GCA_030014305.1 Clarias laeviceps | reverse complement strand
ATGTTCTATTCTGAATAAAATATTGACATTTGCCATCTCCACATCATTACATTCAGTTTTTATTCACAATTTGTTTACTGTCCCAACTTTTTTGGAATCCGGTTTGTAAAATGTCTGTTTTCTGTTCACATTTAAATCTGCTTTTACTCCAAGTAGTAATTGAAACACGACTTGACTCTATTCTTCTATTACTGATTGAGCATCTACAGTACATCAGTTGTTTCAAATGATTTTCTGCTCTTTATATAGGTATTATAAAGGTTCCCCACTTCCAAGTGTCTGGTTCTCACCCTCACCTAACTATTTTTCTATTGGCCGTTCTACAGGTTAAATGTCAGCGCCTTGTCACCTTTGTGAAACCGTTACATGCAGGGACCAAGAGCAACCGAGCCCTCAACTCACACTCTCTTGCCTTTTCCTCTCAATCTCAATCTCTTTTTTTTTAAATCAGTCTCCATTGTAACAAATGACACCATTTCACCGAGATGGAATCATTTTGAAAGCGATTGCCAGTCTTTCAGAATCAGCAGCAGCAAGTCAATCAGCTGGAGCACTCAAACACACTCTAGAGTGATTACCCCGTGAATGGGGAATTTGCAGGGTTAGGGGTCCCAGCTCGGGCAAGGTTACTTAACACTTAACTACTCTGTTCTGCTTTAGCTCAGAACAAGTCAGGACCAAAGATAGTGTCAAGTCAGTAGGGGAATTTTTATGGAGTTTGCTTTTATGATGACATTAAAAATTCATGAATGTGACTGTATTCTACAGGATGTCAAAGAAAAGTGCAGATGCAACTTCAAAATGGAGCTTGCTTTCGGAAATGCAAATCGGTAGTAAATCCAATCGACGTTGGATAAATGTCTATTTCAAAAATAAATGATATGGATGACAAACGTCTCAACAAAATTGGTCCCTGAAACAGCTTTTGCATCTTTCAAGCTGCCCACAAGTATGTTTTTTAAAATTGACATTTAACTCTGCCTCATGTTTATATACTGGCATAGAGTAAAAATTGTACTCGGTTCTTCTCTGTCTTCAGAGTGAAGATGGAGAAAAAAACAAGCACCTGTCACCTCATTGTGAGAAAATAGCTCCAGAATTGCATAATTGCCCCAGTCAGCATCTAATGCACTGAACGGAGGCAGGCCTGCAATGCATTCCAGCCCATTTAACCTAACGAGCGTGCCATGCTTCACACCAAAGCTTATTCAGGGCAAACAAGCAGAAATATATTCTTTCTTTGCTGTCTGTATTTTCTAAAAAAAATTCACTCTCATACCTGACCTAGTTGGTTGCAGTAGGTGCTCTTACTAAAGCTTTGGACATTGCACCATCATCTATTTTGTAAAATTATCCACATTTGTTTGAACATCATGTCTTGTCTATCAACCAAAATTGTATTTATCCAAACATTGATTAGGATAAATTATTACATCGTATTTATCTGAACTTTTCCTTTTATTTGGTCATGAAAAGGGATTGTAGTGTTGTAAGTATTTTTATAAGCTTTTATGAATTTATAGGTAAATTTTCCAACAATTAATCTCACTTTCTTTCTTTTTTCAAAGCATCTTTCACCAATTTCTGGATATATAGATGATTTAAGCTTGTGAAAATAAGTTCTTACTTGGAACCTCCCCTTTTTGTTTGTAGAATCAACCAAAGAATTGTTGTTTTTTTCAAAGCGTGTACAGTTGTTTAAAGTTTCAATTTCCTATTAAAATAAGCCTTCTCCTGTCATCTTCTTTATCACATTCTATCTATTCAGCCATCTGCCCTTCCATTCAACTGAGATCATTACTTTCTCCCCATGTCCAATTTCCCCACCACTCATCTGCCCCAGCTGTAGAACACCCGTAATTGCTCTAATGTGTTAAACGCCATGGCAACCGCTGTTAAATCCTGAGTTAATATACACCTACAGCTTTTAGATCACTCCTATTTTTTTTTTTTTTTTGATGGCTTGACCAAAGTAATACTTGGGTACGACTGCCTTTGCTTTTAGAGTAGAATAAAATCTTTGTGGTAAGGATTCCAACGAATTTGGCCTTGCACACGGTCTTTGGACAAATTTGGCTTAAGAAGACGCTATTGTATTATAAAGAGTTATTTCAATTATTATTTTAATTTAGAAAATGAGGCCCTGCTAAGATTTAAAGTTAAAGATTATTTGTTAATTCATATATAAGTTCATTTAAATTTTCTGAGATATATATCTGTTCTTGGTCTATTAGAGAGGTCAGTCTCAGGTTTATAAAGACACTATTGTATGTATAATTACATTGTGAAGTATTTCCTTGTATCTAATGAAGCTTTAGAATAGAATGGAATGGAATGGAATAGAGTAGTCCATGTTGAAATGAAGTTTAAAGCAGCTTGAGAATTAAGTTTTGAAACTGTGGTGACCATTTGTTGTACATTTCAGTAAAATATTCATTGTGTTCTTGTTTTGCTGCACTCCACTTCAGATGGAGAAGGTGCCTCATCTGAATCTGGAGCTTGAGCTGGAGCAGGATGCCACGCTGGAGGTAGAAATCAAACTATCTGCGCAACTATCTATAGCTGAAAGAGTGTCTGTAGGTTGGTGTACACTTTCTTTAGATGTAAGAAATGTTTCTGCAGCTAGCACAGTGTCTGCTACTGAAAAAGTATCTGCAGATGTTGTTGTAGCCATTTTAAGACATACATCGTACCTGGCTAGTTAATGGTGTGATGCCATCGGTGTGCTGATGCACTGGTGCATGGTGAACCACATTAGGTGTATTCCGGATATCTGCATGAAGAAAAAACAGGACCAGTAGAGATGTGTAATGTCAAAAGATGTCATTTATATCAATTAGGGCTAATGCAGGACAGTATTAGCTCAGTATAATAATAATAAATAAATAAAAACTAGATACTCATGGTATAGAGATGCTATTCAGTTAAAAATAGTTAAAAGTCTGAACTTTGCACAACTCTGCCACAGTGGCATAGTGCTTAGCACTGTGACTTTGCACCTTCATGGTCAAGAGGATTCGAATTCAATTTGGATTCATTTTTAAAAAAAATCAAGTAGTGGAGAAAAGCATAAACACACAAAGTTTTAAACCATCATTATTATAAGTACAATAAATACACTTTTCTCCTCGGAATTTGAAAGAATCATAAACAATGTCTGTTTATTGAACGGCCAGTCGTTCAGAATCAGCGGCAGCAAGCCAATCAGCTGAAGCACTCGAACACATACTTTAGAGTGATTACCACGTGAATAGGGGTACTTTCAGGGTTTCAGCTCGTGGAAGGATTACTTATTTTTGTGTTACTGTGGTTTAGATTAAAATCATTTGATTCGAGCGACCAATCAGGTAGTATATGATAACAACTCGATCAGCAGCAAAATTATTTTAATAAGGATGGATTGTAATTTCCAGCCTTGAAAAACAAAATTGAAAAAGAAAAAGAAAAAACTCAAACCCTGCTGTATCTTATGCACTTCATTTGAAGATCCTTACCCTAGAAATCTCAGGCTCTTACTGGAAAGAAAATAAATAGACTTATATATGGATTGTATATAGCAAAGATGCTTTTCTAGATTTCAGTGGCTCATAACGGATTCTCTTTTTATATTCCTAAAACATGCTATGAATATACAGTATATTTTGACAAATATTACGACTTCCTGTCAAACCCAGCCTGGTTAACGCATATATATTTAGATACAAACTGTTCTAATATGTGTATATACGCACAAGTTGACTTTTCAATAGTAGGTTTCGGTTTAGCTATACATCACATACTCATGATAAACAAATTTCTGTTAGGACAGATATTTCTCAGAAGAAATTAGCATTACACTTTGCATGACTTACAGTACAACACTTTGCAACGGTATATATCTCATATTTCATCATAGCTACACCTTCTTGCATTAAACTAGAGGTATTGCTTGATTTTTTAATATTACTTTACTAAACTTACTGAATTTATTAAAGCTTTCCATTTCCATAAAGCTACCTATTTCCTATTTATCTGTACAAGGTAAACACATACAATCCTCACAAAGCTCATTAGCAGTTAATAAACTCAAGAAACTCAAGATTTGTTCATGCAAACAATCCTGCGCTGTTTGCACATAAAAAAGGTTTCGATTTGCGTCATGGAAAAAGGTTCATTATGACACAGTGCTTCCCCAGTGTTAGTTAAGAAGTATCTAAATTAGCAGACAGCATGTAAAAATAAAACAATGTAAAAAAAAAAAAGTAAAAACATATTAATTTTTTTTTAAATTAATCACTTAAAACAGTTTTTATTTTATTTTATTTATTTACTTTCATTAAAATAATAGACATATCACAACATCTAACAGCTTTCTTGTTGTCTTTAAATGTCAGAAATGACGTTTTGGCCCACTTTCCATACATGGAAAATGTGAAAACCACAAAAATTTTGTTAAATGGTTTTCACCAGAAAGTGAGAGCAAACATGACATCAGGTTCACACTTGTGTATGTCATAATTAGTGTGACAACCTGCTTACAGTTCATACACTCTTTTTACATTTTTTTTTTATTCAACTGCCTATAACTTTTATAATTATAGCGCATAAAACCACTCTTTCACAGTTTCAGTCCAATTTGAGTCCAAAGGCAAAATGAAAAATTAATAAATGTTTTTCAGTACATGATTCAGTACATTCAGGTCTTCAGCTGACTTTATATTATTGCTGAGTCTAGAGCTGAGCCTCCAGAGGCTTGTACAGTGGACACTATGCACGATGGGTGCATTGGTTCACAGGCTTCCCTTTATACCCTAATGCACCCATCGCTCTGGAATAGGGTGATTCTTGACTCATCACCTTTTTCTATTGCAACGTCTAATCTTTACCAAACTAAAGCCATTTTTTCTGATGATTCACACTAACACGTGGTTTACTTACAACTGTTTAGTCCCAATGAGCTCTTATCATATTGTGTGTATAGAAGTGCTCTTTTTTGTCACTAAAAACATAGCTTTACTGAGAGTTCTACTGACCATAGAAATAGAAAATACAATACAATAGACAATAGAAAAACTTCACCAAAGTGTTTGAATGATTTCATATGTGTTGGAACATTCTTAATCCAGTTCCAGTATTTAAAACCTCCTTAGATGATTTTTCATTGATTGATGCAGGCCATTACTTTTTTTGGCCAGAGAGTGTATTTCTGTTGTCTCTTTCTAATAAGGAGGAACTCCCTGGCTAAGGCACTAGTAATTTAGTTATTTGCAGTAGCACAAGTCTAATGGTTGTACATAAATTGATCCAATTCCAAGGAAGTTGAATTTTAGTTTTAGTTCTTGTGAATTAAAGATGATTTAAATGAATACATTTCCTCTTCCTCTTAAATGTTCCGTCATGTATTACTAAAAACAAAAAACTCTATAGAAATAGTTCAATTACATCAATTAAGTCCTTAACCTTGCATTTAAACTTACTCTATCTGTTACGTTCTGATTGTGGTGACTGAACCGTACATTACTGAACTGTGCTAAGCTGATAAGCCGACAGAAAGAGAAAGAGTGTGTAAGAACAAGACAGAGACATTCTCTGGTATACCACTATGTTACATGAGTGATAATTAGTGTGGGATTGACTTAAATCTCCCTCTGACTTGTCACATTTGGTATAGAAGGCTTTATTAATTCTAAAATTGTATCTTATTTTAACAGTCTTGAACTTTGACCGCCAGAGTTGCATGTGTTTATACACCGCTATGTGTTTTCGTATGTGTCCATTGGCAGCGCCTAATACGATTGGTGTTGATAGGATGCTAGATGCTTAGATCTCCATTTGCAGGCATTAGATTAGCACCATTATTTCTGACCAACATAACCCACCTGTCGAAATCCCTCTGCTCTGGAGGTCACCACTGTTACACAGACCATACACAAACAAATCACTTCCAGCCGCCAACACACACACCCACGCACACACACACATACATACAAAAACAATCACAAACAGATACTCACACAGAAATATCCACACAAAAGCATGCTCGCATCCAGCATGCCATTCCTAAAGGTTTGAAATATGCAACCTAAAGTGGTGCAAAGATATAAGAAGCTATAATGAAATGGTGTCAGTCTGTGAGTGTAAATTTGTCATACATGTCACTCATTTGCAATATGAAACTTTGTGAGATTTCTATCAAAAATATTCATGTTGAAACTGTCAAAAACAGAACACATATTCAACCAAACAGAAAAAAACATTAACTGGAAAGAGCAAAGAAATCTCACTTCTGGAGTGATGTACAGTAGATGAGGCTGAGGAACTGTCACAGACTCTGGAGACAATACGATACCGGAATTTCTACCTATTGTCGGTGTCTCCCATTAGGGTGCATTTACATGGAACTAATAATAATCTAATAATAGTAATAAAAGTTTTTAATAATCAGAACAATAGCCAAATCTGAATAAAAACGCATTATGTAAACACCTCTATCGCGACATTCTGACCCAATCTGGCCCGACTGGTATGAATTTTCATTTGGAATGAGTGTGTAAATCTTTTAGAATCTGTTCAGTAGGTAAATATTAGCCATGTAAACCTTGATCTGTTCATTTCTCCTCTTTTTTTAAATAAATATATACTTTCTGTTTTCCCCACGTGGAGGGAGGAATGGTGACATGATGAGTTTATAGAAAGGAAATTTCTTTTCCGTTTCCCATCGGTAAACTCAATGAGAACAACTATCTCCCACCCGTCTTTACTGGCCAAGTGACTTTGATACACTTAGCCTTTAAATGATTGACTTGCATTTCAGATGTAGTAAAGTATCTAACCAATCACAATGCATTTACATTTACATTTATGGGATTTCGGCCATTAACACCATTATCCAGAGCTACTTACATTTTTATCTCATTATACATCTGAACAGTTAAGGATTAAAGGGCTTGCTCAAGGGCCCAACGGTAAAGGGTCTGATGCAGAAGACAAGATTAGTCAAAAAAGATGGGAAGCCTAAGTACACAACTGGCAGTAACTAAAACTCTTAGCTTAAAGAAGTGTTTATTTAAACAAAATGTACTTCGTTTGAACAGCTTGTGATATCAATTCATTTACCAATTACTATTGGTACAATATTAAAATAATCCAATGTGCCACAAACATTGTTTCCTTATTTAGCAAGCTAAATAACAAGCATTCATGCTAGATGCCTAGCGGCTAGCCTGTTGCTAAACATGAATGCAGTTGCTTCTAGTAGGCATGCTAGTTAATCAGTTAGCCTGTAGTTTAATAAAATAAATGAATTTATTTGTCAGTGTAGGTCAAAATGTACATTTGTGGGATGCTGGTATAAGCAACTGTTTTATGACAATTAGCATGTTATCTATGATGCTAAATAAACAGCATTTATTAAGTGCTGGTTTTAGGTTTACCTATGCTAAAGATGAATGATGGTGCGTATGCTACGATGACAATATTTTTGGTTAATTATTATACATGTTAGAGTTTATTGGTGAACCAGAAACTAAATATGTTTTATTTTATTTGTATGTGTGTGCATGGTTATACACCTTGCACCAAAAGCTTTTAGAAGAATAGGAAACCAGGAGAGTTTGGACCTGGTAGGGACATTTTATTTGATGATTTTATTTTATGTAGCATAGTATTAATATCAATTGAAGGTCCTTGCATGGTTTGTTTGACAAACCTGTATGTGTCTGTGTGTATCCTCAATCTGGTTCCCTACTTCAATGGAGGGAAGGATGTATAGTGGGACGACTATGGTGAAAGACAGGTGTCAAGAGGTGTAAAAAAACAACTTGGGGCCAAATTTCATGACAGGGAAAGACACACCAAGAGTGTCAACTTATAATAAAGAAGTAAGGTTAACCATTCTTATTATGAGTAATGGCATGCGTTCTCTCCCTTAATGAATGAGATCTGTGTTAGTGCTGACTGACATTGTTGCTCTACTCACACTCCTAATTGGATTCCTCTGTGTTGTATGTTGTGTTGAACTACCCCGCCACTCATTAACCTCTCGCCCTTGGTCATCTAGCAACTGAGAGGATGTTTCATCAGCTCCAGCAGCTGAGACTCTGCAGGGGGAAAAAAAGGCAAGGAGAGAAGGGGGGGGGGTTTGAAAGACAATCAGTTTGACCATGGCTGGCCTGAATGCTCCGTGCCACATGCTTGTTCCCAGTGGAGAGGAAGAATCGGCATGGATATTGATACTTAAACCATCTTACATGAAATCAGAGTCTGGCTATAAACCTGTCAGTTAAATCTTATATCATTTTATATCTATTCAAGATATACTTGCTGCAATAAGGTCTTGCTGCATCTGGATCTCAGTAACATTGGGTTGGAAGATGAATGGCAATTCAGTCACACCTTGGGGGAATTTCTCCAACCCACCTATACTGGCAGGCTTTTCAAGAAACCCTTGATGATATGGGACGTATATGAACAGAATATGCACATAGACCCTACCCTAATCTCTCGATTGAACCCTGGAGTTGTGAGGTGGCAGTGCTAACCATTGCACCACCAATGTCACCCATGATTACATAACTAGTTACGTTTATACTTACAAAAATCTGGGATAATAAATCCACCTTGCAGCGTTGTCATCTTCTCTCTGTGTCACTATCTTGTCAATGGAAGGCCACCACTACTGAAAGGACATTACCCATAGAAAGGAGGTAAAGTTTGGTGCGTGCATGCTCAGGCAGTGTGTTCATGGAACCCAAATACGCTGCACAACCGCAGACCCTCAGAAATCCACCACTTATTTAGTACAGCGGCCTGGGAAAGGCATGCTAGTACTGACACCTCATAAATCAAGATGCCACAGGTCCCACAAATACACACAATGAACAGTTTAGAGCAAACTTGAACGGCCTAGCACAAAGGCAGGCACACATAACAGGATTACATATCAGCTCAACATTCCTCAAAGAATAAATCTGTCAATATGACGATATGATATTTAATATGAACAGCAGCCTGTCTCTGACCCAGCAGCATAACTTCTAAGACCACGTCCGACGTATTCATGATGGACGAAATGAGAATCAGTGCTACTGAGCTGTTAATAATGCCAATCTAATGCCTGCCTCAGTCCCTCATTCCAGGTTTTGTTTGTTTCCTGGAAACCCAAATGTCATGATTTGTGGTTCTGAAAACAAAGGGTGTGTAACCTACGAATGAGAACTGGCACAAGGTGTTGAGGAATGTTTGTGGTCGTCATTTCTCTGGCTCTTTGAGTGCCATGGCAGCTGAAATACGAGCTCAAGCATGGACCAAATTTTCACACCAGTCTCTACTATTACGTAAATCATCTAGCTAATTTAAATTTATGCAGGGTCACAGTCAAATCCATATCTGTGAAGCCATCTCTCAAGTTCTTTAGTTAAGTTATTACCAGTAGCTAAACCGAGTTTTCATATCAACATCAGACATGCTTCAGCCTTCTTCTTTTTCCCCTCAAAATTCCCAACACAGTTCCTAGAAAGCTGACATGTTGATTGGTGGTTTTCTGGCTTCCTGGCAGAAACAAGTTGATCAGATGACATTTATGACAACACTCTGTCATTACTTTCTTGGATATTACTACTGTTGCAGGCTTTCAAGCTATCGATTATTAAACGTTATTGTCATTCCTCCATTACATAACTGTTCAGTCACTATTTGGGTGTCAGCAATAATAAATCAACTGACAAGGTTTCAGATCACATAGAGCAGATTGACGGTAGCAGTACATTGAATAAATTCATTGACCTCCTTTGAACTTTTTCACATTTTGTAGTAGTACAACCTGGAAATGTAATAATTTTATTTTTTTAAGTTTCTTATTTAGGGGTTATATTAGGGGTTAGATTTGGGGTTAGGGGTTAGGTTAGGGTTAGAGGATAGGAATAGGGTTGGAAATAGGGTTAGAATGAGAATTGGGGTTAGGATTGGGGTTTGGGTCTGGAGTTGGGTTTGGAGCTAGGGGTTAGGGCATGGGTTAGATTATTATGAAGTTATGGGTTAGGGTTGAAATTGGGGTTAGGGGTTAGGATTAGTTTTACAGTTGGGATTAGAATTGATGATTAAGGATAAGGTTAAGAAATACACCCTTCTTAGATATATCTCTTTTCGCAGATACTGATATTTTGGATCCTGATATTCTTTGTGGTCTTTATGGAAAAATTGCTTAAGCCAGGTCAGATTAGATGGTGTTTTCCAAAAGATTCTAAATCTCCATTCCTGCAGAGTTACTATGGCACTCTTAAATGTTTTTTCTTTTCTTTTGTAGTGACATATATTTTTCTATTTTTATAATTAATTATTTAATTAATGGATTAAATAATTATTAAAATATGAGCTATATGTACATTATGTTTACATAAAGGGCATATGGAAGACCACCTTGTATTTATTGTACATTAATCTCACCATAGTCAGCATCTGAGCACTGCCCCCTAGATAACTTTGTCCTGGTATGATCTCTCACAAACTATGGAACAAATCATGTAACTCTATGCAAAGAATTACATTTCTGATGGCAAATGGTAATACCAGAAATATTTAAGGGGTTTTAGACCAACAGGATATGGTATATTTATGCAATCACAACATTTACCTTTTTATTGATAAATTATTTTTTATCTTAGTGTAAGATAACTTAGTGTCATGGACTATGTTGTAAAGAGATATGGCATATGATTTAATTAAGCTAATTTCAATGCCAGATTATAAGAATACAAAACTGGAAGGTACTGGTATGTGTGGTAAAAAATTAATAAGTTACTGTCATAATCTTTTATAGGAACAATACCACAGAGTGCATTTCACCATATCAACACACCTCTAAAGGAGAGATGGTCTTTCTGAGAACCAATTCCACCCCCTTTGGGGTTAGATCCTGCTTGTTCGCCTCATGTCATTCTGCTGACTCCTCGCCAAAAATTTATTCTATTAATTTAGATGGCAGCTCCTTTGACCCACTTCCCCGAAGCTGGTGGCAGATAAAGCAGCTGCAGACTTGTGTCCTGGCGTAACGCCACTGCTAAATGCGGCTAGTGAGTAGTTCTGGAAGGTGATTGTGATAATCTGCTTTGCTATATGTCCTGCACTGCGGGGATGCCTCAGAAACACAGGAGGGCGGCTGGCTGCCATTTCAATTCTGAAGACAATACAAGGCCATGCATGCTGCACTTGCGGTGCTGACAAAGCCCTTCTGAGACAAATCAGCTGCTGTATATTTCTGCTGCGGTTATCGAAATCATTAGCTCTTATTTAATCACCAAGTTATTATTAGTGAAACAAATGATGTCATACATCATGTCATACAGATTTACTATAATAAAAGTACTGTTCAAACGCAATGGTAATTAAATAATAAATTGGGTGCACTGGATTGCACAAGACACTTAGTAGCTGGCCCTGTTTGCTGAGACATTGTAAAAACAACAACGGCCCTGGAATTATTAGATAATTCTGGCGAAGGATCACTTACACAAAGAGCATGGTTTTCCACACTTCTGCATCAATTCTCTTTAATTATTGGTCATGTGTGCTCTGATGATGTGCACATTTAAATAAAAAAAGTGAAATCTAGAATCTTTACAACCTTAAAAGTTCAACATAGATCCTGTTTAGGAAGTTTTATGATCTAAGGGATCCTCCTAGAGCTCATTATCCGGGCCAAATAAAGCAGTAAGTTTGAATAAGCAATATTTTTCTCACTTTTACCAGAAAACTGACTACAAGATTCTTTGTTTGAGTAATATACTGTAAGCATTAACTGATTTGGGGGATTTCAGCCTGCTCATGGCCTGCCTCAAGAGGATCTACTGCCATCTACTGGACACTTGCTGTCAACAAGTTGCTCTCTGGAAGCTGTTCACTGTCGAAACCATGAAAATGTATTAGTTCTTGTTTTATTAGCTTAATTAAATAGGCTTATTAATATAATTAATTGAAGTGCATTACTATATTTAATGTATATTCTTGCTTTGTTTAAGTCCTGGAATGGGAAATACTTTAGTAGATATTTGTATGCCTGCTTGGTTGTTGTACCTCAGTACTATTAAAAAAAAAAAAGAAAGAAAGAAAGATAGAAAGCAAGAAAAGAAAAGAAAAAAATGTACACAAATATTATTGAAACAAAATTTTCAAACTGTTTATTTTAACCTTCAAAACGCTTAAAATTCTCAAACGTCTTGAGATTTACATATTATTATTATTAATATTATTATTTTACCTTTTTTAACTTTAAAAACCATTATAAAAACTTAAGAACAATGATGCTAACTTAAAGTGAGGTAAATAAACTATTTACATGTAAGTAGCTCGAATTAGCTCGTTTAATTAGCTAGCTAGTTATGTAGATTAGCCTATTGAATTAGCTAGCTAAGGTTTGTTTTCATTGTTAATCTGCTACGTTTAGTCCTTTTGTTGAGTTAAAAACGTTGCCTTTTGTATTTCTTGTGAAATTCTTAAGTATGTTCAAATGTAGGATTTATATGTATATCTTTCTGAAATCTAGTTATTATATGCACCTCAATAAATACTCATTTAATTAAATATGCAATTTTTATTTCAGTACAAACACAACAGATATTGCTTAGCCCTATTTTTTTTTAATACTTTAATAAGATATTGTCAATAAAAAAAATGTACCCAAGAAGAAAAGTATTAAACTAAATAAGTGAAATTAATTAAGTCTATTTTTTAAAGACAGCATTAAATAAGCATCTTGCTGTGTTGGTCGATTTTTTTTTTTATTATTATTATTATATTGTAAATGCTTTTTTATCTGCTGGATGTTTTATGCACTCCAGTGTATTGGTTGTTGTATGTTCCTGAAAGAGTTGGAATTTAGAATTAGAATCATAAAAAGTTGGAAAATGAAGCAGGTGCAGTTGAAGTACATGAAGATAAGGAACCGAAAGCTTTAAAACTTTTGAAACTTTCATTGTGTTATAGGTGCAGGACAAGAACTTTTAATAATAATAATAAACAGTCCTCAAATGTACCATGCTTTGTCTGCAGCATTCAGAAAGCAAACAGTGCTAAGCTCACCATCTCAAACAGTTTTGTTGATCTACTCCACACCATCAGCCAGGATATTGCTCTCCCCACCAAAAAGCACATCTAGAAGTAATCAGTTTCCTCTGTGGACTCGAACCTGATTGCTGACTGCTAGATGGATGATGAGAAGCCATCAGTGTTCTTAAAATCAGCATGGTATGTGAATCAGTATTTTAGGAATGCAGAGAAGACCATGGCTTCTAAGAGGAGAGAGAAGAATAATGCATTGGAAATGATGGGTCAGACCTCTATAGAGTAAGACGTGACCGGTATGCTTTCAAACAAATCACTTTGTTATAAAATATTACTTTGGAATTGTCTGTCAGGAATCAGCAAAGAAAACAGAAAATTAAGCATTTATGGAAAAGAAATAAAATGGAATAAAAATACTTGGAATTACAAAGTGAAAGGTCACAGATGTGACCCGATTAGAAAGAAAAAGGAAGAAAAGTTTGAAATGGCAGAAGAAAACAAAAAGATAAAGTGGTTGTACCAAAAATAGGCCAAACAGGCTCAATCATCTGCATGTGCCGTGTGAAGAAAACAAAATGCTATGGTTTACATTCTATGTATGAAATATAATATTTGAATATGAAAGGAGCATTCTGTATGCTTGCTTATTAAAATTTAAGAAGATTTTTGTATAAATAAAAAAAGGTATTATTTTAGATAGGCCATACTAGACTGCTTGCTCCAGGATCTGTACTGAAAGTGCACTTTGAACTTTGTACATTTGCTCCAATACATGGAACATTTTAGCTCCCCTTGCACGTCTGTTTGAGTTTAGTGGTACGTCGTGGCCGTGGAGGTGCCGGGCCTGGACAGAGCCTCAGTATGGCAAAAAAGAGACGCAGCGGAACCCGTGGCCAGCAGGCTTATGGTCAAAAGAGACGCAGACATCCGACACTCAAGGTACTGTGAGTGCAACTTATTGTAGCTATAGACTATAGTCATGTTGGGCTTTGCTGCTTAAAATATAGACAGTTGAAAGTGAAACATATACTGTATACAGATGTTTGAGCAAAAGTGAAAATATGTGCAGTTGTTATGGTAGAGTGGAAAATAAACAGATCTTATGGTTAAAGGATAAATATATACAGTATGGAGAGGTGTTAGGTAAAAAGTGAAAAATAAACATCTGTTTTGGTAAACATTAAAATATATACAGCTGTTAGGGTCAGAGTGAAAATGTATGCAGCTGTTTGGGTTAAAAGTGAACAACTAATTTATATACTTTCAATGTTAATTCAAACATCTGTATATACTTTCACTTTTAACTCGAACAACTGTACATACTGTATTTCACTTTTAACTTGATCAGCTGTATATGCTTTTACCATTACCTCAAACAGCTGTATATGCTTTTACCATTACCTCAAACAGCTGTGTATCTTTCAATTTTAACTCGAATAGCTATACTGTATTTTCACTGTTATTTTAAATGGCGTTATATCCTTTCTCTTTTAACTCAAACTGCTGTATACTTTGACTGTTATCTTAAACAGCTGTACTGTATATACATCAATTTTAACTCAAATAGCTGTATACATTTCACTTTTAACTCAAACAGCTGTTTCATACATAATCTGGAACAAAGACAACTTTTTGCTCTCATATTAAAATTAACTTGAGAAATGCTTTTAACATTCTCATGAGTTACAAGCCAGATAACCTACACTGCTTCCGTTTGACACATTTGTACCCTCTTGCACCTTTTTACACACCCAGACTAAGTACACAGTGTTCTTGACAGCTTGCTACTGTGTGCTGGGAAATCGGACATTGCATAAGTGAGCATCTATAGATTGGTTTTGGAAATACTGCTTCAAGAACATCTTTAATCCGATGAACCTGTAAACCATATATTTTGATGTATTGACAGCTTGCAGCTGTAATAATGTACATATTGAAACCAGTCAGTGTTTGTATGCATACAATATGCATTTTATTATATGAAAACTATCCATAAACATTTATTCGTTTTATGAAAGTACCTTATAGTTCCTTAAACTTTCCTTAAAGTTTCGTTGGGTTTTAACTGTATGCTATAAAGATTATGTAATTCCTTCTCTTTCCTGTGCTTGATTAGCAGATCCAAACAGCTGATGGTCCAAGGGCCACTGACAACATCACATATCAGTTAGATTGCATGCACATATTATAATAATTTATTACGCATGTCTAGCAATTATGATTACAGTTTCTTATCAAAATTCCCAATAGGACAAGGATTATATAAGTGAAGGCCATATGTAAGACTGATGTGGCACAGACTACATGGAAATTGATGACATTAATTAATTATGACATTACACAGTAAACCTACGTGTTCTGAAAATTAATCAATGCTATTACACAAAGATAATATGTACAATATATAATATATACAGAGTGTTGATTGTCATGACAATGGGATCTTATTACTTATTGTGTTCTAAACACAAAATAGTTTTCTCCCATAATAAAATTTTAATACTACTAAATGCTATTTTAGTATTATTTTTTATTATGATTTTAGTATTATTATTATTTTATTGAATGATTGTCAACTAACAGTTACTATTACTTGAGCATCTTCTGTAAATACAAAACAAAGTCTTTATAGCCTTTAAAGCTCAGAACATATTAGCCATTATTTGTTTTGCTTTTTTTTTTAAATAAACACACACACACACACACATATATATATATATATATATATATATATATATATATATATATATAATCTATATCTTTATAAAATATAGTTTT
>JAQMYJ010000011.1:3593462-3605216 GCA_030014305.1 Clarias laeviceps | reverse complement strand
CCCCCCCCACCCGCAACCCTGTATACAGTATAAAGTGGTATAAACAATGAGTGAGATGATTGATGTCATGGTTTAGTTTGGTATTTTGATCCGCACATCGGGCGACGGATATGTCGTTACTGTAGCAGTTACTTAAGGGGTCGGGTTGCCAGATTACCTGGTTGTCATTCACACATGGTCAATTTGGGAACGGCAATTACAAGACAAGAAAATAATGATGTTAAAGATAATGTACCAAGCGGTCTTAAACAAAACAAAGGCGAGTGTGACGTTTGAGTGTGTGTGTGTGTGAGTGTTATTAGAGAGACCTGGTCGTATAGCTCGTCTGCCATGGTGGGTTTGGGTGCTGTGGTCCACCTCGCTCCTTGTCTAAAGTACTCTTTAATGAGAGGCCTGTATGCGCGATACTCGAAAAATCGAGCTCTCCATGCCATCGGAGCCTCAATGATCTCGTTCCCCACAACCAGCAGGATGTCCCGCGGCATGGCTGCGTACATACCTACATACACACACACACATAAACACACAGCGATGTACATCAGCATTATGTTGCTTTAGAGTCTTCCAACAAATTCCTGATATTATCTTTATCCGTGTGTCTGCAGGTAGACAGAACTATATAGTCTTCATGTTCATCATTCTTACTGCACAATCAGCACTTCATTGTGTATCCAGACTTGGATTTGTGGTGGGTCGAGGGCAGTAGTAGATCAGAGGGAGCACAGACTCATCATAATTAGGTGATGAGTTCAAATCCCTTAAACAAGATTCTTAACCCACAACTGCTAAGTTGTATAAATGACATAAATTTAAGTTGTTCTGGATAAGGCCACATGCCAGAAATGTAGTGCAGATCACTCCATTCTCACTCCATATCACTCTGACTTTCAGCCTGATCGTGGTATGGCTGTTTTTATACTCGGGCCTTTGGCATGGATCCGAGTACACTCGACACAAGTTCTGGTACATTTGAGCAGTGTGAACGCGCTGTACTGTGCCAGGGTCCATGCAAAAAGGTGGTCTCAGGCACAGTTCATGTTCATTCGGGCACAGATTGATCAGGTATGAAAGCTAACCATTTCAAAATGTAAGTGGACCGCTAATTACAATGTAGACGCATCACCGCTGCATCTGCGTATACCGTACATGCAGTATGTAATTGATGAAGGAAAACAGGCTGTTGTCTGACACTGTTGTCTGATCCATACTGCCACCTGCTGTATCGGAATATGTAGGTATGCAAGTGTACTACAGTACATGGAGCAAGATTGCTAATGTGAAAGCTGGCCAGCAGGGAAGAGGGGAGGGGGCAGTCGTACTTAGGGATGGTTCGAGGCAGTTGTCCCTAGTGTTAAAATGGCCTGAATATTAGGACATGTCCCACCTGTGGATGTGAAGTCGGGGGTTTTGTACTCGACGGACCAGTCGATGGGCTCGGGTCTCCTCACGATGACGCCCTCGTGGCGCAGGATATTGCACATTTCCTCGATTTCAGCGATCGCCTTCTGTAGGTGTCCCTCAGGGAATGTCTGCCCTCCGTATTTCTGATAAAATGGCCAGTACTTCTCATACGTGTTGGCCTGACAAAAAGAAAACATGAGGAAATGATTTAGTGAAAGAGCGCAAGTGTGTGAGTGAATGAATATGTAGCTAAGAAAGAATGAATGAATGAATGAATGAATGAATGAATGCCTGGTTGCCTGTACCTTGACCTCTACAGTAAATGGAGGGACGCGTGCGTTTTCCGCGCGCCCTACAATCACTTCTTCCAGCGGGTCCCACTCGTTATAAGCGCAAACTGGACACCCATCAGGCAGGGGTTCAGTGACGGCCACGTCCTCAGCTGCCTGAGATCTCACTGCAGCAGCCGAGCTCGAGCTCTGAAACGCCTTCTGAACCCAACGGGACACCGTATGACCCATCTGAAAACAAAAGAAAACAGATCGAACAATAATATCCCGTTAGAAGCTACATCTCAGTACAGTTAAGCTCTACGTATAGCCGAATTATTGTAATCTTTGCTGTGAGTTACAGGGTGCGATATCTGAACCAACATTTTCTGTCAGTATCATATGAGATATCACATCAGACCAGACCAGTATGAGTGAAAATAGATACATTAGACACTTCAGTATTGAACTGATACTCACTAATGTGTGTAAGTCTCTAGCTTGAAGCACTGAAAGCATTAATTAAATGCAGTATTGCACCTATTGCACAGCAATGACCTTGGACTTCATGTATGACTGAAGGACTGAAAGCCCTTGATGAGTGGATGGATAAACTGTGCAGTAAATGTATGAATTTTACAAATGCAGTAGTAAATTAATGAATGGATGACTGCAAGAAGAAATAAATTACGCAAAAAAATATTTTGTTCACTTGAATAAATGATGAGTTAATTGATGAATAAATTAAAAAAGGATGTTTGAGACAAATGAATCAATGAACAAACTAATTAAGAATTCAGCAGTGAATGGATGAATGAATAAATGAATGAATGAATGAATAATTTAACTGGCTTGATTCCCCCCCCCCCCGCGTACTAAGTACAGAAGTGTGCACTTTGGCATCTCCTTTTGCTGCACAGCTGCAGAGGAATAAATCTCTCCATCACTGATAAGAGCGATAACAGCCACACGTTCTCACACACAAAGGTCAGCACGTATTCATCCACGAGGAAAAGAAGATGACCAGAAAAATCAGCAGTTTTGAGGGAGGCGTGGAAAATAGGAAAGATAATATTATCAATGTGTTATGTCAGAGAAAATCTATATAACAGGAAAATATATATATTTTTTTTCCAAAATCATGTCATATACAGCACGTGAATATGGATATAAACACAGTTTCATAAATATGTTTAAAAAAAAAGTTCAGATCTGCTTCAAAATTTCCATAACTCCAAGTTTCAAGTAATTATTATAATTCCATTAATATAATCTTTAAAATGTTTCAAGAATAAATGCATAAAGCTTATATATTTTGCAGTTTTAAAGTTTTAAATAATTCTATGCAAATGTTTTTAAAATTTATTGAAATTTCATTATGTTAATTGTATAATGTAGACAGTAATTAAAGACTGCAAGACTGATACAGTAATTTATTTGACATGTAACTGCATAAACCGAATAGTATGTGCGTTAAAATGGTGTAATTGTGTTGTAACAGTGATGTTATAACGAATAGTAATGTGTTCTTGGGTATATTTATATAGACTGACCATTTTGTGATAAAAAAGTGAAACCAGGTGTCAGGTGTGTAAGTGTATCTGCTGATACTCACCACAGAGTAATGCGAGTATTAGTGTAATGTAATGAGAATGTTGTCGTTTGTGTGTCTTTAATGACAGTGATGTGAGTGTCCCAGCTGTGTGTGTACTGACCATGGCTCCGATTAAGTGAGCAGCCTCGGCTCCTCGGCTTCCTCCTCTCAGACAGCGCACTCTCAGCATGTTCCTGGCCAGGGGATTGTGGGTAATTCCTGCAGCATGCACGGCTGTGTGTATGAAGTAAAGTGCAGCGTGTGCGCAGAGTGGTCTGTTATATAGCACCGCACTCGCATTCCTCCTGCAACACGACGCCCTGCGAAACCCCACACCCTGCAACAGCACATTCTTATCACCTGTCTCTCTCTCTATATATATATCTGTCTGTCTCTCTCTCTATCTGTCTGTCTCTCTCTGTAACACACTGTATATGTGTCTCTGGCTTACTGTCTCTACCTCTCTCTCTTTCTGATTGTCTCTCTCTCTCTCACACACACTCACACACACACTCTCTCTCTCACTCTTGCTGTCTATCTTCCTGAATCTGTCTCCCTTATTGTCCCTAACCATTTTTCCTGTCTGTCTGTCTCTGTCTTTCTGTCTCTTTCCACCTTAGTCTCTCCTGTCTATCTCTCTGCCTATCTGTCTTTCACACTCTCTCTCTTTTTATATAATTTTTTGTTGCGCATATGTCGGTGTTTTCATGTCTTTTTATGTATGTCTGTATCTACATCAGTATCCATGTGGTGTGTCCCAGCACGGTGTCATATCATATACTGTACAACTGAAGCAGCCCGAGATCATAACACTTCCTCCATACGTGTCATGCCCTTCCCTGCTTACCCCGACACACCCATCGCTCTAGAATAGGTTCAATCTGGAATCATCAGGTCACATGTCTCCAAAGTCCTATCTTTATTCTCTCGAGCAGACTAAAGCCTTTTTTGATGAGTCTCACTAACAACACTAAAACAGTTCCATTAAAGAAAGTCTCTAATACAAACACAGGTAAGCCTTGGATGACTGTTCAAATTAAAGATCTGATAAAAGATAGCTTTTTGTTCTGGTGACAAAACCTCTTATAGGAAATTAAAATCAATTATTGCCAAAACAAATCAAGAATGCAAAGAAACAATATTGCCGCCACGAGGTGGAGGAACTGAGATGCTCCAAGCCTAAACAATGGTTGAAGTCAGTGAAGACTTTAATGGGGATGGAAGGAGATAAGAGTGATGTGGTATCTCAGGATTAAAACGAAATGCTTCTGTGTGCAATTATGTGAGCCATACTTTTCTGTCTGAGAAAGAAGTTACCTGCAAGTTGTCAAACTGTAGTCTACTACCTCTCAGTATTGGACAAATTAAGACTAGAGTCCGTAAAGTGAATGCAGCGAAGGCTGCTGGTCCTGACTGCATTCCTCCTTGGAGGCTAAAGACTTTTTACGAAGAGTTGCCACCGGTGTTATGTCTCAATACATGTAACCAACATCCAAAACAATGGAATGAGGCTATAGTCAAAGCTGTTCCCAAGAAAGCAAAGCCTAGTTTTCCAGCAAATCTCACTACTCAGCAGTGTTGGAAAAGTGTTTGAAGGAATCCTGTGAGATGCCATTCTGGAGGATACAGTTACTAAGCCTGAACCATCGCAACATGGCTTTATGAGGAATAGATCAACTGACACTCCCTTCATTCACATTCTGTAGCACTGGCATGAAGCACTTAACAACGCCCCCAAAATGGATATACATGCTGTTTTTGTTGATTTCACTCGAGCTTTCGACAGGATCGATCAGTAGTCGACTACTTAGCTGACTTGCGACCCCTCAGACGACCCCTCTGGCTTATTGTGAAGCTCCTGTGTGTCTAATTTAAACTCTTTTTTTAAACTTTATTCCCCCCCCAATTTTTGCCCGATATTCTCCCCTAATTTTGTCGTGTCCAATTCCTGGTGCTACTGAGTGGCGTTAAGTTCCAACGCGTTTCCTCCGGCTTGTAGATTATGGCTTGTCGTTAATGTGGGACCGCGAAGTACCTCTCATCCCTTCCCCCTGAAAGAGGCTCGGCCAATCAGCTCTCTCTATGCCTCTGGCTGTGAGAGGCAACAGCATCACCCGGGGTTCGAACCAGCGATCTCCGGGTGATATGGCGAGCGCTTTACCACTGCGCCACTCGGAGGCCTCACAACACAACCCATATTCTAATACAACAAAAACTCAAATCCTACAAACACCTACACTATATGGACAAAAGTATTTGGCCAAACCTTGCACATCCAGAGTCCGGGTTTGATTCCTGGCCAGGCTTGATTCCTGTCTCTGTGTGCCCTGTTCCCCCCCGTGCTTGGTGGGTTTCCTCCGGGTACTCCGGTTTACTCCCACCGTCCAAAGATATGGAGATTAGGTTATTTGGCGTTCCCAAATTGCTCGTAGTGTGTGAATGTCTGAGTGACTGTGTGTATGTGTGTGTGCCCTGTGATGGATTGGCACCCAGTCCAAGGTGTACCCCGCCTCGTGCCCTAAGTCCCCACAACACTGAATACAGAATAAAGCGGTATAGATGATAAGTGAGTGAGTGTTTCAATCAGGCCCCTTATCCCCAGTGAAGGCCAATCTTAATGCTTCAGCATTTCAAGACACATTGGACAATGCTATGCTTCTAACTTTGCGGCAGGAGTTTGATGAAGGCCCTTTTCTATTCCAACATGAATGAGCCCCAGTGCAAGAAGTACTGTAAGTACTATAAAGACAAAGTTTAATGAGTTTGGTGTGGAAGAACTTAACTGGTCTGCACAGAGCCCTGATTTCAACCCCATCAAGCACCTTTGGGATGAACTAGAATGGAGAATGGGGACCAGGCCTTCTTGTCCAACAACAGTGTCTGACCTCATAAATGCTCTACACAATGAATGGGAACAAATTCCCACAGAAACACTCCAAAATCCTGTGGAGAACCTTCCAAGAAGAGTGGAAACTGTTATAGCTGCAAAAGAGGAACCCACTCCATATTTACAGTAGATACAATGTCAGGTTTGTCACAATGCAGGTTTGGCCAAATACTTTTGTCCATATAGTGTATTTACAAAAACTTGTCAAAGCCTGTCTGCTAAATTCCAGTTTTTTTTTTTGTTTTTTTTTACTGGCTCATTACAAATTAATCAATGTATTTCCATGTCATATTAAAGTTATACATATTACATTTTACATATAATAATTTATATTATTAAATAACAATCTGATCTGTATGTCCTGATTTTCTCAAAGATGCCATTATTTTATTTTACAATTATTTATTTAAAAAAAAAAAAAAAAAATGACTCAAATACTTTCTTACCCAGTATTAAGGTGTAATATAATGTTTGTGAATTTCAATGAATTTCATTTTCCTCCTCCTAGTGCCCCTTATAAAAAAAACTGGTGCTACTGTGCAACAGCAATAAAAATAACTTTAATGTATTTCTCCCGCATTACTTATGACACTCGATTGTATCGATTCCTGCATGATACACTGAATAATGAGGGTTATTGAGTAGGTCATGCAGGGATCAGTACAATTGTTCATGGCCACCAGACAAACTCTCATATCTCATTAAAAAATTTAAAAAAAACACTGCTGTAAAACTTTTTTTGTTTTTCTTTTTAACTAAAACATATTTCTCCTTTGCATTTATCTCAATTACATTTGTGATTCACAAATGAAGAAAAAGAAAAGTAGAACGCATTACACATTTTTGATATGCAAATGCTATTTATTGATTTCACTTATCTAATCTATAATAAATAAACTATTTGAGAAATATTACCATCTTTATATATAGTACTGTGCAAAAGTCTTGAGCCACCCGGAATTTCTTCATAATTTGCTTGTACAAAGAGTCAGATGTTCTTGTATTTTTAATGTAGTCTCGAGGAATAATTCTCCAGGCTTCATGAAGGACTTGTTTGTCTCTCATTTTCAGTCAGTTCCTGTACCTGACCAGTTTCAGAATAGTGTTTTTTTTTTGTTTGTTAAGGCACATGGTGACATATAAATCATTCAAGCATTTAAAAAACACTTAATTTAAGGCATTAACAGGGGAAGAAACAATTGCAGATGATGACAGATGATCAGGCCGGTGATTAATATACTGGTGATGCTGAATGCTGAGTGGTTGGAACAGATGAGAGGGGAAATGAGGTTGCTGCAGAGGTTGTTAAAAAAAATGACTTTGCAGCCTGTTGCAGGAAAATATTTGCTCCCATTTCTTTAATGCAATCTATATCATTTAATTTAATAAGAAATGAGGGCTGGTTCAAGACTTTACAGACTGGTCTTTATTTATAGCCTAGAGTCAATTTTATGACCAAATTTGTCAAATTTGTCAAACTTTTCCAGAATTCCAGCGACATCTGAAAGGTTTTCCCAGATCACCACACACACGATTATACGTCTTATGTTACTAATGTTATAACCCTATTACAGAATCATACACCATCATGTCTACAACCAGCACTTTTTACAATATTAAAATATAAGAAAGGGATCTGAATACGAGTTTGATTCAACCATACACCGGGTTCCTTACTAGAAAGAATAAAATACAAACAAATCCACAATTTCTTCAAATTCTGCTAGATCCTGTGCTATAACAAGCAATGTTTTTTAGCGACAGTATGAAATAGCTTTAGGATTTTAAGGATCATTGCACACAGTCCTTCTTGATAAGAGGCTCCATGAGCTATAAACATTGATAAACTCCATAAAAATCTGTAAATGAGTAAAGTATTAAGTTTATCAGCAGGTGATTAGCAGGTGGTATTATGGTGTAGCAGGTAGCTCCAGGGTTCCAGGGTTCCAGGGTTCGAGTCTAGTTTGTCTATCCTGTGTGTGAGGTCATATTTGCATGTTCTCCCGAGATAGACTGGCAGCCCATTCTCATTATTCTCACCTTCGCACTGGTGTTCCTTGGACTGGTTTTAGTTCCACCATTGCCCTGATAAACATACAGTACCTGAGATACTAAAGATAAGCGAATAAGGATTGAAAAAATGTGTCATGATGTAACAGCATTTTCAGCATCTGCTGTCTAATGTTCATCCTGAGCATACACTCAGTAGATGGCAGTCAGAGATAAACAGGAAAGGTTAGTCTTCGTTTGGTTTGAATGTGGAGGCATCCCGAGGGCCGCTGCTGGGGTTGCTCCAGTCATCCGCCTCTGGCCCTAACTGGTAATGTCTCCATGCTGACTTGTTGAAGATGGGGAGTCGCTCAAAAGACTCGCTGGACAGAGCCTGTGGATTGCAGTTTAGGCACAATCTTAACATGAGTATTTCACTTAATATGAACTGACCCTCAGAATTACATAGTAAGTGTAAATCTGTGTTTAGAAAATAGATACAGTGGAACCTCGGATCGCGAGTAACCCGATTTGTGAGCGTTCCGCAAGATGAGCAAAAATTTGTAATAAATTTTAACTTGAAAAACGAGCGTGCCTTGATTTACGAGCACTAAGTATCATCGAGTATCACGTTTATAATCGTTTATTATAGCAGGTGTGTGCACGTGCGCAAAGCAAAAGCAGGTGTGATTAGAAAAGTTAAAGATCCATTTTCTCTCTCTCTCTGTCAGCCTGCACTGATTCCGTTACACACACACACACACACACTCACACTCTTACGGAAACACTGCTCTGTTGAGATTCTTTTCAAAGGTAAAGTGCAGGTTAATTTGCTTTATTTTTACTTTAAAGCAGTGATTCTGTTAGTGTGTGCACGTGCTCGAGTGTCATTAAAGAGGTTTCTTGTTTATTTTCCCAATAAAACAGTGTTTCTGTTAGTGTGTGTGTGTGTGTTGTGTGTGTGTGTGTGTGTGTGAAAGTCGTCCTGCAGAGTAAGGAGGAGGGAGGGGGAGACTATCATTCCTCCTCTTGTCTTACTTTAGATTCACACACAGCGTGTGCGCGCACAAACACACACATATACACAGCGCATGTGCGCGCACACACTAACGGAAACACTTATCTGTCGGGATTTATTTTTTACTTTTTTCAAAGTTTAAGTTAAGGTTGCAGGTTAATTTGTATTTTGTATTAATTATTTTTTTATATTAATTTTTGGGTTTTTGTATTACTTCTTATGGGGAAAATTCACTTTGATTTATGAGTGTTTTGATATACGAGCACACTTCTGTAACGAATTATACTTGTAATCCAATATTCCACTGTATATGTTCTTGTAATATTACATTTAGGAATTTAGCAGACACCCTTATCCAGAGTGACTTACATTTTTATCGCATTACACACCTGACCACTTGAAGGTTAAGGACCTTATTCAAGGGCCCAACAGTGACAACTTAGTGGTGGTGGGGTTTAAACCTGGGACCTTACGAACAGTAGTCCTTCCAAACCGTTGTCCAATACCTTAACCACTGAGCTACCCCTGCCCCGAATATTTTCATTCACATATGTACATACTTACAAATTACTAGGGGAGTTCAAGTCAAACTGGGACTTTTGATTGCACAGAATACTGAAACAGAGTTGAGAGTAAAAACGTCCTTTATTTCCATATATAATCTACACTAATGCACTTATCCCAGTGTGTCACTAGTGCTTGGATACCATTAAGGTAGAACATTTTCTCAGTACATCAGAGCTATAATCAGACTGACTGCTTCACGTCTGAAATGCTGGCCTCCCAGGAACTCCTTTAATGGCCCAAACATGTGGCATTGACTTGGAGCGAGGTCAGGATTGTACTGAGCCACCTCAGTGGGATCATCATCCATAGACATAGGGCCGATTGCACGATTCAAATATTTTACAGAGTCTCATCACCGTAATGTGCTTTATGTCTGTTAGTGTCAATCGGTTTTATCCCTTCATTCAGGAAAAATTACAACACAAGTCCCTGTTTGACTCGAACGTTCATCATCAAATAGATTCTAAATATGTATTAAAAGTTTTATTTCAATATATTAACTATTTAAAACCATATCTTTCAGTATTTATTTCATGAAATAACTCCTGTTTGTAAATATTTTTGGGGGTTGTAAATATGGGTTTTTATCGAACCCAGACAAAACCAAGAACCATGAAGATTCCTGATTAAAGTGTAAAACGGAACATGTAAAACAACACACCTTCAGATAGATGACTGCATGAGTTCCTAATCCCTCTATAGAGTAGAGGCATAGGTCTCCCTGGAAGTACCGTGCATACAGTCTGGAGATCGGCAACCCGTAGCCAAAACCAGCCTGCATTGGGAAAAAGTCTAATAAATCAACATAAAATTGCCTTTCTATCACACATTCTCACAAACAGCAATACACTGCATGGTGGGTGGCGTTACCAGCGGCGCAGCATTCTGCGACTCGTTCAGCACGGGTGTCGGCGCTGTGGAGTACATGTAGTTGAAAAGGCGCTCAATCTTCCTCAAAGGTACGCCTCCTCCGAAATCACTAATCTGCAGAAGATGAAAAAAGTATAGACCATATATGAGAAAGAACCACTCTAAAGGCACTTTTACACACATATCATGTTATAAAGAAGAAACGCCCTCAAAATGCCGCATTTTCTGACGTTTGGTCATTTAACCTACAAATTCGTTGTTGAGGTGCCTCAGTGCGTGCTTTAAAGCAGCCTACTGGTATTCCAGTTGTGACAACACCATCAGGATTTAGGGTGATATATAATTGATCACTCACAAAATGAAGAGCTCTGCTCAGAGTCTGCTGTCTCTCCAATTTACTGCCATTTCCCACTAATATGATGCTTACTTTGAACTTAAAAAAAGGCAGCTGGTCTTAAACTCAGCTGAAAGTTCACTATTTAAGTGTAGCGGGTACATCTGATCTACTCTAGAAAAGCGCGTTAAAGACCCCGAACATGTCTTGTATTTAGACCTGCACAACTGAATGCCTTTACAAATTAATATTGAAGAAGCAAACAATACTATAAATACTCTAAAGTGGTGCTGTTGTGGAAGTGGCCTTCCTTATGTAACATACTTTTATGGAGAGATCTTCATTTCCCAGAGTCACAAGAGCTGTCACAGGGGGAAGTCCTTCTTTGTCGCTCTCATGAAGCTCCACTGTAGCTCGCATGGAATTCTACGAATAAAGGTGGTATTTATATACAAACACAGGGGAGCGCTACACCATGTAAGCTGAACACACTTGCCTTGAAGAGCTCGAACAGCATGTGGAACAAATGGGATGGCACGTAGACCACCTGGATGGGTTTGTCAGGGTTCTTGCCTAGAATGTTTTACATCAGTGAAACACATGGATAAGTATTTGACAGAACTATCTAGCATTTTCAAAATTTTCATAAATAAATTAGATATAACGTGGATATAGGTGGTCTTTATGTATGTACTGTATGTATGTATGTATGTATGTATGTATGTGTGTGTGTGTTTGTACCAGTGTACTACTGGTCTGTCAAATAGGGGAAGCTCATTTTCGGCCTCACTTTCACTTGAATGCGAGCACCTTCATTTATTGCAT
>JAQMYJ010000011.1:3582225-3593230 GCA_030014305.1 Clarias laeviceps | reverse complement strand
TAGCCATTAGCAGGTGGTAGCACTGCGGGTTAGTGACATTTAGTTAAATATACTTTAGTATTTCTACAAGTTTTAGTTTTCAATTACTATGAATCAAATTTATTTCTTTTATAACTTCGTTTTATTGGATTGTAAAAAAGTTCCCTTTTTTTTTGTGTCACCCTACACACACACACTAGCAAAAGTTAAAAACTATCAAAAGTTTGGACACACCTTCATATTCAAAGTTTTTTATTTAGTTTTATTGTTTTAACATTGAAATTATGACAGAGCAAATATGGAATTATTTAGTAAATAAAAATGTGTTTAGGTAATCCAGATTATCTTTTAGATTTTTCTTCAATGTAGCCACCTTTCACTTTGCACACTCTTGGCATTCACGTTTTTTGTTTAGTACATAATTCAAAACAAGTTATTTCATACTTTCCATGTCTTCAGTATTATGTACAATGTTGGCAGTAATATAAAAAAAAAAAAATAGGGCGTGTCCAAACTTTTGACGGGTACTGTGTGTGTGTATATATATATATATATATATATATATATATTATAGTTAATATACTGTATATAGAAATATATATCAAAATGTCAAAATGTTATATTGTGAGCCACCACACAAAATGGACTCATCAGTTGTAGCTGTGTTCTGGCAACAAGATTGAGAAAAGATCACTGTTGTCATTCCACAATGATATATGGGCCAAAGAGAAGTGAAAAAAGCAGACCAGAGCTTTGCTTATTATAACAACTTATTTCCTATCAGACTGATAAATATTAATAAAAAATAATAATACACCAAAAATACTGCAATGTTTCACAAGCTCACAGTTGAATTCCTGGACTTTCAGATCAGGTGCTGTCATGTAATATTGTTCGCAAAGCATCTTTGCAGTCTCGTATGCATCTGAAAAAGGAACAAACAGTTTGGCATGAGAAGTGATACAATAACCACAATTGTGCATTGAGCCTGAAATAGTACTGGGGATGTTCATGTTCACGTGGTATAAGTTAGATGTACCTCTCACGACCTCTACCACATTGCAGGAGGGGTCGATGCTTCCGATGTGTTTGGGATGGGCGTGGTTGACGCCGTCACTGAAAAGAAGAGCTGCAATAGAATGCAGTCAAATTTAACTGTAGAAGAACTAACTGCGTGATGGGTCAAATACAGTATATGTACTCGCATAGGCGACTTTATAAGGAAAATCTGAACACCTGTTCGTTCAAGGAGCCAATCATGTTGCAGCAGTGCACTGCATAACACCATGCACACACAGGTCAAGAGCTCCAGGAAATGTTAGTGTCGAAAATACAAATGTGATCTGAATGACTTTGACTTGTTGGTGTCAGATATGCCGGCTTGGGTATGGTTGAAACTGCTGACCTCATGGGATTTTCATGCATGACAGTCTGTGTTTGTACTGAATGGTGCAAAAATACAAAAAAAAAAAAGTGAATGCAAGTTCTCCGAGTTCTCTCTTTCATCCTTGTCGAGCAGAATGACCAGACTGGTTCAAACTGACAAAAAAGCTATAGTAAATAAAGTAAACCACCATTTCAAAAAGCATTACAGGAAACACAAAATCAGGTTTCAGTCCTCTCTGCCACGAACAAGAATCTACGGCTTGTATGAGCACATCGATTGAAAGATTGGAAGCAAGAGCTGACGATTGGCCAAAGACCAGGTGATGTTGTTCTCATCAGAATATATAAGATCAGCAGGAGAACAGGTATACCTATTAAAGTGGCCGATAAGTTAATAATTAAAAAAGTGCTTCATTACACTAACAATAGATTTATTAATCGTATATTATTTTGGTTACTGAATGACCGAGAGGTTTTAAGCTTCTGTGTATGAAAGCACGCACTATGCTGGTTGATGAGCATGCGGAAGGAGATGCGACTGGTGTAGAATCGATCCAGGAAGTACTGCACGTTGCTGCTGATGTATGGGTCGAATCCAAACTTCTCCTTGTACTCGATCACTCCCTGGGCCATGGTGGGAACCACATCGTTGTGTCTGTTCCGGATCTGGATGAGATCTCCTAAAAAACTGACAGTTTGAACATGTAAGGAAAGAAAAACCTATTCAATCCAATCAGCTTTAAGAAAAGACAATCCACTATCATATAAGTTGTGGGTTCCAAGGCATTTCAAACACAGCAAAAATCTCAAAATCTCCAAAACATTTACATCTAATGCATTTACATGCATATTGTGTTACCACATGTGTGATGTTTTTTTATTTAATACCACTGATGATGCAGGAAATCAATTAAACACAACTTCAATTGCTAAAAAAAATGCCTGGATTTTGAGGAATTTTATGTAGTCTTGTGAACTTAGAGGCTTTAGCAGATCAATACGTTAGTTACCAAAATCTATAACTTATATAGACATAAATATTTAGAGCTCTTTATTGTCTGAGATCGGATTGTGATATAATACAGTAGGGGCTTGTGAGCTTTGGTGGACCTCAGGGATCTGTTACCAAGAGATACTGTAATTGCTCCCTGTGTGGCAGGGCTGAGGTGAGAAAGTACAGTATAACCATAAAGATCCAGATTAAGGGTGCAAAAAAAAAAAAAGCCAGAATTAGAGTTAATGGGGACCAGGCCTTTAACCGGGTCTTCCCTTTCCTATGAAAAGAAAAAATTATGAGCTAGTTATGGTCAGAGAGAAAATAGAGTTCCTGGCAGATCATCTCACCCAGCTGTCACTGTTGGCATCACCAGGAAAACATCACAAGCCTTATACTGAAGATCTCTGTTTGGGTGCAAAGAGTAATACTCACTCATGAAGGGTGCGAGGATCCTCTGGAATTCGATCCTCATAATCTAACAGCTCTTTGAAGCTCTGACTGTACCTGAGGGATCAAACAAATGGTTTTTTTTTTTTTTTTTTACCCGAGAGCTTTAAGAACATGATAAATGTACAAATAAAAAGATCACTCAGTTATATACTGCATAGCAAAAATAGTCTTGTTACAAAAAGTTCAAATAACTGGCCTGCAGCAAGCAAAGAAAACAACCAAGAAGATTGCTGAAATGAATGGAATGGAGTTAAGAACTATCCAACACATTATTAAAACCAGGAAGGATAGACTTGAATCGTCAACATGTGATGGAGAATTTGATGGAGGTCATGTAAATGCTTTTCATCACACAATGTGATGAGAACTCACAGGATTTGGACTAAACAGCTGTGTGTCCATAAGAAAACCACTTAGTTAGTGAGATGAATCCGAAAAAAAGGCTTCAGTTTGCTAGGGAGCATAACGATTGGACTTTTTTCCATTGGAGCAATGGGCGAATGAGTTCAGATTGACTCTATTCCAGATTAATGGGTGCATCAGGGTAAGGAGGGAAGTGATGTACCAATCATGCCCACTGTACAAACCTCTGGAGGCAGTGTTATGATCTGGATTTGCTCCAGTTGCTCAGGTCTAGGCTCAGCATCATTATGTGGCAATAAAATGAAGTCAGCTGACGACCTGAATGTACTGAATGACCAGATTATCACATCTATGGAGTTTTTCTTTCTTGATGGCACGGCCATATTCCAGCATGCGGACTGTAAACAAATGGTTCTGAGAGCATGACATTCTGAGAGAATCATTTTCACACATGAACTGGCCATCACACTGTGCTGTAATCAAAGCTAAACTAAGGTGACCGAACAAAATATTATAGTGTGACACCTTTTATTTGGGCCATGCAGTGACCTATGCTTACAAATAAGCAAAGTTTTTTTTTTTTTATTAATCTCTGAATCTTTACTTCATCTGGAATGAGGGGAGGAGAAGAGGCAGTAGAATTACAAGAAAAAAAAAACACTTAATGTAAAATAAAAGTGATACCTAAGACAACAAGTGCTGCCACTGAAATAGTACCCACCTCTAGGTGGCGCCCAAGGAATTCTCATGTTGTCTATTTTAAGCAGACATGCAGTATAAACCCTATACAGTATGTTTCTGTATTCAGTTTTTAATCCGATTTTAGGAATATTGTAAAAAAAAAAAAAAAAAAAAAAATCTTAGAATCTCTAAAGCTTTTCTACTGCACTACTCAAGTGTGAACTACTGTAAGTGAACTTCTGAATCATTGTGAGGTTGTTTCCAATCGTGTACATGTGTACAGTAGGGGACTCATCAACATCCTGCCTTTATTAAGCTCCGCCTCTCACCAGCTCTGGACCAGTTGGACAGACGGCTGGTTTAGCAGTTTTGCAGGCAACAGAGTGACTTCTCTCATGGTATTGGCCAACCGAACAGGTAGTTCTTTCCTCAGGAACATATATGAGGTCTTTTCGCAAGCATTCTCTCTACCTGAACGAGAGAGAGAGAGAGAGAGAGAGAAAGAGAGAGAGAGAGAGAGAGAGAGAGAGAGGGCATATAGTTATAGTCATTTTCTCAAATTACATTTCATGGTATGTGCATCTGCCCCAGCGCTGCCCCTCTGTTACCCCTCAAAGGTCAGTGTCTAGTGATCTTGCCAGGAAAGTGTTCCACATTAAACACTGGTATCAGCAGACACTTTTACTATCTTTAGGTGAGTCATCTGCCAGGACCACATGCAGAGAAAGGATTTAGATTAAAAAACAATATCACTTTCATCTAAACCCGAACATCAGTAGGATGGTAAATGTCTCGAAAGCTTATTGAATACTTGTTTAATATGAGATTTTATTTTTATTATAAACAAACAGTCAATATGACCTATAATCTTATAGTCATACAAGACTCTACGTTAGCTGAACTGGCAAATTATGTTTTCTTTACTACAGTAGTTTTCAGTAAAATAGGCCTGTATCATGGTGAGTTAGAACTAAAAGGAAATCCGAAACCATGCAGGGCAGCAACTCTACAGGAACAGACTTGTTAACTCCTTCATGTGCTAACTTGTACAGTATGTTATGTAAATTAACCTCCATTACCTAGCAATAGCTTGAAGGTGCAATGGCAGCATGAACTGTACACTTAAGCACAATTATATTTATTTGCCATGTCATCGTCATTTATGTGTAATAGATATAGTTAATTTAAAAAAAAAAGATGTTTATCACTTAAATTATTTTTTAGTGCTATAAAAGCATTTAAAGTGTACACTAAAATGTATTTAGTTGCAGTATACACCAATCAGCCGTAACATTTAAAACCTTTAAGCATTAAGCCATATATCGTGTTGGTTCCTGTTGTGCCACCAAAACAGTTCTGACCCGTCTAGGCAGGACTTCACGAGACCTCTGCAGGACACAGATCCAGGTAGCAGATCCTTTTAGTGCTCTATGTTGCAGAATGGGACCTCCATGGATCAAACTTGTTTGTCCTGCACATCAACTTAGAGATCTGGGAATCTTAGAACTTAATCTAGGATTTTAAACTTGATCTCCTTGCCTGCTAAACCCAATACACCGCAAGCTGTGATGCACTGGGTGTTCTGATACCTTTCTATCATAGCCAGTATTAACTTTTTTTCACCAATCTATGGTTTTGAACCAGACAAGATAGCCTTGAAAATCAATGTTAATGTTATGTCGTGTTAATGTTATGGCTGAAGGTAGCATTATGCATACTGTATGAGTACACACACGTCCTCAACTAACTAGATGTTTAAAACTGTTGCAGTGCAGTCCAAGTTCCTAATCAAACAACCAAATGCATTTTTATTTTTATTAAATGTAACCTAATAAAAATGCATTAAATGCATTGGGCATTGACAGGACTGCAGGGTGTCCTCAAGACTAGAGACCCATTAGGGAGGTCTTCAGGACCCATTAAAGCTCTTACAATGTTAACATCTACGAAATGAATTTTCTAAGATTAAGTCATCTCTTGAAAGCAACCTCTTAAGAAGTCTTGAGTTTTAAACACCTTCTATAGACGGCCTAAGGGCAAGACTGTGTGGCCACTGGGAATACACACAGGCTTACATACTGTTCCAGTACTGTATATTACATTTAGTGTGTACTTTAAGTATGTTTTTAATTACTAATATAGGATGTATGTCACATTTTTTTATATTATACTTTTTAAAAGTTTAAAAATATACTTGTATCTCACCAGCATAACCACCAAATTGACACACACACATATCTATATATCTATCTATATATATCTATATATATATATATATATATATATATATATATACACATATACCATCAGTGCAAGGTTTGCAACACAAAAGAGGATCATGTAGAAATTATTTTCTAACTTATTTTCCACCATGTAAAAAAAAAAATATTACAAAATATTGTATGTACAAAAATAAAAAATATTACAAAGTAAAACAGAATTTAACATGTCCGACCTCTTGAATTTAAAATCAAGTGGACAAACATGTATAACTACATTATATTGTTTGAGCAATTAGGGCACTTCCTAGTAAGTGAAATACTTCCTGTAAGTAGAATAGTAGCTGGATCAAAGAAATAACTTTTTGTTTGCTTATTTATTTATGGATGGGTTCATTTCCCAATCAGTGCCCCAAACCCCAGACTCTGGACACAGGGCCTGTCCTACGCCATGATACAATGCGAGGGCTGCATCAGGAAGGACATCTGGCGTAAAATCTGTGCCATATTATTGGATGGGATGTTTTGTTCATGTTTTGTTTCCTGAGCCAAAAGACAAACAACAGCATTTCTAGGGACCAATCACTCACTTACTCATCATCTACACCATTTTTTTTCCTGTGTACAGGGTCGCAGGGATCCTGGAGCCTATCCCAGGAGACTTGAGGTACACCATGGACGGGGTGCCAATCCATCACAGGGCACACACATACACTCACATGGGCAATTTGGGAACACCAATTAGCTTAATCTGCATGTCTTGGTGACTGTGTGAGGAAACAGGAGTACTTGGAGGAAACCCACCAAGCACGGTGGAGAACATGCAAACTTTATGCACACAGACCCCGAGGTGGGAATCGAACCCGGAACCTGGAGGTGCAAATATCTAAATAATCATGGTGATTTAACTTCATATGATAAAATATTATTTGGCCCCTATTTTATTAGGTTAAATTTCATTAGAACAATTTATTTTTTTTAATGTAATAAAGTTTATCCAAAACTCTGTCCTCTTTCCATAATCTACATGAAATGTGAACAGCTTTACATATGAAGCAGGAAGTTATATTAAGTATAAGAGTGCAAGGTCACTTATACAGTATAACTGGAAGTTAAGCTACACCCCTCTGAACACCTGCGCGTCCTGGGCTACTCACCGAAATCCAAAAACTGCTTGATGGACATCGGCGAGGGCGAGAATCGGGAGTAATACTCTATTTTGTGCGTGACATCTTTCAGTAAGACGTTAAACAGCTTCATGGTGACGAAATAAACCGCGCACAGTGTGTGATCGCTCCGTACATTCAGTCATTAAACACAGACAGACATGACACTTTCTGTTTCCATCTCGCCTGCTCACCTTATTATTTTTAACGCCTTATTTTACTCAGGCGAGCGCGAGTTAAACCTTTACACGTGATATGGCGGCGTGCCGTAGCTGGCCAGAGGGGGCGCTCTCACCTAAACCGCGAAACTCTCTCGAAGAAAACATTGAGACTACAGCTGGTGCCAAAAGTTTTGCGCATGACACAAACATTAATTTTCACAAAATCAGCTTCTTCAGTGGTTTTAGATTTTTTTTGTCAGACGTTACTCTGGTAAACTGAAGTACAACTACAAGCATTTCATGAGTGTCAAAAGCTTTTACACATCAAGTTTATGCAAAGAGTCGATATATCTGCGGCGTTCACTCTACTTTTTCAACACCTCTGCAATTCAGCCTGACATGCTGTTAGTCCTGACTGATGGCAGCCCATTTTAGCATGATCAGTGCTTGGAGTTTGTCAGAATTTCTGTGTGTTTGCGCCCAGACAGCACGGTGGCTGGTTAGCACTGTTGCCGGGTTCGAATCCCCTGCCTCAGGTTTGTGTGCATGGAGTTTGCATGTTCTCCCTGTGCTTGGGGGGTTTCCTTCGGGTACTCCGGTACAGTCCAAAGACATGCAGGTTAGACTAATTGGTGTTCCCAAATTGCCCGTAGTGTGTATACAGTATGTGTGCTCTGCAATGGATTGGTACCCTGTCCAGGGTGTACCCCACCTCATACCCTAAGTCTCCTGGTATAGGCTCCTGCTCCCCGCACCCACCCCCCTCACAACCCTGCATAAAGAGGAGTTTCCTGGCAATGGACCCAAAATTTCGATGAAAAGTGATAACTAATATTTGTCATTCTCAAAACTTTTGCCACAGCTGTTCTTCAGTGTGCATTTGGAAATCAATTTGACACAAGCTGTATTCTGTACACACTCAGTCAAAAAGGTTTCTGGACCTTCCCTGGTCACTGGGGCGCAGGACTCCAAGACATCTGGACTTGTACTGGTCTCTGTTTTTGGCAGAGGTCATATTAAAAATCCCCTCGGCTTGCTCTGATCATTGTGGTTCATGCATATTTTCTCACACATTTCATACTGATTTCCCTAATTTTCTTTAAAGATGCTTTGCAACAATTACCATTATTAAAAGTGCTATATAAATAAAACCGAATTGAATTAAACTGAATTGAATTTACAAATAGCCCTGGTCTGGCCCCTCAAACGTGATGTGTTCTTTTAAAAATATTACAGCCTAATTATTGTTTTAAGGCATAAACGAAGTGCAAGGTTTTTCTGATATGATGATATGATGTGAACGTTACTCCTCATTTTGTTTCCAGATGCTTGTCCAGCCCATTTGCAGACAAATATACATACAAATATGATTTTTTTTTGTCTAACCGGAAAACGCTAAAGTGTTTCTTATTGTCTGTCTGTCTCCAGATCTCTCTATGACTTATATATTAATGACGGATGCACGGAACATACGAGATGCAGGGTATCTGGGCAAAAGCTTACATATGCTCTCTTTGCTGAGAAAATTCAGACACATGCGTGCTGGTAAGTGAATCGAGATCTCAGAGGGGTGCGGGGCTTAGTGATTAGCACTGTATAGCTTTGCTCCACCAGGACTGGGGGTTCAAATCTCACCACAAGTCTGTGCACATGGATGTTACATGCTCTACCTGTGATTAGTGGGGGTTTACTCATTCCCCGCCCCCACAGCACAAATTGCCCATCGTGTAGAGTGGGTGGTAGAGACTTGTGGCCTGCAATGACACCCATACAGGGTGTCCCCTGAGATCCCTGAGGTAGGCTCCAGCCTCCCATGACCCCACACAGAATAGACAAAACAATTTTCTTTATCTTTAATCTTGACTCAATCTTGTTTTTCTCTAGCCTTGGACTAGCCTTGGTGGCAGTTTTGAATACAGCCTCACTCAAGGATGTATCTTTTGTACATGCAATGTTTATCTACTAAATGATAATGTAAATTGAGATTATAACTGGTGCTTAAGTGATACTCTTGTACCTTTACTTGGCTCTTTACAAAAATGTTAAATGTTAAAGATAATTTATTATCCATGCAATGTCCCAGAATATTGATTCCACCTTTGACATTTGATTTTTTCCCCCCCAATAATTTACTATTTTTCAAAACAATCATAATTATTAGTGAATAATTTACTATTTTCAACCTTGTTTTATCTACAGCTTACTGCCATGAAGGTAAATGTTTAGCAGAAGGCAAATGCACACGTAAAGAGATTTGAGTTCCTATAATTGCTTATGACAGTCATATCATTAACATCAAGATATTATGTTTTATTTTAGCAAAAAAATGGACATTTGACATAAGACATATGTATTGTGAAAGGTACTTTCACTTTCACTTATATTGCTTCCTTTTAAAAAAAAGTATACAAAAAGTCATGTCAAAATTTTAGAATAACATTTGTTGGATCTTCCGTTCTACAAAACGAATGAAAACGTAATGCAATGTCTCTATAAGAGAGACTTGATGGGTCATGAACTAGAGATAAAAAAGAAAAAATAAATGTTTCATCTAGATCAGAATGCTAATAGCAAAAGAACTGATAAAATTGTGTTTCTGTTTAGTGCACAGATAAAGAACTGTGTTAATATAAATATCTAAGAGATGCATTTCTTAGAAATTCTGTGAAGAAAAGGCTGTGTATAATCGCTGAATTAGCAACAAAAAAGAAGCCAAATTGCACTAGTATGATACTTGCTGGTTAATGTACTGTATAGGGCTAGAAACTGCTTTTGACCCTTTGGCCAAGTCTTGAACTATGAACCAGGTCTTTAGCTCTCGGTGGTCTGGGACTGGATTTTTGTGATGCGTTCATAATGAATGTGGGGGAAAAGATGGCTTTAATGTATTTGTGTAGCAACGACTAGTTCTAGTATTTTTGCTTGTCTGTAGTTGGATAATTTGTTGAATCTAAAATATATTTAATGAAAAAAATTAATCTTATTCGAGTTGTCTCAGAAGCAAGATGGGAAAATCTAGGGGGAAAAATATGAAAAAGAATTCTAAAAAAGGATGTGATGTGAGTAGCAGAGTCTCCTCCATGCTCTGTTTTAAAAAATATATATACTATATATACCAAACAAGTGCTATCTAAAATAGCAAAATTCAAAAACACTATATAAGGCACTGAATTATAAATACATTTTTCCATGTCAGACAACATGCTCCTCATCCAAGTTGTGTTTTAAGCTGAGCTTAACATTGATGTTATTTTCACTCTCATAGGTCTCCAGCTTGACAGGGTCATACGAACGTCTGTACAGCGTCCATGTGAACACAGTGATGACAAACATCTCCACAATCATTAGCTGCTGACTAATCACTATGGAGAAAAACAGTAATGACATTAGACCCATTCAACATGGTATATGTTCAATCACTTTGTTGAGTCATCAATAATCTGCTATAACATAAAAAAAAGCATTATTAACACTAGATTTTATTGTGGGGGAATTTTTTATATATATATATATATATATATATATATATATATATATATAAAAAAAAAAAAAAAAAAATAAATAAAAAAAAAATATATATATATATATATATATATATATATA
>JAQMYJ010000011.1:3537776-3565172 GCA_030014305.1 Clarias laeviceps | reverse complement strand
GCAAGTCTCATTAGAGACGTTAAAGATCCATTTTCTCTCTCTGCTCAAGGCTTAGGCTGCTCTTTGCCTGCTGTGTGCGTGCGTGCGTGCGTGTCATTGGACATCATGCGCGTGCGTGCGTGTCATTGGACATCATGCCCCACACACACACACACACACACACACACAAGACCCCTCCTACTTTCACCTTCTCAGACACACACACTCTTTCTCTTTGTTCTACACACAAACACTGCTCTGTCGTGATTCTTTTCAAAAGTAAAGTGCAGGTTAATTTGTTTTATTTTTACTTTACAGCAGTGATTCCATGTTTTTAAAATTTTTATTTGGTTTATGAGAGTTTTGTAATACGAGCTGCTTCCGGAACGAATTATGATCGTAATCCAAGGTTCCACTGTATATATTTGGCAGATGTAAAGTATACATGTCTATATTTTTTGTGTTAGTCCTATTTTATTTTATTATTATTATTATAACAGCTCAAGGAGCAACATGTTTGTGCACTTTCTAAAGATTTTAGTTTTTGAATAAAGGTTTGGAAATTAATGCTTTTCTTGTTTTTAGTTTTATCGATTCATCGAGTAATCGAAAGAAGAAGAAGAAAAATAATCGTCAGATTAATCGATTATTAAAATAATCGTTAGTTGCAGCCCTACTGGAGAAGCACTCCTGATTCAATGTTTTTTGTTTGTTTGTTTGTTTTGTGGTGTATTTTCTACATTCTTGAACAATACCAGACATTTCAAGACTATAGAATAACACATATGGCATTAGGTAATTAAGTAACAACAACAACAAGAGTCAGATGTTATTTGAAACCCTGAAGGTAGACTGATCTGGAACAGTTCGCGTTTAGACGGATCGAATCAGACTTTCAAGCCAGTCGTATTTGAGAACGGAAGTTTTAGGGTTCCTGAGTAGGGTACAATTCAATCATGCCTAATGTGGAAGCACCCTAATGTAACAGACAAATCTCAATATCAACTTATTCTGGATGCCTTCAACGTTGTTTTTACAAAGTAGAAAGAAATAAAAATCAGGACACACCATGGAATTAGATTGTGTTAGTCTAATTAGTGTGTCCAGACTTTTGCCCGGTACTGTAAATATCCACAAAACATTATTTGGTTGGGGGTGAATCATTCTTATTGTGCTTGGAATCAATTTTAAAGCGTTGTGACTGGATCTTACTTTTCGCTGCAGAATCAGTGACTGTTTTAGGGATTGACACAAAAATAGATGGGAGTTTGATGATTTTATAGACAGTCAATAAAAATAAATAATAATAATCCACAGCAGTAAATAAGAGTTTAACATATTAGCTGATCATGGGTTTCTGTAAGCTTGTGTATGCAGACGGAGGCGGATAGCGCTTTCTTGTGAGTTAAAAAGTGTTAAAGTTCTATCTGTGAACCATAGCTTAAACAAACAAACAAACAAATAAGTTCTTTTTATGAAAATGTATCGACTAAACATAGGCTCTGACTGTGTCCGATTTCTGCGACCGTGACTGAAGAGCTCTGTGTTAATGGCTGTAACACGGTGTAATAACCGTATGTCTTATAAAATGTGGTCGTTTTGATCCGGAGCTGTTGTTCATCACTTCAAGTGCAGATGACTCCCGCCTGGTGCAGGCTCTTCACGAAATCATGACATCATGTGACGTGTGTGTGTGTGTGTGTGTGCTCTCGATGTATATTTTAACTTGGAGTCGTGCAGACTAGGACCTCTGGATTTCAAACAGTGCAACTGCATCGAATGAATAATTACCAGAACGCTGAGGTAAACAAGGTGAATCTTACATTCCCACAATCATCATCACGTTAATGTATAAAGATGCATCCTTAAACTCCTGTTAATAAGTAAGTAACTTGATTCATTACAAGACAGAGGTCTCAATGAAGAAGCTCATTTCTAGGGTCACTTCACTGACCTCAGGTTACGCTTTGTTGACTAGTTAACATGTCGTGGTCGAGTTTTTAAACTCCGCATGGTTTCCAGTCTGTATGTTTGAGCAAGAGATGCACATATTCAGTTCGGAACTTTTTTTTTTTTTGACCGAGATAGCCATAACTAGCTTAATAATTTTGACCAACCAAAAAAAACACACACACACACAAAGTGTATCATAAATGTTGTCAATAATCATCTGACTAACTAACTAAATTCTCGCTTACTAGAGCTGTTTGATTTAATCGATGATTAAATTTAATTAATCTTTTATTGGGTGATTGGATTAAGTCAGTTTTCAATTCAGAATCGATTCATACTTTTAAAATGATTTCAAATAAACAATAAATTGTCTAAAGTTAACAAATTCTTTAATAATACAGTAAGGCTTACGCAGAAAATACAAACCTCTTCCATCTTGCATTGTACAAAATACTTGCATTGTCATTGCTGCTTCTTCTTCTTTTAATTTTTATGTGCAGTTGGTGCAATGTAGCCACCTACTGGACTGGAGAGTAGTGCACAAGATTGGCCAAAAAAAACACAAAAAAACCTTTAAACAATCAAGAAAAAAAGTTGCACTGCGTTACAATGATTAGTAGCTACTTTTAATTATTTTTAGCAATTCAGTACCTGTAAGAAATGTAACTGTTGAGACAAGGCAAACAATAAACATTATTGCTGTTGAATTAAATCTAATTGAAAACCGCAATGTGAAAAAAAAAAAATCAGATCAATGGTTCACATCTGTTTAAATTTAGCTGGATTTGTCTTAATATTTATGGTACAAAATTATATTGTTCTTAATAGTTCAGCATTAAAACGCATGAAAAATTGTATATCGCCATGAAAAATGCTATTAAAAAATGTCGGAGCATATTTGCGGTTTCTGCGAAATTGTGGGGGTTTCCGTGAACAAATCGAAAAAAAATTTTTTTCAAATTTTATTTGTCACATACATAGTACGATATGCAGTGAAATGTTTATACGAATGCTCGTGACCTTTAAAATCTAAATTATCAATAGAAATAAATTAGGGAATGGAAATAAAGAATAAAATATAGAGAAGAACAGAATCTAAAATATGGGATCAAAATTTTTTTTTATTATTAAACATCTGTCACACTTACTGTACATTGCTTGTTTTTTTTCGTTTTTTTTTATGTGACAACATCTCTTTGAATAAAAAGAAAATGTATGAAAAGAAAAGACAATTATTATTTAGATTCTAAGGAAAAATCCGTGAACTCTGAACCACGACTTTGCGGAGGGATCGACTGTAATACTAGAGATGGGAAGGTAGTCTCGGTTACATATGGTGATTCTTTTGTGTCGCAGTTCATGTATTGCCACACTGACTGCAAACCGATTTTTAGAATGCGTTTTTAAGTTTGTATGTGTTTGTGGTGTTAAAATGTTTTCTATGTATGTACATTTTATCTTAAATTTATTTATCTATCTATTTATCTATCTATTTATGTATTCATTTTCATTTCATACATGAGTGTAGAGATGTTGGCACGTAAAAAAAAACAACAAAGAAGAAAGCAAAAAACAAGCAGTGTACAATAAGTGTGACAGATGTTTAATAATAAATAATGCCTCAATTTCAGCTTATCTCGCTTACCATCATCATATCATGTCAGGAATTCATGCTAAAAGTTTACCTCTTGCATTTTTTTCATTTATGGTTTATTTTTTTGTGTTCTTATGTATAAAGATAGATCGAAAGAAAGCAGTTTGTTTTGATGTTGGGTAAACGAGTTGTCGAGTCGTCAGCCATAAAAATCCACTTAAATTTCCCTAATCGACGCAGCGAATTTCTTGTGGCAATCCCCCCCCCCCGCCCCCCCCACATCCAGTAGAGCACATGAACGTTTCGGACTGTTTGTGGTTTTTTTTTTTTTTTTTTTTTTTTTGGTAGTCACCCTCTCGGGCTTGTGACTTTAGCTACTCACATGTCTCACTGAAAATGCTTTTAGTGCTCAACACACACACAGACAGATATTCATTATTAATTCCAGGGCTCCTCTTTACTCCATTTGCACATGGAGTGTATAATGTAATGGCTCGAGTGTTACATGAACAGAGTGAGATGACAGAGCTGACTTGTAGGTATGTTGTAAGCTCCGTTTGTCCTTTACGTATGCATTTAAAGCCGCATAAGGAAAAAGGACAGACGGCAGGTCTGCATCACATGCTGCTGTCGTAATAAGCTGGCTGAGTCGGACTGACTGCTAACTCACTACCGGCGTTCACCATGTTTTAGCAGATCAGTCTGTTCAGCCAGAAAAAATGTCCTCATCTGTCGATTCATGCAGTTATTATTTTTTTAAAGGCAATCTGCTATGCCAGACTCCACACACACACACACACACACACACACACACACACACACCGGTTATACGGCCCACGTCACCTGGACTAACCTGTGGTCATTATGTGAGGTTTAGAGGATTACAGGGTTCATGGTATGTCCATTCTACCACAAACTGCAGCCCTCTTAAAGATTACCCTACACAGCTTGTACTTCTGGCACTTAAGTACTTTATGTAAAGGTTGCAGGAGCTCTCAGTCACGTTATTACATATTATCATTTCACCCATTAATTTTCACTTTCAGGAAGCCGGAAAGGAAACTATTTTATCAGTACATATTTCACTGATCATATAATCAGTTTTTTCCTTTTTACTTCGTAAATGGTTCCTTGCTGCAGAACCAAAGGTCCAGGCGGTGTATCTGGGTCTGATCTAACTAATTGCTGTATCAGATATGACTCCGCCTCCCTGGATTTTAGAATCAAATCCGGTAAGGTAGAAATTACTTTACTTAAATCTGGTAAGGTAGAAATTACTGGACTTTAGGATCAAATCCGATAAGGTAAAAATTGTTGTCCGATCTGACTCCACCCACTGCACATTAGGATCTAACCCAGTCAGGTAGAAATCGCTGTATTAGATCTGACTCACCCCTTACACTTTAGGATCTAATCTGGTGAGGTAAAAATTGCTGTATCAGATCTGACTCCACCTCCTGGACTTTAGGATCAAATCCGGTAAGGTAAGAATTACTGAACTTTAGGATCAAATCTGGTAAGGCAAAAATTGCTGTGTCAGATCTGACTCCGCCCCCCTGGACTTTAGAATCAAATCCGGTAAGGTAGAAATTGCTGTATCAGATCTGACTCCACCCTCCTGCGCTTTAGTATAGAATAGACTCTGTTAGAAAAAGTTGATGAAAAAAAGTTGATGCGGTTTGACTCACGGTGAGATGTGGTGTTAGACACAAGGTCTGCGAGCTTCCGCGAGGGCCACCAAAAAAATTAAACATGTTTAATTTTTCACACGGAAAGATGGAAATGTAATCACAGCAGCAAAACTCGCAGTGAGTCATGATAAACCGTACTTATGGCCACCACACAAAACCATGTAGGTGAGATAAGGGTATTAAAGACCAGATATTGTATGTTTCAAACAAATTTGCTAATCTTTGTGGATATAGTGGAACTTGATAGATGTCCACTTATCTAAATGCACTTTTTATATTGTCAAAAGAGAGCTAATTACTATTAGACAATTAAACAAAGCTAATGACTCACTCTTGCACTTCTTAAAGACTTATAATCTTAGCTCTCACTTTTTGCGAGACTGTTGTGCTGGGATAATAATAATAATAATAATAATAACATTTGATTTGATGGCACCCTTGAGGACACACTTATAATTTTGGGGGGAAAAATGTCATGAAAAAAAAGAAAGACACACAGTAACGGAAACTATATCAGACATTAGTGAAAACATTTGGTACAATCCAGAGTAAGTAGACCAGATTAAAAAGATATGTTTTAAGAGCAATTTAAAATTTTGTAAAGGATCCAAGAAAGCAAATATGTTGGGAGAAGTGACTTCCAAAGTTTGGGTTCTGCAAAAGAGGAGCCCCTGGTACCTCTGGTGCTGAGGCTGATGTTGAGAACAGCATTCTTTTAAAACACTTAATTAAGCCACATATTGATGTTGATTGCGTCCTTGTGTTTTAATAATGTGTGTGTGTGTGTGTGCTCGCCACAGGTCCCTATGCACACGCTGCCACTCTCTGGCAGATGAGTCATCATCGGGGTCTTGCGCGTCGCAGTCGCACGGCCAGATAGTCCCCTGCGAGCGCAGCATGCCCTCCACCAGCAGGGCAGGGAACCTCAAGGACCCCGAGATCGCGGAGCTGTTCTTTAAAGAAGACCCTGAAAAGCTCTTCACTGATCTACGCGAGATTGGACATGGCAGCTTCGGAGCTGTGTATTTTGTAAGTGGTGCAAAAACCTTGCTTTATCACCTTACCATGTTTCCATTAGTTTTAATTCATATGATGCGAAACAAATCGTAGAATTAGCTCATGAATATTGTACAAAAAACTCATACCAATATTTACAATTATATACAATATCGTATAATAGTGTGTAAGTGAATGTATAAAATTGTCTATATGTCTAAATAATGTCCGGTATATTGTATGTGTGTGCATACAATATACCGGTGTGAGAAATGATTCGGCCTCAAATCTGTCTGGGAGCACGATGATAGAAAATGGCTGTCCTGTAAAGCTATCCTGATGGTGAATACCATAAATGGTAAAGCATTAAAAAAAAAAAAAACATACAGGTTTGACGTTTTGGTTCTGCATTTTACTCTCGCGAGACTGCACCTCCACATCACAAGGGGGAACCCCGGCTATGCCGCGGGGTCAGCTTACCTTGTTTAAAGGCAAGACAAGACTTGCATGAAGACAACGCTTACATGGTGTTTACTGCGCACTTTAACGGACACCATTTAGTCTCAGAGCTGTAATGGACTGTGAACTCAGTTTTGTTGAGGATTTTCTGAAATGTTTTATTTTTATGGATTATTCACCATCAGGACAGCTTTACAGGATTGCTTTACTGGACTGATTCATTTTATATTTGTGTCAAAGGTGTAAGACACCCCTATCACTCCTACGTGGTTTGACTCACAGTAAGACGCAGCGTTAGGCACCACAAGTGACCGCCCAACGTTCGGCGAGCTTCCGTGAGGACCGTCAAAAAAATTTAACATGTTTAGTTTTTCCCCACGGAAAGATTGGAAACATAATCACTAATACAAATGTCCAAAAACTTATGCTGAATCGTGATAAACCATTCTTATGGCCACTTTGTGGCCACTTAGACAAAAACTCACTTTGTCAGACATATGAACGAATCTGACTTACGAGCATGCCCCCAGATTGGAACTTGTTCATAAGCTGGGGACTACCTGTACAGAACTAGATATTAGATTTAGTGCTTAATTAATGTACTTGAAAACCAAAAATATTTGATTTGCTATGACAAAAATATATTTATGAGTTAAGAAATTTAAGATTATACATACATGAGTACAAAATCAAGTACTTAATACATTTAGAAGTATGCACAATGTCTATTTAGGCACGCTTGGTTAAATTTTTTATGTTTTTGTGCGCAAGTGCATCTTAATAGCTATGTGAGTTGTGGAGAAATATAATGCAAAACAACCATACATGAAATTCTTAATGGCTTGGAATCGAGTAACAACTAATCATTATTGTCAACCCTAAATTAAATGCTTCCAAAGGGAGAGAACAATACATTTTTGCTGAATCATGGTGGATTTTGATCAGGATCTATGGGCGGGAGGCAAAAGAGAAAAGCTTATTGTGCTCTTCTCTCTGGGTGGGATGGATTGTTGTTACTCTTTCTCAGCCCTCCATTACCGCGATCCTAGCCAACATGTGAGGGTGTGTGTGTGTGTGTGAGGGTGTGTATGTTTGTGGAAGAGCCTAGACAGCACTTTCCGCTGTATGTTTTATGAAGGCAAAAGACCTTAAAACATACACTGGATTTCATACTTCACAGTCATATGGTTATTATTATACTCAACTGTAGAATACCAGTTTTCAGATTATTTATTTATTTATTTATTTGTTTGTTTGTTTGTTTGTTTAACCTGTGTCTGGCTGCAGGCACGTGATGTGCGGACCGCAGAGGTGGTGGCCATTAAGAAGATGTCCTACAGTGGAAAACAATCCAATGAGGTGAGTAAGTTTGAGCTTTTTTACAATCAATCTAAAATATAAAGTCATAAAGTCTTTCTGTCTCCATTTTATCTTTTATTTAAAACACATTTAAAACCCGTTACAGCAAACCTGCCGGGATTTGTACAATTAGTGAGCTCTGGGACGTCAACTCAGGACCTTGTGCGGTCAGGTGTATGGTGTTCAAGTAACAATTAATTTCTACATTATGGTGCACTGCCTGGCCAAAAAAAAAAAGGTCGCACAGACGACTTTTAGGTTTTGGTTTGATTCATAGATATGATACCCTGGTCATTCGGTACATTCAGGTCGTCAGCTGTCTTCATTTTATTGCCACAAAACGTTGCTGAGCCTAGACCTGAGCAACTGAAGCAACACTGCCTAGTGGACACTATGCATGATGGGTGCATCGCTTCATGTGCTTCCTCTTACCCTGACACGCCCATCACTCTGGAATAGGCTCAATCTGCACTCATCAGGTCACATGACCTTTTTCCAATCGCTCCAAAGTCCAATCTTTATGCTCCCTAGCAAACTGAAGCCTTTTTCTAATTAGTCTCTTCACACACACATGCTCTTTCACTATTAAACAAGGTTGTGATTTCGTTCATGCTAAATCTTAAACAAGTGATCTCCGTTCATGATTTGTTTTCCTGACAACATTTCTTCTAACAAAGGTTTTATTACACAGGATGTATCAGACAGTTTATAACCCAATTCCAGTTATTCCAATCCATTCCCCTCAGTTGTTTTCTTTGCTTGATGCAGGCCAATAGTTTGACCCTTCTTAAAAAAAGCATTACATTTTTTTTCTTTTGGTGAGACAGTGTACAGTATGTCAACAGGTTCGCTGTAAAAATGGGAAAGTTGCTGATAAGTAAAACAGAATGAATTGCATTTCTCATCATTGCTTTTCTGTTCATGTTATTCTTGGACCAGTGGCAGGCTGGTACAGGTGGTGTAGCTTGTTTTTTTGTTTGTTTTTTTTTAAAGTCTGAGTAAAGTGCTGAGGTCATGTCCAGCTTATCAGTAGCAGTTTTTTTTTCTCTCTTTTGCAAGCAGTGTATTAATATCAACCAGAAATGTTTAAGGGTGGTGATTTTATCGTTTTTGTTTCCTATCAGAAATGGCAGGATATCATTAAAGAAGTGAAATTCCTGCAGCAAATACAACACCCGAACAGCATAGAGTATAAAGGATGCTACCTTCGGGAACACACAGCATGGGTAAACACTCCTTTATCTTCGTCCCTCTCCTTCTCAGCACACAGACATCCTCATTCTTCTACATTAAGCTCTAAGTACTGTATGTTTCTCTTCTTCAGCTCGTGATGGAGTATTGTTTGGGTTCAGCTTCCGACCTCCTTGAAGGTAAACTGATAAAACAATGTGAAACACGGATTTCGAATAATTCCTCCGCCATCCTGAACGTACTGTATTTAAAAGTTGTACATGCTGTACATTCTGTCACATTTTAATTCTTGGATTCACTTTTCCATTTCCGTTTGTATTTTCCAGTCCACAAAAAGCCCCTTCAGGAAATCGAGATCGCAGCTATTACCCATGGTGCTTTGCAGGGGCTTGCCTACCTTCACTCTCATAACATGATTCACAGGTGAGTGAGCCTTGGGGATGCAACTGAACAAGAATACATTATTAGAATTGGACATACAATGTCTTCTAAATAAATTCCGATACAGATACAAATAGTAGGTGCGGATTTAAAAAATTTTTTCTTCTTCTTTTTTTTTTTTATAATCCTGCCGAGAAAGTTCACAGTGCGTCATTTTGAGATTAGAGCAAAAAAAAAAAAAAGAATGTTGTGCCTTGGTCTTAACTTAACTCATCCAGGTATTGGAATTAAAGGTTCTGTGTTGTAGTCCTTTTTAAATAAGTTGCCATAAGTCTTATAACGCTCTCCATCTGCCTTCTGGCTGGTTGATGTTTGTTCTCTTCCACTCCTTTTACGTTCATGCTGTTTCAGTGTCTGTAGCTTTTAAATTAACTTTAAGAAAGTGCATTTTTCTAACCAATTAGAACGCAGGATCTGGAAACGTCCAATATTTCCCACCCACATTTCTGACCAAAATAGTAGAGGAGAATAGTTATATAAAAGTTAAAACAGCACTAAAAGATAAAGAAGGTTGGCAGAAGACAGGTTAGGACGTCAGCAGTTAGCTAGGCGGAGTAAAGTAGAGCTGGGTGGAGCTGAGCATTAACTTGGGGAAGAGTCTCTTAGCATATGAGGTCACAAAAGGAAGGAAATCTGATTTGCTTGTTTAAGCCCCGGCCAGTACAAAAATGGAAAAAAGGGCAAACATAATTTTTTTTTGTTGTGCGTATTCATGGGGGCCCGTCTAAAAAGTGAATTTTGTATAATAGGTCTCCTTTAAATGCTGAGTTTGACTAGAAACAAGTTCTGAATTTGATCCTGAACCGGTGCGATCGTAGAAAATACTTGATCTGATCTGAGGTTTTGAAAAATGATACTTTGTAACCACAGACCTTCCAGAACGGTCATGATTAATCAAAAAATTGCTGCAGCTGGTTGAGATCAGTTCTAAACATGAAGAAGTTCAAGAGTTGACTAAAGTTATGGTCTGCGGAATGCTATGTTGTTAGAATTTGCTTTATTTTTAGCGTTTCCCGGGGCAGATTGTTCCTTCCAACCCAAATCACGACCGCTTCCTGTTTAAACCGAATTTAGTTAAATATAGAAATATTTTAAACACTAACCTCATACAGGCGAAGATAATGGAGAAATCTCTGTCTGCTTCCATGTTGTTGTATAACCGCTCACTAAAAAAAAAAAAAAACGATCCCTTACAGTCTTATCTTTCACTTCTCAGGGACATCAAAGCTGGGAACATCCTGCTGACTGAACCTGGCCAGGTCAAACTGGCAGACTTCGGTTCTGCCTCCATCGCTTCACCGGCCAATTCCTTTGTAGGGACGCCATATTGGTGAGCATAGATCAGATCATGTCCGTCTGATTAAACCGTCACTATCTGAACGCACCGTTTCTGACGCCTCGTCTCGCTCCTCCTTTCTCCCTCCAGGATGGCTCCAGAGGTGATTCTGGCTATGGATGAGGGGCAGTATGATGGAAAGGTAGATGTCTGGTCCCTTGGGATCACCTGTATAGAACTAGGTAAGATGGCTCCTAGCTTTAAAGTTTTAAATACAGTAATGTGAGTTTAGAGTAAATTTCATCGATCTCATTTTCTTCTCTTGCAGCTGAGAGGAAGCCTCCTCTGTTCAATATGAACGCAATGAGTGCCTTATATCATATAGCACAGAACGAGAGCCCAACTCTCCAGTCTAGTGAATGGTGAGTCTCCATAATGCACATAAATCACTAATAGTCCGTGATGCACCAGCAGTCTACGGATGTCTGAACAAAACTGAACGTGAAAAACAGTGATGCTTTGTTTTCTGTTTCCCAGGACGGATTACTTTAGAAATTTCGTGGACTCTTGTCTTCAGAAAATCCCCCAAGACAGACCGCAATCAGATGACCTGCTACAGGTGAACACTGCTCGTAGAACCTGAAAAAGATTTTGCTTAGTTCTACTAAATCGTGATTAGGCAGTAATTAATACAGTATGCAGGACTGAAAAAAATGAAATGACGAACAACATCAATCTGTGAGGCTATTTCTCCGGAAATAAAATTAATACATACACTATTTCCATGTTGATTTACCACGGTAATGCGTAATGTAAGAGTTTAAAGCCCCGCTGTTTGATGATGACACGACCGCTTCCGTATGAGCGGAAATAATACTCAACTATGAATATGTTTTCCTCCGTCGAGAGACCCATTTATAACAACAACTGCACAACACAACTTCCTTTTCATTACTGGGAACACGTGCATCTGGAGCTTTGCTCCGTCGTCAAACGCAAATGCGCGTTAGAGTTTCATTACTATATATTTTGGCGAATACTGTATAATGTAATGTGATGAGTGATTTAGTTATTTGCACTGATTATCTAAGACTGGTGATGCACCAATTTATGTTTTTCATTTCGCATACAATAATAAAATCAGTTAATCTCATCCCAGTATACAGTAGCATTTCAGATCCCTTTTTTCCCCCCAATAACAAAACTTTCTATTAGTTCAGCACATCATTAGTTGTCCACGAAGTCCCCACTCCACCTAATACCTACTATATGCATCATAGCAACTATTAATTAGTACTATTTAGTAGTTTAGGGTTAGATCTAGCCATTTTAGCAGATTTGCTCCTCTCTGTTTTTTTTTTTCTTTTTTAAACAAGCACTCCAGGAGTGACAGTATATTTTAAGACTCTATGATCTATTAAACCACCTACAAGCTTCTATGATCCACCTGGATGTAACTTGTTTCTTCTGACCTGCAACAAGCCGTGAGATAAAACTCCTTCCTGATGATCTCCCTATGATTTTCTATGATCCGGATCGTACGGATTTAGGATCAAATCTGTGAACGTGGAAAAGGAGCCCTTAGTTACTGTATGTCTGGTCTATTCCAATAGACGATTACGAGTTAAATTACTCATATAATATATCACTCGAAACTAACAATACAAGACATTACAGAAATACATTTGTGTTTAACATGGCAGTTTTTTATTCACACATTTGTACAAATGTTTCTATATTGCTTAGCGTACACTTATTACATTGTTCTGCTTGTCCTTGTATTAGCCTTGATGTGCTTTGTTCAGTGAGCACCAGTTTTGTTGCTATAAAACACAAACCAACACATTTTTTTATTTCCAGATAATCTGTCTTCTTAATTAACCGCATCAGCTGGAACAGGGTGGAGTCAGAATGATCTGCAGTCTTGGGTTTAGAGGGAACAGCATTAATAAAATAAAAATCTATTTGACTTGAGCTTACTTTCTCTGCACACAGCACGCATTCGTTCAGCGTGAGAGACCAGAGACTGTCCTGATCGACCTGATCATGCGGACCAAGGACGCGGTCCGGGAGCTGGACAACCTGCAGTACCGCAAGATGAAGAAGATCCTCTTTCAGGAGGCCCACAACGGGCCAGCTACTGAGACCCCAGAGGGAGATGAGGTCAGGATCACATCGTGCACATAATTAAACATGTCCGATACGTTTCTCTATGAAAGGCTGCTTAGGCTTTAGGATCTCATGATGATGTGTGTGTGTGTCGATGCAGGAGCCTGACCACGGGGCCGGGCGTACAGGCACTGTGAACAGCGTAGGGAGTAACCAGTCCATTCCCAGCATGTCCATCAGCGCCAGCTCTCAGAGCAGCTCCGTGAACAGCCTTCCTGACGCTGCGGACGATAAGAGTGAGCTGGACCTGATGGAAGGAGACCACACCGTCATGTCCAACAGCTCTGTCATACACCTCAAGCCTGTATGTTCGCATGCAGCTTTTCAGTTCTGCGTTTATGAATCATTTCCCGTCTCGAATAATCACTCATGTAGTTGTGGATGCTAGTAAGTCTGGTTATTACTTCACTTTGGTGTACGACAGGAAGAGGAAGAGGTTTACCGAGATGACCCAGAGGCACGCAGTCATCCCCCCGAGCCCCAGGCAGCCTCGGCACAGCCGCCCCCGCGCAAATACCACCGCAACCGCGAGCACTTCGCCACCATCCGCACAGCCTCGCTGGTGAGTCACTGCTCAGCTCAGCTCACCTCGTACACTCATTCTGGGAGCGGATTATTTCATAATTAAATAACGAGGAGCTTAAATGTTCTATAGTGTTCTCGATTATTTATTTAACGATGTTTGTACGAGGCGTAGCTGACGAGGTCTCTGCTTTCTTCAGGTGACGCGGCAGATGCAGGAACACGAGCAGGACTCCGAGCTACGAGAGCAGATGTCCGGCTATAAGCGGATGAGACGACAGCACCAGAAGCACCTGATGGCCCTGGAGAACAAGCTGAAGGCCGAGATGGATGAGCACAGGCTGAAGCTGGACAAGGAGCTGGAGACTCAGCGGAATAGTTTCGCAGCCGAGATCGAGAAACTGGTCAAGAAGCACCAAGCAGCCATGGAGAAAGACGTAAAGCATGCGGATTCCTACAAAAACAAATTACTCCGGTTACGGACGTGTGACATGAGATCAATACACATTTGTATGTGTTTGTGTTTTAAAGGCCAAGTCCTTCGCCAACGACGAGAAGAAGTTCCAACAGCACATCCAGGTCCAGCAGAAGAAGGAGCTGAGCAGCTTCCTCGAATCGCAGAAACGAGAGTATAAACTACGCAAGGAGCAACTGAAAGAGGTTTGACTTAACACTTTCACAGCACCTTTATTAAAACGCATTAAAAGTTCTGTTGCGCTGCTGCAGATGGTCTAAGACAGGGGTCGGGAACCTTGAACGCTCAAAGAGCCATTCGGACCCATTTTCCACAGAAAAGAAAACACCGGGAGCCATAAAACACATTTTGTTTTTACCTTTATGCTACATGTGAAGGAACTACAGTGTGTTGCATTTATGATATCGATGAACTGCTGTAGAGAAAACGAAATTTTATTTCTGCATGCAACAAAAACATTTTGAACTCTGACAAAAAAAAGACACTGGGTCGAAGGTTACTCAACGTCTATTTGAGTCCTTCTCGTATTTAGGAAATAAGAAGAAGAACTTAAATCATCCACCTGATTGGGGGGGGGGGGGGGGGCGCACATCGGTGGTTGTGACGCAAATTTTAGCAACAAAAAATGAAACACATTTTATTTTAATGTTACAAGATAACCATCAACTTCAAATTTAGAATTACGTTAAAAAAAAAAAAAAACGAATGAAATTAAATACATTTTATTTAAATACTCATTATTTACTTTCCAAAGCCACAGGGAGCCGCAGCAGAGCCATGAAAGAGCCACATGCGGCTCCAGGATTCGGTGGGTTGCACCTACCTACCTTATGCACTAAATTGTGCAAAAAAAAAAAAAAACTTCCCTTCAGGCTTCCATGACGATCTATAGTTGGAAGTAGCGGAGATGATGAAGGTGTTTAGGTTCTCTTTGGGAGTGACAAGGATGGATAGGATCAAGAATGAGTCCATCAGAAGGACAACCCATGTTAGATGATCTTGGAGATAAAGTCAGTGAGGTCAGATTGAGTTGGTTTGGAGGAGAGATCGTGAATATATTGGTAGCATGAGGTTGAGGTTTGAACTGCCAGGCAGGAGGAGATTTATGGATGCAGTGAGAGAGGACGTGAGGTTAGTTGGTGTGAGAGAAGAGGACACAGAGGTCAGGGTTAGATGGAGGCAGATGATTCTTTGTGGCGACCCCTGAAAGCGAACAGGCGTAAAAATGGTGAAGAAGAAATTTTAAAAACAGGGCTGTAAAAGATCCAGGACAAATGTGTATGTAAATTATTATTTAAGACGTTTAAAGGGTGAAGGAAAAGGGTTTTTTAAATGAAACCCCATCCATAATAATATAGAAATTGTTGCTGGTTAATGCTAAGAGAATGATTTTTGTGCAGTCTCATTTGAGGCATCGTACCGTCTCCTTCACACTTGTGCGCAGGAGTTGAACGAGAACCAGTCCACCCCCAAGAAAGAGAAGCAAGAATGGCTGTCCAAGCAGAAGGAGAACATCCAGCACTTCCAGGCCGAGGAAGAAGCCAACCTGCTCCGCCGGCAGCGGCAGTACCTAGATCTCGAGTGCCGCCGCTTCAAACGCCGCATCCTCATCGCCAAACACAACGTAGAGCAGGACCTCGTGCGAGAAGTACGTCAGGCATCTACTGTAGCCTCGACAGCATTCATATAACCGTACAGAAATAATTACAGCCTTTTGTCGTGAGGTGTCTTTTTAAAAAAAAAAAAAAAAATCCCCTCTAACACAGGAGCTGAATAAGCGTCAGACGCAGAAGGACCTGGAGCACGCCATGCTGCTGCGTCACCACGAGTCGATGCAGGAGCTGGAGGTGAGGCAACTGGGGACCATCCACAAAATGAGGACCGAGCTCATCCGCCTGCAGCACCAGACCGAGCTCACCAACCAGCTGGAGTACAACAAGCGCCGAGAGAGGGAACTGCGCCGGAAGCATGTCATGGAGGTCCGGCAGCAGCCCAAGAGCCTTAAGGTTAGTGGAACATTTTAATGTGTTTATGAATAACTACTGTAACGGTTTTCCTCAAACCTGGCAGTTCATCATTAACGCATAATGGCTTTTTGTTCTACATTTCATATTTTTGTCCCGCTGTTGTTTTCGTGCTGTCTTGTTCTCTCTCTCTTTCTCTCTGTCTTGCTCTTTTCCCCCTTTTTTTTTTTCCTGCCTTTGCGCCTCAGTCCAAAGAGCTACAGATCAAGAAGCAGTTCCAGGACACGTGTAAGATCCAGACACGGCAGTACAAGGCCCTGAGGAACCACCTGCTCGAGACCACGCCCAAGTCAGACCACAAGGCTGTGCTGAAGAGACTGAAGGAGGAGCAGACGAGAAAACTGGCCATCCTCGCTGAGCAATATGATCACTCCATCAACGACATGCTGTCCACGCAGGCTGTGAGTAAAGAGGGACGGGCAGCGTCCGCAGTGTCAATATCTCAGAAACCTGCAGGACAGTAATATATTGTCTGTATTAAACAAAGATTTTTGAGTCAGTGGAAATAAATGTGCGAAACAACACAAATTTTTTGAAAGTTAGTAATGACTTGGGATACAAAATACCGCAAGGTCATTCCGTCCTCTGTCCTGTTTCTTCAGTTGCGATTGGATGAAGCCCAGGAGGCAGAGTGTCAGGTGCTGAAGATGCAGCTTCAGCAGGAGCTGGAGTTGCTGAACGCGTATCAGAGCAAAATCAAGATGCAGACCGACGCGCAGCACGACCGCGAACGGAAAGAGCTAGAACAGAGAGTCTCGCTGCGTAGGGCCCTCCTGGAACAGAAGGTGCGTGTACCGTATGCAGCAGATATATTCCGTGTGGCGTCGCAAGTCGACCGTTTAACGACTGATAATATTTCAGATCGAGGAGGAGATGGTGACGCTTCAGAACGAGCGCTCGGAGCGAATCCGCAGCCTGCTGGAGAGGCAGGCGCGGGAGATCGAAGCCTTCGACTCGGAGAGCATGCGCCTCGGCTTCAACAACATGGTGCTCTCCAACCTGGCCCCGTCCGATAGCCACAGCTTCCCAGGTGCGCCGGGGGCGTGGGGTTCGCCTCACAGTACCGGCTCGCAGGGGCACTGGGGCAGCCAGCACGGCCATCATCACCATCATCACCACCCGCACCATCAACACCATGCCAGCCAGAGCGGCTCCATCCAGCAGCCCTGGGGACACAGCGGGCATTCTCCCTGGGGTGGTGGCAGCCAAAGGTCCGCCGGCGGCGGCGGCGGCGCAAGGAACAGCCCTCAAGCGTCGCGCCGAACATCTGCGGGAGCTCGTAGCGAGCAGGGGATGAGCAGGAGCGCCAGCATCGCCTCTCAGATCTCCAATGGCTCGCACCTGTCATACACATAAGCCAGCCCACTGTAACACCCCCATTTCCCCCCGTCCCTCACACAAAACACGCGCGCACACACACACACACACACACACACGTTCTCCGAGAGGGGCATGAGGTACACCCAGGTCAGAGAGAGGATACACGGAGCCCTAGAGGGGTATTTGCTTTCTCGCATTCCCTCTTCCACACTTTATTTTTTTGTAGTCGTGAAAAAAAAAAAAAAAGAAAGAAAAGAAAAGCACCTTATATTTTAAGGTTCACAGGTTCAGAATGATTGCGAATCTGATTGAACTATAGGATGCCCTGTATATGTACAGTTTATGTACAGTATATGTATATGTGGAATCAGTTTAGCAGTGATGAATGTGTTTAAGAGAGGATGAGTTTGAGCGTTTATGTAGGCAATTTATGTATGCATCATGTTTTTCAGGCATTATAAAACATTAATCAGCTCATTGCACAGAAAGAATCCAGCCATGAGGACACGCAAGGCGCACTAACGACGGAATGACGGAGACGTACCGAGGTATGCTTTAGTGCCGTCGTAGTTTTAGGGCATGTAATCTGTTAAACACATTGATTTTAAAAACGGTAATAAATTTTAAGCCCCTCTTTGTCGTAATGTAAAAGTGCAAAGCGCCTCGTTTAAGGAAAACTCTTTTTCCAGTTTCGAGACTTTCAGGAATTCCAGCCCGTATTTTATCATGGACTCGTTTTTGTTTTTGTTCACCCCAGGATGTTTAGCAGTTCGGTTCGTTAGAGAATGTTCTAGTCTGTGTATCTCAATGAGAACCATTGCGGTTAAGCGATTACGGTTTGGTGATTTGAGACGATCGGTTTTAACGCTAAGGTTTTTTTAAAGTGGAACAAGGAAGCTGACAGGATGTGGAAGGAACCCTGTGAGTATTTCTCCAAGTGGTTAAATGATGAAATCATTAACAGCATTGAGCAGTAAGTTCTGAAAGACTGTGTTTTAACCATCAGGGACGGTGAGAATCTCCCGGATACCTTCAGTGAATGAAGAGAACTGTTAAGGTTTTTAAGAAAAAGTGCAACAGGAAGCTGATAGGATTCGGAAGGAAGTGGTAGGGTTGTTTTTTTTTTGTTTTGGTGAGTATTTCTTTAACTAATTCTCAGAAACCTTGGCAAGGTGTTTATACGCCATGTCTCTGTAAACACTTCATCTGCGTGTTTTTGATAGAACCTCGTTTACATCCACTATTTCTCAATCGAAACTTTTTTATCGTCACCTTTCCATTGATGTGAGAATAGAGAAGTGTAGCAGTGACCGTTTTATATGTACAGTTCATGATGTCCACACTTATTTTTCCTAATACAAGCACACTACATGAACCCTGTTGCATAAAAAAAAGCATTTATTTTGCCCTGTTGTAGGCTGTTGAATGGGTTTCGAAGAGCTGAATAAGGAAGTAGATGTTGGAAATATCATGGGAAAGAGTTCAGCGTGAATATGATTATACTGATGGTTGATTTGGGTTATAAAAGTGTGTGTCAGTGTGTGTATGTTCTCCTTAGGGAGGATAGAAGATATTTGATTCTTATCTAAAATGCCAAAGTTAACTTTGATCCCAGCTATGCAAAGAGAAGCTTTTTAGCGTCTTCAAAGAAAAAAAAGAAAAAACTTATCAAGATGTGCTGCACTGTGTCCTCTCTTGGTCTCAGACCTACGGCGTGTTCCCTTCTGCCCCTCTCCGCGCTCAGAGTCAGGCCAGAATATGTGGGTTTTCAGGGTCTCTTTCAGGCAGGTTTGTGACCAGTGAATGTTTTTTGCTGGGTGAGTGAGAGCCCTGCTGTCACGTCTGCGATGCCTTCGTCACTGTCACGCTCGTCCCAGAAAGTGTGAATGCCAGAAAGTGTGTGTGTGTGTGTGTGTGTATGTATATATATATATATATATATATATATATATATATACACATGCATATATAGAGTACTGTGCACAAGTCTTGAGCAACCCTCATTTCTTCATATTAAATGAAATGCAATGATGTAGATTAAGATTACAGAAATGGGGGCAAATGTTTTACTGTGACCGGCTGCAAAGAACCCAAAGATACAGTTTAAATGTCAAAACGGGTTGTTTATGTAACAACCTCAGCAGCAACCTCATTTCCCCTCTCATTTCCACTCAGCTGAATGCCATCACCCGTATACTTATTTACCGGCCTGATCATCCGTCATCATCTGCACCCGTTTCTCACTGGTTTATGCCTTGTGTTATATATATTTTTTTATGCCTGAAGGATTCATAGGTCACGTTGTGGCTTAACAAGCAAAAAAAAAAAAACATTCCTCTGGAACTGCTCAGGTACAGGGACAGGACTGAAAATGAGAGACAAAAAAAAAGTCCTTCAGGAGATGTATTCCTCACGACTATATTAAAAACACAAGAAAGTCTGAAGCTTTGGAAGCAAATTATGAAGAAACGAGAGGGAGTCAAGACTTTCGCACAGTACTGTAATGTGATAATATATATAAACCATGTTTATGACAAATAGTGAGGAGACAATTTTAAAGTGGGATGTAAAGAGAAAGTCTGTGTATATTGTACAAATAGAAAATGTTTTAAAAGAAAAAAAAAAAAAGATATATCTATGAACCCAAGAAAAACCCAAATTTAAAGCTAGATTTAAGATTAGCTGCTAGAACGTGAGGGGGGGGAAAACAAAACCCCAGATATTTAAAGCAAGATATCAGGAGATAACGCAATTAAAAAAAAAATAAAAAAAAAATTTAATAAAAATCTAGCACCTTGTATCCTCTATGATGTAAACAGCATCCCCCCCTCCCCTCCCATTGTTGCTCCTCAGTCTTGTGCTCTTATTTCGCCAAAAGATATTTGTGAATCTTACTTTATCCCACGATCCAAGGACGTTCGCCTCATGATCCATTAACTGCCATAAAACAATGATTTGGACTTTTTCATCTGCTTGTCTTCGTGGTCATTTAATTAAAGTGTTGTACGTGTTCCCAGGTGTGCGCATGGCATCACTTTATTTCATAGAGATGTCAATAAACTCAACTTTATTTTAGCATTGCGTATTACGAGCGACTGAGCCATTGCACTTTCAGGCCTCAAAGGATCGAGGCCAAATTATAAAAAAAAAAAAAAAAAAAAACAGTGAGAGAGAGAAAGAGTGAGAGAAGCTAACATGCCAAAATCACTTCACAACCTCATAAATACTGTTACTGGACAGGATCAGGAGAGCAGCCACAAGACCCCAAATTCAAGAGATTATTACACCTGGACACTGGTTACGGTCAGTCGCTCTCCTGTAAGGTTCAGCAGCATGGAAAGGACAGCAGTGCGCCCTCTTGTGGAAGTGTAATCTTGTGCGTCACATCGTCACAGCCCTCATCTTTCCCGTGTTTTAATGATCCTTTCTAAAAGCGTGAGAACAAGGGGAAACAAGCGGTAACGAGGCGAGGGGTGTGTCTGTACAGTTACAGTGTGTTCACCAGTATTCCTTCAAATTATTGATTTTTTTTTTCTTTCCTTTTTAAAATTTTTTTTTTTATTTCTGCTTCAACATTACCATAACGATCCATATATAACCTGTATTAAAATGTATAGATTGTGAAAAGCTGAATGTCATGAAGATTATAACAACGAAATGTATGGCTATTCACAACAAGAACAAAAAAAATGTAAACAATAATTCTGAAAACTGTACGGGGACAAATGTAATGTTTTGTTTGTAATTACTCCTTTTGTTGGCAGAGGGCTACTGGATAAAAAAAATCATCTGTAATAAAGTAATTTTAATATATGACGGTTTTTATGTGTTTCTTTGCTGGTATGTGAGAAAATGAGAAGGTGATTTTTACCCAAAAAAAAAATATATATATATATATAAAAAATGTGGTTAACTTTAAATTATCAGTTTTTGAGACATATTTCCTCACATTCTTTTATATGCAAATATATTACAGTAAATATGGGTAAATTTTAAATCAGGTGTTATTTCACCTGTTTTAAATTAGATTAAAATTAATCATTTCAAATAAAAGATAATTTTGAAATAAGTATTTAACATTATGCCAATAAGACATGACTATTTCAAGTTTAAAATAGCTAGAAATATGTTTATCATTCATTTATAGTGATCCTAATTTATTGTGATCATCTTATGATCATCTTAGGAGAATTTCTAGATGCTGTACATTTTAACTATATTTAAGATATTTTCTCTTAATAAAATACAAATATTTTGTGTTTTTTGTGTGAAGTGCATAAAAAAAAAGAGAACAAACCTAATAAGAAAACAATAGCACAAACGTTATTAAATCATGCATGGTGTCAGTATTACTAACTCCGCCATGTAAAATGCATGCTTTGTGTGTTTGATCCACCATTCAGAAAATGCAATTCACATTTCCTGCTTTCTGTCTTAATCTTGACTTCCCCATAGCCTTAGTGACCTGGAGTCAGTTCCAGATATTCAAAACGGTTTATTTACTGAACAGAAACAATAATTTCATGTTCCTGCTCCACCAGTTAGAAAGCACTAAAAGGAGTGGTTACTAAATATCACGTGTTTACGTGACATAACAGTCTACTCTACTTAAAGAAAGCCCAGAAGAGAGAGAGAACCAAACACTGCATTTAACCAGATGGATTTATTTGATGCGTTTTCAGGGCATCCTTGTACTTTGTAATGTTTGTAGAACTGTATGAAAAATCTTTCTGCAAGCACGTGTGTAGGAAGTGATGAATAGATATGTTGGGGAAATGTCTAGATTTAAGGCTATACATTCTTGAAATCACGCTGGAACTTAAAAAAAAAAAAAAAAGTAATTAACCAGCAAAAAAATAATGGTTTTTAAAACACAAAAATTTTCAACTACATTTAATTTTCAACATATTTTCAGCTACATCGGTTTCCTTGGCGTTTCCATTTCCTGTTCACTCTTGACATCTATATTCTCATCTTTCGGTTCTCCTTATTATCGAGTGTATGACCTAGTCCACGTGAACGTCTCCTGCCCTTCAAAGGTGTCCAACCTTGAATGAGACGACAGTCGCCTCTGTAAACCCAAGACAGACCTCTCTCTCCGCTGCATTGTAGATCTCCTCCTTCTATACGCCATGGTGCCTGTTTTATGCCTAAGCCCTTGGACAGTTGCATCCCATCCATCAAACCCTCCCATGAAGCATTGCCTTTCCTCAACTTTAAAGAACTCTGTGACAACCTGAAAATATTCCAGCACAGCCTTGTGGCTCCAGGAATCGCCGCTCTGAGGGCCCTCCTGCAAGAAGCCACAATGGCTTCCCTGGGATGTGAGGGCCAGAAAGAAATATGGGCTGTTCTGGAAGATGGACATGGGTAAGGTGGAAGCTGGGGGCAGTAAAGGGTCATCAGTGCTGCATATGCAAAGCACAGGAACAGCGACTTCATCGGCATCTTGCAAGGGTTCATTACGTTCCCAGTATGCAGCCCAGTTAGTACGTACAGATCCAAGCTTCATATGCTGCTCCGGTGTGTCATTTTGACTGGCGTCTAATAATCTGACTGAGCAGAACATCAACTTTTCCATGTCTTGAAGAGAACGACAGCTGAAGATTTTTGCAGTATCCATAACAGAACTTAGAGCAGTTGTATACCTGGGTATAGGGACAAAGTTGTTGAGCTAGGTTTACCTTCAATCGTTAAAGACCAATATATAACAAACACGTTAAATACCCCAACTTTCACCCTCCCACACAGTGCGTGACACCATTGGGGGTTATCAAGGGGGTCGGGAGCCACTTGAGTTGCTATTTCGATTGAGTTATTACTTTCACCAACTAAAATGCTTTGCACAAATAATGTAAAACTGATCTTGATATCCACTACCAAACCTTTACTGCTTTAAGGTTCCCATCATTTAAAAGCAGATCTGAAAACATAATTTACCTGCTGAGCTGCTGCTTGCGGAAAAGTAGCGCTGCTTCTTGATACAGTTTTGGGCAAGGTGTCTCAAAGAACAGTTGGCCGTGGAACACTGGTGATATACAAGCAGCTGCTACCAGGTAGGACGATGAGCCACGTTCCCCAAGATAAGACAGCAGCAGACCAGACCCAGAACCTTCGCTCACGGCAAACAGACCTGAAGACGGATGGTGGTTCTGAATGTATGCCACCGCCTGCACCATATCAAACGGATCCCCAAACTCCTGGAAGCGTGGGGTAGCGAGCGGACACCCCCCATGACCACGCCGATGGAAGACCACAGGGTAGAAACCTTGCTGCAGAGCTAAGCGACACAAGCTCAGCAAATTCTGCGTGATCTTCCCCAAAGCATTAGGAATCAGAATGATAATGGGTGGAGTGCTGGGACTGCAGCCGGGAACTCTTTCTCCTGGATGATGTTCCATCTTAGCCTGGTCTTTCAGCCTGACAGCCCAATCCAGGGCTATGATACCACCATCTTGTAAAAGTAAATGATCCCGGGAGAAGGTTATTCCACAGTGTTCTAGCGCGTCTCCTTTAATGGGGCATATGAAATTGAAGAGGATTTGGAGATGAGGGTCTGCTTTTGGCCACCTAGCCATTGGCGCACATGATAAAGCTTTACAGTTCTGTATGATGTAGTTTGCCAGAGCTGTTGGTTTGTATATCAGCTCGATCTTTGACTCCTCGGAGTGCAAAGCGTTGGGATGTTGAAGCTTCAGTATCGAGCAGATTATAATCCATATATGCCAAGTTAGTTGCTTTGTTCCTTTCTCCACAAGACGAAAAATCCACACTGATTGAAAAAGCTTAGCGATCAACAACAGGAACATGGACGGCATCAGGCAGAAGAATAATTCCCACATGACTAAATTCCTTCCACTTCCTTCCACCGAGCTTCAGCCCTGAAAACAGAAGCGAGCACTGTTCTCTCCTGCTCAGATCCATGCAGACAGAGAGAAGGTGGGAAGAAATCAAATACTCAGATGGGATTAGATCTTCAAAACAAATTTGTCTGCTCCTTGTCCACTGAGCAAACAGTATACGAGGGAAATGAAGCTAGGTGGAAATCAGATGAGGTCTTTATTAATTGAAGGACTTCATTTAGTTCTTTTTCTTTACAGAGCTGAAAGATGTGAAAAGTACAAACCCCCTACAGAGGCTGAGGGCAAGGACCTGGAGGGCATCTGTACAACCTTTGTACCCTGACTGTTTGTTTATGTAACCCAAAGATTTTGTGAACTCAAGCAAGCTGATGTTAACAGATTCTAACAATTTGTTGTATCGGTATCAGTGGGCTGGAGAGAGAAATATTTTAAGGAAGGACAGAAAGAAGGAGGGAAGGAATATAGAAAAGAAAAGAAGCAAGGATGTTAATAAGGAAAGAAATAAGAAAGGAAGGAGAAAGGAAACAAGGATAAAAGGAAGAAAAGAAGGAAGGAAAGTAGAATGAGGAAGGAAGGAAGGAAGGAAGGAAGGAAGGAAGGGAGATGCAAAGAAAGAAAGGAGGAAAGAAGAAAATTATGAAGTAAGAAATAAGGAAGAAGGGAAATAGAGAAAAGGAAAGTAGGAAAGAAATAGAGAAAGAAAAGGAATGAAGCAAGGAAAGAAAAAGAAGAATGAAAGAAAAGAAGGAATGAACAAAAAAGAAGAATGAAAGAAAAGAAGGAATGAACAAAAAAGGAAGAAGGAAAGAAGAAAAACAAAAAAGAAAGGAGGAAAGAAGGAATGAAGAAAAAAGGAAGAAGGAAACAAATAAAGTAAGAAAGACGTCAGGAAAGATGGAAGGAATTCATTAAAGAAATAAGGAAGAATGAAAAGAGAGAAGCTTCTGTAAGGTAGTAATTAAGTACGAAAGAAACTTAAGCAAATCACTTCACTGTTTGAATAATGACATGACTCATTTACTTTTACATCTGATGAAGCATTGTGTGTGTGTGTGTGTGTGTGTGTGTGTGTGTGTGAAAGAACAACCAGACAGACTTTTTTTTTTTTTTTTTACAAAAAGATGTTTTTATTGATACCATCATTCTCACAAATCCTTTATAGAACACACAAAACTCAACTTTTTTATGCTCTTTGGTTTTAAGATCTTGCAAATTTCATTTTCTAAAAGAATATTTACATTTTGAGAGCCACATGAGATCGGTCATGTTGGTCAAACATAAATAATGAGCGTGGGTGCTGAATAAATGGACGGGGCAGTTTTAAAGCACATCACTGTAGGGGGCGGAGTGAGAAGACCTCACGGAGGACCAGGGAGGGACAAAAAAGTCTGGATTCGTGGACATTACTGTTATGAAATTTGGTGCTAATTTTGGTGGTGGTGACTAACAGAATCAGTCTAGAACAATCTACGCGGTAAAGGAGAAAATCGTCTTTTTGTGCAACATCATCAGTTCTGATGTTACTAAAAAATGTCTGCCGGTACTAACCGGTCTGGGGTGAGGTCTAACATGCTTTGGTGTTTTTCCAACAGAAAATGTGCCAGGCTGAATTTGACTTGCCTGATTAAAGCCTGCATACTGTAATTACGGACTCACCAGTCACCTTAAGAGGAACACGTACACCTGGTCATTCGTGAAGTTACCCAACTAGCCAATCATGTAGCAGCAGTGCAGTTGATCACAATGGCATTTGATCATGGTGTGTTTGTTGGTACCGATTTGAGTATTTCAGTATATAAGCAGCAATTCTGTTTGTGGAAAACATCTTCAATGTGAGAGGGATCTGGTGAGCTTTAATCTGGCAAGAAATCTACAGTAACACCTTTTACAAACATGGTGAGCTGAAAACTATCTCAAAGGACAAGTTCAATCCATGAGCAGATCATCACTCCTGTCAAGAAGAAGAATCTGACGCTTGGGACAAGCTCACCCAAAATGAACAAGTGATATTGTTCCAATCTGTATATATATGCAGAATTTTGCGTAATGATTGGCTGATTGGATAATGACAAGAATATTGAGGTACACAGGGGTTCAAATTAATGTGACTGGTGAGCGTATATCATTTTAAGTCATATTTGCAAAAATCGTCCCTTTACACGTTCTATATTCGGGAAAGACGTACGGTGAGTGTGTTAAAATTTAGCCTATAGCCTGATTATCAGCACTTGTTTAGTCGTGAATGCACTTGTGTGAATGCTGTGGTAATGAGGAATATATATGTGCATATATAAAGGGGTCGCGGTGTTTGGGCAGTTGGTACAGGGGTGCTTGTGCTTTACTGTATCGCTCACACAGTGCCGTTGCTGTACTTGGAGAGCTTATTCTCTAAGTCACAGATTCGCTTTTCTTGAGACAGAACTGCAGCCTTCAGACTCTGAATCTCCTCTATAAGCTTTTCCAACAATTGAGGCTAACAGGGAGAGTACAGGAAGAAGAGCAGAGAAAAAAAAAGAAAAGAAAAAAAGGATGGAGTGACAGTGGATGGAAGAAAAAAGAGGAGAAAAAGAAGAAGGGACAAGAACAGAACGGATAAAACGGTTTAGAAGACAAGAAACAAGGAATGGAAAAGCAGGATAAAAGGAAAGCAGGGTAACAAAGCGTCGAATGGAGTAACAGGGTGAAGAGATGACGAGTGGAATGGGATGGAAGAGTGAGAGATGGACGGTGTACTTACCGGCAAGCTGCCTCCGTCGACAGATGACATGCTCCTGCGTGGTGCAGGCCTGGTGTCCAGGACGTTCTTCTTGGCCACCTTCAGCTCTCTACTCTTTGGGGGAATGTAGCCATCTTTCAGGGAGACTAGGATGGGCTCTTCATCTCGCCCCTCCAGCCACTCTTCAGGCTCCAGCGCAGGGTCCGGACCTGCTGTGTCGGGATAGAGGTCATCCTGGAAGAGATCTGACTGGAGAGGAGGAAAAAAAATGATTAGAAATAGACTCATGAAACCTAAGCAGCACAGACCTGTGCCAGCAACACAGTATAGATCAATGACGATATATATATATATATATATATATATAT
>JAQMYJ010000011.1:3521441-3537706 GCA_030014305.1 Clarias laeviceps | reverse complement strand
TATGTATGTGTGTGTGTGTGTGTGTGTGTGTGTGTGTGTGTGTGTGCTTTTATGGAAGCCTTGGCAGTGTGTGTTAACAGGGAGGCTTCAGACTTCAAACTGCATTTGGGTTTCCAGATATGTCAGATAGAACCAAAGTTATTATTACTTTTATAACGTGTAAACTTTACCACTCCTGGAATATGGGAATGATGTCACAAAAATGTAGAACTCTCAAAATAAGCATATTATTATTATTATTATCGTCATAGAAACAACTGAATAACATGTGCTTATGTGTATCTGTGCTATTACCTTGCCTATGTGACCCATTTTAAATGTTTCGCTCAGTCAGGTTTATATAGTTAAAATGAAATAAAATTCAGTTCATATTGCCTATGCTGTGCTGATAAAAAAGGATATGTCACTCTATACTGCATAATCCTTCTTATTTACAAAAAAAAAAAAAAAAAAAAAAGACTAAAATGCACTGGGTTTTAAGAGCTATTCATATGGTTAAACTAATCATACTTGGTTAAGTAAATACTTACCTTTCTAGGGACTGTCATCATGATGGGCTCACATTTCCTCTCATGAAGCTTGTATAATCTAAAACACACAGAATCAAAGAGTGCTGAAGCCTTAAGGCAAACTTATCTTACATTAGTTGTAGATATTTTCTTCTGTTTCTCATAACGAGTATAGTAACAAGAGATAGGGTTAAAATACGTTAAAGTAAAATATTGCGATTCCAATCTTTTTTTTATTATTATTATTAATTTTATATACGTTTGCATTTGAGGTGGTACAGTAATATGTTGCAGTTCCTCTATAGTCCTGAAGCACTATAAACTATTCACACATTGGCAGGCAGCACGAGCAAATTGTGTGCTACGTTTGTTTAAAATTACAAGCGTAACAAAATATTTATAAAATCCTGATACTTACAGAATCGCAATAGAAATTTAATCGACACCTGTGTATCATGATAGTATTGTATCAGGGGCTCCCTGGTGATTCCCATATCTAACAGTTACAGTAAATTTGCTCATTCATGTAATTTTCCAAGCAACCAATCACTAAGCAGCAGTGCAAGACAGAAACTTCACAAGGTTGCAGGTCAAGAGCTTCGATTAATGTTCACATCAACATATCAGAATGAGGAAATATGTGGAGCGGTTATGCATGTGGAAACACCTCATTGATGAAAGAGGGTCAGAAGGAAACAGTCAGACTGCTTCGAGCTGACAGGAAGGCTCAAATAACCACTCTTTCCTTCCCCCCTAATTTTAGTGGTATCCAATTCCTCCCCGTCACTAGGGGGCTCCCACATTAAGCTACTACTACCACTCAATCGGGAGGGCCGAAAACTATCACATGTTTCCTCTGAACCATATAACGCCAGCCGACCACATCTTTTCGAACTGCTCGCTCATGTACCGTTGGGGCGGCGCAACACACTCAGAGGACAGCGCTATCCGCTTCTTTCGCCAGCGTGAGCTCACAGACGCCCCTGATTGGCTGTAGAGCCATGATTAATGTGGGAGCACTAAGTACCTCTCATCCCTCCGGCTGCGAGAGGTTACAGCATCACCCGAGAATCAAACTCGCGATCTCCGGATGATAGGGCGAGCACTTTACCACTGCACCACTCGGAGGCCTCATGATCAGAAAAGCATCTACACGTTGAACACTGAGATGATCATGTGGCTGCGACAGCGGACAAAGAAATCGCGAGGCACGCGCAAACTGGACCCGAAAAACATCACTTGGTCCTGCCCTGCTGTTACATGATTGGCTGATTAGATAACTTTATGAATCAACATGTGTACATGTAGATGTCAATACATACACAACACACACCAATTTCGATATGTACATACTCAGCTCAAGCTCACCTGGCAATCTCACACTTGCTAACATCAACTCCTCTCTTGGGCATGAAGCCCATGCCTCGCTGTGGCTCCTTGCTGCTATATGTGCTGAGGTAGTGCACATAGGGAGGCTCGTCCGTGATCTCAAAATAGCGGATGCTGCTGTCCCCCTGGAGACAGAGACGAGGAAGAGAGATTCAAGCCTGTGACACAGTGCTGAGCACGGGGTTTTAACTGATGCTGAGTAATTGCTGCACATACCTTACCACACAGATACACCATGCTGGTGTCTGGGTCATAAAAAGGCAATAAGACGCCATTACTCGTGTCCAACTCCAAAAGTGCAATGGGTTCCTCGAAATTTGTCTGCAAAGAAGAAAAATAGTTTGCATCTACCTGTGCATTTCTCCTTTGTTTTTTGTGCTTTTAAATGCATGCATGCGATTCTTGGAGGCAGATGGAAGTAGGGAGTGTGCTCGTACCGGGTCCCAGAGGCCAACCTCTCGCTGGCTCATCCTGGTAAAGCCCGTAGTAAAGATGTTCCCCTCTCTGGTAAAGATGGCTCTCATGGGCCTGATACCCTCATGTGGCGCCATTCTCTCCTGCAAGGACAAAAACATATCACTGAAATTTTTCCAATTATATTTCCTTATAAAAAATTTGGATAATCGTAATCTGCAACAACCTGTTTCGGATACTCTGAGAGTTCTGGCTTTATTGTGCTCGCCAGCTTTCATGCTCAACCATATCTGGATTACTGATTGCTACCGTTCTCTATACTCACAGCCACCACCTCTCTCTTGCGAGGGTCGCAAACGCGAAGACGGCGGTCTTTGCAAGTCGTGCAGAACAGGCTTCCGTTGTGGTTCCAGCTGACGTTGTAGATGAGGTCTGGGTGATCTTCCATTGTGATCAACGGCTCTCCGATGCCCACGTTCCAGATTATGATCAGGTTATCACTGCCTGTGACAGAGAGACATGTTTAACAGACAACACTCAAAGGCAAAACAGAGGCGAGAAGGATGTGAGTTGAGCGTAGAGATGTGGGCGAGCTGAGCGTACAGTACACACCTGCAGTGAGAAGGACGTTGCGGGCAGTGGGGTGCCAGCTGACGATGCCCACGCGTTTGGAGTGGCCCTCCAGAACCACAATGGGTTCACTGATGGGCCGGGTTGGAGTGTGGTCTGGGATTTGCCATACCTGCAGACAGAAAAGAGACATGCTGACATGCTTTAAGACCAAAAAACAACAATCTATCCATCTGTTTGTACAGTAACTTATGTTCCTTACGTCATGATCCTCAACCTCTTCGCCTATAAGCTCAAGAAGCACCATGAAACACCATGAAATAACTAAGGTCAACATCAGGCTAATTATTCTATCAATCTATGAACTAAACTTAGCTTATGACAGCTATTATAATTCCTATAAAGCTATAGAGCTATTATAAAGCCAGCACAGTTATTCTACTTTTAAAAGGCTTGGAACAGATAGTGTATAAAGTGATGCTGAGAATCAATTATGGCTTTAAACCTTTTTAATATACAAAACAGCAATAAACTAAGTCAATATGTGTAGTGATAACTATTTGCTTCAAGGAATAAATACAGTGTACCATCCAGGTAAACTGTATACAGCTTTATAAAACTATTGGCTCCTATTTTATTCTATGTATCTGACACAGTTCTTCTAGAAATCTTGACTGTGACATTATCTTCTGTTTTTCCAGGAAATCGGTTAAAACTCTGGGTTACTGATCGGAAGTTTGGGGGTTCAAGCCCCAGAACCACCAAGTTGCCACTATTGAGCCCTTGCTCAAGGTGTTTAACCCTATCTGCTCCAGGGGTGCTGTATCCTGGCTGACCCCAGCTTCCTAACTGGGATATGTGAAAAAAATCATTTCACCGTGCTGGTAAGGTACATGTGACAAGTAAATGAATCAAGCATTTTTTTGTCTGAATAAGCCGGCTTTTGTGGAGTCTTTCTTTCACTGATACAACAATGCATTAAGTAACACAGAAAACCTGGGTGTGTAAGATAAAGCACAGCACTGTACAACCTATTGTATGTTGGTAACGTCATCCCTAATTTCTTCGAAGCGTTATGTCAGTGTTGTTTAGGTATGAACACACCCTCAGTGACAGCGTGTGTGACAGCTGCATTGTGTTGTCTGCACCAGACGCGCATGCCGTGCATGTCAGTCATTTTTTTTGCAACACGATAGAACCGACATTCGTCTTTAACACTATAGAGTGTAACGTGCTGAGTTCTACAAGAAGGTCCAGATAAAGCACTGAAATACAAGGGGGTGTTTAAGTCAAACTGGGACTTTTGGTCATGCAGAACAAGAGAACACAGTTATAAGAGTAAAAACTTAAATTATTTCTCTATATACTGTAATTCCCTGCTACACTAATGCACTTATCAGAGTGTTTAGGAAGTTTTCTCTGAACGCTGGAGCCATGATCAGACTGCCTGTCTAAAACACTGGCCTCCCAGGAACTCCTTTAAAGGTCCAAACATGTGGCTTGGAGTGAGGTCAGTACTAGACGGGGGACGTGGCAATAATTCCCAGCCGAGTTTTTGTAATGGGCACGTGGTGTTGGTGAATGGTTATGTGTACAGTTCCCTCAGACACAGATTTGGTGACAAGTTATCTGTCGATTTTCAAGAATCAGGTGTTCTACTCGCTGAATGTTCAAGGGAACAGCTACAGTGGGCTCCGAGCCACCTCGCCCCGGATCGTCATTCATGGATGTGCAGCCTTCTCCTTCTTTAAAAACTTTTACACATGTCCAAATGTTTTACTTTGGCTAAGAGTCTCATCGCCCGTACTGCGCATGAAGCCTTCATTAAATATCAATCAGTTTTACGCCTTCAATAACCAAGAATTTCAGGTTTGACTTAAACTCCCCCCCCCCCCCATTCATACTGGGGGGGGGGAGTTTAAGTCATAGATACAAAACTTTAAACAATAACATCACTGTACGATGCATCTGTACAAAGAAAAAATATATATAAAAGCTTTTGCCATCAATTAGTGGATAGAGAGATTGTGAGCATCACTAGACACAGACACGTACAACAGATCGAGATAAGATATAGTTTTACCATGGCAGTGGTGTCTTCAGAGCCGCTTGCCACGATGTTGTCATTGTGAGGACACCAGTCAATGTCCAGTACAGGCCCAGAGTGTCCCACCACCAGGGGATAGTTCTTATCCACACGTCCCGCCTGTAATGTGGAACACCAACCAGAAAACATCAAATGTAGCAATAATAATGTCTAGTAATTGAAAAAGTTGGTTCTTTGTACATCGTAGGCCTCCTAATCTGACATCAGTACCCAAGCTAACTAATGTTTCTGTGGCTGAATGAACACAAATCCCCACAGAAAATTAGAACTCATTATAAGGTCAAAAGGAGAGAATACATGGGATGGGATGTTCAACAAGTACACATGTCCAACAAGTCAGGTGTCCACATACCTTCGACTATAGCATTTATATAAACCGGCACACACTTGTTGTAATCTATTGTTTGCTAACTTTCTACTATTTTAGAATAATAATGAAATATATATGGCTAAACCTGCAATGACATTTTATCCAAATACATATACTTGTCCCCATTTTGCAGCTATAACAGCTTCCACTCTTCTTGGAAGGCTGTCCACAAGATTTTAGAGTGTTTCACTGGGAGTTTGTGCTCATTCATTCTGTAGAGCATTTATGAGGTCAGGCACTGATGTTGGATGAGAAGGCCTGGCTCACAAACTCCATTCCAGTTCATCCTCAAAGATGGGCTTGAGGTCACAGGGTTCTGTGTTAGGGTCAGTCAAGTTCTTCCACACTGAACTCATTAAACCATGTCTTTATAGTCCTCGCTTTGTGCACTGGGGCAGAGTCATGTTGGAATAAAGAATTTGGGTCTTCCCCAAACTGTTGCCACAAAGTTGGAAGCATAGCATTGTCCAAGATGTCTTGGTATGCTGAAGCATTAAGATTGTCCTTCACTGGGGAGAAGGGGACTGATTGAAACACCTGAATTCAATAATTAACAGGTTTGGGCAAATACTTTTGTCCATATAAGGTATGTGGAATTATGCAGTGAACAGGAATCATCATCAAGCATTTGCACACTTAACAAGTTTCACCAAACTTTTTGTTGTTGTTTAAAGTCCCACAATTTCCAGAAATTTCTTAATTTACTCTGGTGTTTCACATGAAAATGACTTGTTTGGGAAAACAATTAAAAATAACTTTTAGTGAACTACTACTAAAAATAAAAAAATTAATAATATATAATAATACATTTATTCTTAGGCTTTAAATGCACTACTTAAATCTGTCTTTGAAGCAAACTTAATCCATAAGCAATCATTAATATCATTAAGATACTGAAAAATATATGTTTATGTCTCGTACTTGTTTATACATGTGCACTGATAAATCATTTTTGTTACTGCAAAAAAAAAAATTTAATAATAACACCAATTTAAACTCGCACTTAACATGTCCGCATGTTGTTATTGGTTTATTTCCCTAAGTGCATACTCCTGTTTCATGTCAGTTTAAACCCAGCAGGACATTTTGGATGTCAAAACTTTGTGGTGATGGTAATTTGGCAACATGACATACATATGCTATTAGGTTGCTTTTGAAGCGTAGAGTTATGTTGATGGAATGGCATCAGAACAACGTCGACTACATGACATTGGAAGAACGTTGAACGAACACTCCAAACACAATGTCGCAAAAATGACTTCAATACAATATTAATACCAAACTGATGGCCTGAACAGAAATCAAACTCTGGTCACTGCGGTGGGAGCAATGTGCGCTTCCTGCTGAACCACTAGAGGGCATGCTGTTTGTTGACATGAGAATAACTTGAGATACACACGCTGTGCGTGGGAAGCTGTTTTGTCCGTCTCAATCTCCAAACAGAATTCTATTAGAATCCCTGTTAGAAACTCAAGGGATCATGCATGTGCTCGAACATTGTGCGAATGGATGTTAATAAGCACGTAGGTTCCAAAAAAATGTTTTCGTTGTTTTGAGGTTGTATTTGCAACATTGTGGTTGGGTCGATCACTCAACAAAACCTCTACACCATTTTATCAAAGTCATTCTAAAAACCTCATAATCCTGATGGGGAACGTCATCGCAATGTCATTACAACATTATTACAACACTCAGTCAATGTTAGGGTAACTGTAGTAAATTTAAATTACGTCTTGAGTTTGATTGTTAAAGTTGAGGCTCATTTTATTGTTTCACTTTCTCTTGTTTTGGTTTCACCTTCATATTAGTTAAATGATTATGGATCACCCTGTAATAAACTCTCCATGTTCTCCTATGCATTCACCTGGGCACGAATTTATAATAGACATCTCACTAAGGTTACACTTGAATCCTGCCTTATATCACATGATACAAGAATCTAGATCTGGTTTAATTAAACTCCTTAGAACAAACTGCCCTAATTCCACCGATTCCTGATTTGTTTCTGTGAGTGTGAGTATGTTCCTGTCCTGGGCTGCTCCTGCTGCTGTGGCTCCTTGCTCCCTTGGTGTGTATTTATAACTCTGTGACGAGGCGATGAAAAGGCAGGTTTTATTCTGACCTTTCTGGAACTGGGCCGGGTGAGAAAGCAGGCAGGGTATTTATAGGGTGTCTGTTAATCCATGCTTCTACATGCTCATGTGTCCCTGTAATGAGTCTGCATACTGCATTCCCAAAAACAAGGAGAACTGTATTTATATTCCAATAATACCCAGTCATCAGCCTTACTTAATGATGGTCTGATATGGACACAAGGTTCTGATCGCAAAATAGCAAACTCCCATATAAGGGATTGTAGAAGAGTTTCCTTAAAGCATACTCTGTCTTATTGATCTACCGCTGATCAGTGACTCTCTCATAATGATATACAGTTACAGTTTACTTACAGATTTACTGTACTGGGGGGGGGGGGAGGTTACAGAAATAGTTCAGACCTAGAGAAGTGCTGGGAGATAAGTATGTGTTTCTGTAACTCCTTTAAATCCTTCATGGCTGATGCTATGGGGTCCTGGTATAAGGTTCTTCCAGCTGATAACAAAACTAGTTAAAAAATTTTCTTTTTAGCTAGTATGTGAGAATTGTGTGATTTTAATTGGTCTTTTGTTGGTCGATTCAATTAACTGAATCATTCGGTCAGTCCCCTACATACGAAAATTTGAGTTACGAACTTTCGAAGATATGAGCATGCGTTTGCATATGTTTAATTACGAAAGTTAGATCACATGTCTGGCGTACACTGTCACGTATGTGCAGTGTGATTCCCAGTATGTCCAGTAGCAAGCATAAAAAACTAGTGGCGATGATGCTGGTACTGCTAAGAAGTGCCAAGCAATAACAATGGAGACAAAAGTAAAAATAATTGAGAGAATGGAGCGAGGGGAAAAGATGGCAGACATTGCTCGTTCTTTAACATGGATCGACAAGATCATGGAACATGTGAGTGTTATACTGTGTATAGCCAATTGTGTTAGTATCCTAGTAACTAGACAATGTTTGTTGGACTTACGAACAACCTGGACTTATGAACGAGCTCTCAGAACGGAACTCATTTGTATGTTGGGGACTTATTGTACTCAAGAGTATCGCTCCTTCCTTTGTTTTTATGATAGGTTCATGCATTACCACCACCTTCTGGACTGGAATGTGTGATCACTTTGTATGAGAAATGGCATTTAACAATTAACAATACAGCATTTCGTTGGTATTTAGATACTTTTAGTCATTTTTAATTCTTCAAAACCTATAAGAAATATAGCAGTACTACTGATTATAAGGTCACAGGTGCAAACCCCAGCACCACCAAGCTGCTACTGCTGGGCCCTTGAGCCAGGCCCTTAACCCTCCAATGTTCAGATGTATAAGCAGATAAATTCAAGTTGCTCTGGAAAAAGGTGCCTGTCAAATTCCGTAAATGTAAATGTAGTGCTGTTGGATCAAATCGACAGTCTACTTTTGATTCACAGCTCCTGTGAGCATCTATGATCATATTCTGTGAAAAGAGAGCATGGCAACTCAGTTAAATTCTCCTCCTTGAACACAAGAATATCTTCAGTAGAAATCAACACTACCCCTCACATGCTTGCACATGGACTCATCTCTTCCCTCTGGACTTGCTGAATGGTTTTCCAAAACATCTTTTTCCATGACCTCTACAAACTCTTCCCATGCCAAAGATTTAACAGTACACTCTTCTATACAGTACACCTCAACTGAATCATGTCCACCAGTCCAAGCAGTCGTCTGACCACAGTTTCTTGCAGCTATCTGTATGATCAACGAACTTGACCGTGTTTCCATTCAGACTGACTTTTGGTAAAAGTTCTTTTGAAGATTAAATTTGTCTCTAACCAAGGCTTCTTCCAGATGATCCTAAACAATCCATTCAGAGTTGACCAGGTAAATATAATATTTTAAACCTGTTTGACTGTCCCTAGGGGTACACTTTGTGGACAACATTTTGGCTACACCCAGTCACCCGAACATCAAATTCCAGATTTAAACCCCTTTGGCTGTTATAATAAGCTCCATTTTTCAGGGAAGGCTTACCGCTAGACTGTGGAGTGTGCTGTTCATTCACAACTACAAGAGCATTAGCAAGGTCAAGCACTGATGTTGGGATGTTTAGGAGGCTCCAGTTCCTGTTCCAGTTCACCCAAAAGGTGTTCAGTTGAGTTTGAGATCAGGGACACTTAAGGTCCACTCCAAACTTTACACACCATGCTTTCACAGAGCTTCGTGCCCAGGCTCATTGTCTAGGCCTCGTAGTTCCACTGATGGGGAAATTGAAATGCTACAATGTACAATGACATTCTATACAGTTCTGTGCTCCCAGTTTGGGGAAGAACCACATCCAAAAACCTTTGGCTATATAGTGCGCAAGGAAGACATGTATCTGTTCATCAGACAATAAGCTCATTTCACCATGATAAGGTCTCAATCCGTAAAAGGAACATTTTTAGTTTAAAGTCTTTATCAGTGAGTAAGCGCTTTCAGGACAAGCCCCCAGTGCACATCAGCTAATGAGATAATTCAGATAGTGACATAATTTATCATTAGCTGGAGGGTTGGCTCAGACCACTTGAGCTGTAACCTTCTGGACATCTGAAAAAAACACCCGGCGTTCGTGGTGAATTTGACAAAATAAATGTTGCCTGTTTAATGAGTTCAACTTTTTTTTTAGGTTATTTAATAAGTTTGCTTTGGTCAATGACATTTTTTCCGATTTTGGATCTGTTGCTGCACTCATTACCAGAATGCTCAAGCATCTTTACAAACTTCTCATTCTTCCTACCTTTGAAAGGGGCAAAACCAAAAAGGCTCCTCCTCCGCTGGACTCCACAATAACAGCCAGGAACTTCGGGTTGACTGCGCAGAACGAGCTGTCCCACGTCACCTTGGAAACCCGAATGTCATCGTAACTCTGCTCCGCCTTCGCAGCTTGACCAAAAACATGCCGGAACTTACTCTGGCGCACAATACTGCGACTCATCACTAGGAGAAAACAAACGGACAAAAATAAGCAAAATAAACTTTTAGTTTAGTTAGTATTTGTGATGTATGCTGCATATATTTATTCCCTGTTGTTACTGTGAACATATTTTCAAGAGACGTGATTAGTATCTTGCCGGTAAATTAATCATAATCACTGATTATTTATTTAAAGGCAGCTATTTCGAAGCTCCCTCCCGAGCAGGACCAACATCCAAACCTCGTAACAGTACTCATTGCATCTCCTGCTGCTCTTGTATCACCATACAGCCTTTGATAGGCATGACACTGTGGTATGACACTGCTAACAGTCTTATTTGGGATAGACGTATGTGCTAATATAGAATATCAATTAATAATACAGAATATTGAACTCGTGACTCAGCTGCACACCAATGGACGACTCCAGGTCAGAATTTGCACCTTGAGTCCATGGAACCATTACTATGTCAGAGCTGAACATTACAATCCAGTACAATTATGATGGTGCAGTGAATGTTTTCCTGCTACTAATCAGAGTCCCTGATTCCCCTTAGGAACATGTGAAAGGCATGGTGAATCTGGTGGTATCCCTTAGTGGTGGTATTTTTTCCAGGCTCAGACTCAGACAGATGATGATGCACAATACCAAGCAACGTATCACCAAATGCTCAAAAATGTAATCTTTTAATAGGATCTCGGGAAGTTAATCAATGCTTCTCTCCAACAGATTGGAAAAACTGCAACGGCTTGTGGAAAGAGACACGTATGGGTGTGATGTTCACGTGTTATTGCTGTTCTGAAAACCAATAAGGACTAACATACTACATATACAGGTTTGCCTAATAACCAGGTATCTCTATGGTACAGTACATTGCATGTAGATGGAAGTGACTCATAAAAACACCATTTAATGTCTCTATGTTAAATAATGTGACACATTCATTAGTGGGAGATTTAAAAGTGATTTATTTTAACTAAATTATCGTTTATTTGCAAGGTGTTCTTTATATACTTAGTAGGTTTACATATATTAAGATTGAATTATTCAATTATTTGTCACATGTACGTTACAGCGCTTTGATATGATAATTTTTTTTTTCGCATTTCCCAGTTAGGAAGCTGGGGTCAGAGCACAGGGTCAACCAGGATACAGCGCCCCTAGAGCAGGTAGGGTTAAGGGCCTTCCTTGCTTCAGGGCTTAATAGTTGCAGTTTGGTGATCCTGGGGCTTGATCACTTGACCTATTGGACCTATTGTCCAATTAGTAACCCAGAGCTTTAATTGTTTGAACCACCACTGCCCCAATTCAGGTTTCATTCGTGTTTGAAAAATGTTAAAGCCCTGTTCATCAAAATTTTGCTAGTGAGGCCTGGTGGTTTAGGGGTCAGTGCTGTCGCCTTACACCTCCAGGGCTGAGGGTTCAATCTGAGCTTTGGTCTGTTTGCATGGAGTTTGCATGTTCCCCTGGGTTTTCTCCAAGAATTACAGTTTTTTTCCCCCAACTGTCCAAAGACATTCACTGTAGGAAACATGGGCTGTTTCCAAATTGTCCAGGGTTAATAATTTTATAATTGCTCTTAGTTACCTTAAATATATTATTATTATTATTAATGTATTATTATAACCACACTATAGAGCTGCACAGCAATTTTGCGAACATAATGTGATTCTTCAAAGGAATGGGGATGGAATTTTGTTGTGGCAACAACTGGAATATGGATAGGTAGTGTTGAGGTAAGAAAATTAATATGGACAAAAGTTTTGGAAATCACAATGTTAGTATCAGTGGTAGCTCAGTGGTTAAGGTATTGGACTACCATTCGGAAGGTCCCAGGGTCAAACCCAAGCACCACCCAGCTGCCACTGTGTCTGGCAAATGATAAAAAAAAATTTAAATGCTGTTCAATAAGTGAGGATACAACAGTACACACTTGATCACCTTGGATGCCTGTTAGTTGACCTCTGTTATACATTACTATAAAGCAGAGGTCAACTAACAGGCATCCAGTGGCATTAAGTAATAACTACAGTACATGGAGAGTAAAAACCACAACCTAGAATCAGGCACTGCTAAAAAAGCTCATGCATCATGAAAAAAAACAGGAAGCGAAAAAAGAAAGCGGGCATAAAGTCCTTCTACTCAAGGAAACGTGTCAAGGACTGTAACTGGTTAGGGACACGCAAAATAAATATTGTTTAATAAGAGAACTACTTTCTTAAATTCTAACATCATTTGAAAAACTAAAACAATTTTTATCTTGATAGTTATATAGTAAGCAAAAGAACTGAGAGCTAGCATAAAAAACTAGTCATGCTAAGTCTGACGTTCTGTTAAATCTCATTAAGCCTCTGCACATGAGATGGTTCCTTGAAATGATTTTGACTTTATAATGTCATTATCTTAAGAAAAACAAAGTGAGCTCTCCTGACAGTCTGTAACCGTAAACATGAAATTTGTTGTCAACGTTTTTCATTATTTGACTGTGACGAAATTCAAAGTAATATTTCTTTGCTTCTAACTTTTAAACAACTTGCAAACTTTGAGTGGACATTTCTGCACAAGCTCCTATTCAGCAAAAAATAAGCAAATAAATAAGTAAATTAATAAATAAAAATTTATGAAAATGTTCAAATGAAAAGAGCAGAGATTTCGCCCTGCAGTGATGGTTTCTGCTGTGAATTTTCTGTTTACGTTTAATAATATCTAACAAAAACATCCGTTTGATCATTTTGAAAACAGTTCTAGTTCTAGTTTTTGTTCTGTGCAAGAGTGAGAAACACTGTTTTACTGTTTTGCACATTTAATAGATTAAAACTATACAAATGCACAATTGTGTTTATGTAATAAGTGTTATGATGAGATGCATCATGATTGCAGTGTTAGCTGGTGTGGGAAGCAAAACTAAGGTTGCCACGTTATACTTAAAAAATAAAAAAATAAAAACTTGACACAACCAACTGACCAACAGACAAAACGACTGACTATCATGTAGAGAAACATTTCAAAGAATTGATGGTTTTGTTGTGTTTCTTGTCACTGGCCACCAGTTCTGGATAGCTTTCGTGATTTTTATGCAACACAGATATATAAAAATACCTTTGTATAAAATCAGCCATATAAAAAGAACAGAACATTATGAGGGACAGTTCTGGGAAAACCAGGACAGGTGGCAACCCTAGATAAAACTATAACAGGTTTTAATTAACATCAAATGTTGTTCCATAAAACAAAAACACCACAAGGGGATTTTTCTTGCTCTCCAGGGACAATGAAAAAAAAAAAAAAGCCAGAAGGGTCGATTCATGAACAGCGTAAGGTGCTTGTACTTCACATTCTTTTCCCCTTACTCTCATCCTGTGCTTGTTTCCACTCTTACCACTTTTTTCCTTCTCTCCATCTCCTCACCTTCAAAGCCTTATTCTCTCTCTCTCTCTCAGTTCTTAATCAATGATACCTGCAATACATTTCAAAACAGTATGACATCCATGTAAATCCACCTCACTTGCAGTTTAGACTGTTGCCAAAGTTCTTCTGGCTTGCTGTGTGTATCAAAAGAATCTCAAATATATGTGCCTGCTACATCCTCCTTTGATTTCTCATAAATCACGTTTTCCTTGCCTTTGCGACACCCGGTCGCTCCACAAAATATAACAACAGTGGCCTTGCACACCCAGGTCCTGGGTTCGATTCCCGGCTCGAGGTCTGTGTGAATGGAGTTTGCATGTTCTTCCTGTGTATGGTGGGTTTTCTCTAGGTTCTCTGGTTTCTTCCCAAGGTCCAAAAACATCCAGATAACATATATTTTATTTTGTATTGAAAATCTTACCAAAAGTACCTTGTTAGAGTGTTAAGTCTGACTGTGTTAAAGTAAATGTGATATATAGACAGACAGACAGACAGACTATAGTGATCCCAAAAGAAATTTCAAAAAGACCACTATTAATTATAACGACAAGTAATTCCCTTAAACACTAATCATTTACATGAAAAAATTAAACACCAAGTCATGCCTGATCCTGACGCCAAAACTGCTTAAAGTTATCAAATCAACAAGTGGTTGTGCAATTACTGATCAGGAATTCCCATAGGTTTTTATTCATGATTAGACTCATTAAATACACTAAACTGTGAAACTGCTTTAGGTTTCAAAATTCCATTTTTTCATATCGCTCCGTTTTTATTTAAAGAGCTCTCATTAGGCTTAGTTTGCTCCAACAATAAAAGTGCCGGTGTGTACTTTTGTGTTTTGCTGTTGCCTAGCTGTCACACAACTGTGTTAACCCGTCATGATGTTATTCTGGGAAGCTACGCGAGACAGATGCAAGAAACAAACAGGCAAGCTTCTACAGTATCACGGACAAAATGCCACCCTCCTCAAGCTTTACATGGGAGCAGTAATGAACAAGGCGCATCTGTTGAGTGATCCTCAACTTGTCTCTAATTTATGTTCCTCTAATTGCAGACAGGTCTGAACAGATAAGCTTGTTAAACTAGAGCTGTTTATGAGGCAAATGACAGGACGCACTTGTTTCAAATAAACAGCAAAATTAAAGAGAATTGTAAAGGATATGACTTGAAATGCAGTGACACACTTGCATACAGTGACACAATTATGTATGAACGCCCCCCGTTAATCCAAGTTTTGCGTGTTTTAGGCTAATAATTCATTTTCTCTTTAAATGAATTTGATTCAGTTGATTCAATTATTGAGCATGAATGGAACGATCAATTTACAACTATTTAGGTCTTTTGTTATTAAAAATGCTGTCTTTCTGAAGGACACTTGTATTGGATGAATGACTAGCTCCATTTATGTTTGTGCGTGAATTGTAATTGGGTCTTACATGGTTACATAGCTAATCATTGTCACAAACTTTTACTTCAGTCATTGTTATCTAAGAAATAAAACAAAATATGCTGAAGTGTTTCTTTTATACATAGCAGCTTATTATAGCAGCTATAAACCTTCATGCTCTTACCATTCTCTCTTAAAATTAAGGCATAAGAACAAAAAAAAAAAAAGAAGAAGCACGAATCCATCTGTGCTGAAAAATTTCCCATAAAGGAAAACCTACTATTACCAAGCACTGATACTGGAGACTCCTTCCAGAAATTCAGAAATCCTGATCATACATATATTACAAAAGCATTTGTCATAATAAACATCTATGCTTCTGGGCTTATGTATGTACTTTCTACTGTTATTTCCCTACTTACAAATAAAATGTTTACCATATGGTGATTAAGTTAAATATGACTGTACTGTATTAACTTTATTTAGCTTTAAGTTATTAGAAGCAGTGCATTAATAGAGTCATGCATTTTCCCTGCTGCTTATCGTGAGTAGGACCGCAGGGTGCCTAGAGCCTGTAACTTAGGGACACTGTGAAGGAGTGCCAACCTATCGCAGGGCACACGAAAATGCCAATCAGAGTACACCATATGTATTTGGACTGTGGGAGAAAAACACCAAAAACATGGCAAGAACAACAACTCCATGCACACAGACCAGAGGTTACTTCATAATCTTCCTATCCCATGTCAGGGACTTTTTCCTTGCCACCGTCGCGCTCAGCTTGCTCATCAAGGACAATCTGACAATCATGATTTGCACATATTTCCTCACACTTTTCACACTCATTTACCTTATTTTTTATTCTGTAAAACTGCTTTGCAGTAATGACCTTTATTAAAAGCACTCTATAAATAAAACTGAACTGAATTGAACTTAATAAAGGTGCAAGGCGATACTAAGGTGCCGTGCCACCTTAATCTGTGACAAATCCATTTTTTCCCCCCATTTTTATTACCATTTATATCTAACTTCATTCCACACAAAAATTCCATAAAATCTATATCTACTTGTACAGCTGT
>JAQMYJ010000011.1:3509641-3521341 GCA_030014305.1 Clarias laeviceps | reverse complement strand
ATTTCCTATTCATAGTCTTTTATTTTAAGGTCACAAGCAGTTGTCTAAGCATTTCACTGCATATCGTACTGTGTATGTGACAAATAAAATTTGAATTTGAATTTGAAATCTATGACTTAAATTCTAACACAGATTCTAACTGTTGTCATGGCTGCTCTTATTGAACCTTAAGAGCAATTTGTTTCAAAAATTCAGCAGATGTAATGGTATAGTAGACATCGCTCACTTAGACTCAGGATCGACAGATTGTGTCTGATTAACGGCCATGTAATAAATAAAGCATGAAATCACAAAATAAAAAAAATGCATCATGAAATAAATTTATAAAATAAATGGATAAATCTTGGGAAAAAACATGAAATACACACAGTGCTGTGAAAAAGTATTTGATTTTTTTTTGGCATATTTGTGTGTGACAAATATGCCAAAAAAAATGTTAAGTGATTGAGATCATCAAACATATTACACAAAGTTTTTGAATGATGATCAATTTACAATCATTAAAGTAAAACAAAAAATCAAGGAACTGTAAATAGATCTTTAAATAAAACATTTAAATAGCAATTTAATAAATTACTTTAAAATATTTAAGCGTCAATTTAAACGTTATTTTTAAACATTTATGTTTTTGAAACATTTAATTACTTAATTCTACTTTAAATTATGTATATCTATTTGTTTATTTATTTATTCTTGTCATATCACACCCTCCATAGTGGAGATCACAGGCCTGACCATATAGTTCATCCTTTATCTTTTTTTTTTTTTCTTAAAGCTGCTCAGAGAAATGAATCAAACCACGCGGTTCACTTAAACCGGAATCGAATCCGGAACCCGACTCCATGCTTGAGCAAATGACATGGGCCACTTTCCTAATATAGTCATGTTGAACTACCCCCTACCCACCAACACCACCCCCGCCCCCTCCAGTTCCCCCACCTTTCACATGGGGGGGGTCAATGCACACAACAGACCCGCTAAGGAAGAACCACACAATAATACCCCTCCTCAGCGACCCCCCCCCTCCCCTCCTCCCCCTGGCCATTTGCCAGAAATATTCCTGTCCTTAAACCCCACCCCCAATAGTCCCCGCGTGCGCAGCGTGCTCCAGATCTGACAGCCCGAAAAGAAGTGCGCGAGCACCGGCGCGCGCTGGCGCACCCTCACGCGCAAACCGTGACACGGCAGTATTTATTCATTTATAATAATTAAAAGCGACGCAACTCGTTCACACTAACACAAGCAAAACTCTTACCTCTGTGCTTGTCTTTTATACACCAGTTTGTTTTTATTTCTCAAATGCTCCTCTCTCTCAGTTTTTTTTTTTGTTGTTGCTGTTTTGGGTCAGAAAAGATGCAATTCGTTTCTTCTTTTTGTTTTTTTAATTCCAGGTGAGAGAGTTTGTAAGGTCGTAAAAAAAAAAAAAGCAAAACCAACTCCGCGTGCTTGTGTCCGGGCGTCCACTGAAAGAAAAGAGAGAAAGAGATACGAGCTGAGTGGAGACTGTTAGGGAATGAGAGAGAGGGGGAGGGAGGGGGGGGGGCGAGGCGGTTCTACACCGGGGCTATTTTAGAAGCACCTCCATCTGGATCACGTGCACAGCGAAACTGTTCTGAGAACAGTTTTAGAATCACAGAAATGGTTCAGTCGAATAAGCCAGCATTCTAGAACTGTTCTCAGAACTGTTGCCGTACAACACGTAAAACGTGACACAATAGAAGACGGTCTTGGACTCTGGTGATTTAGACAGCTATTCTCTGAGGACTTGTGACTGCAGTCACTCAATAGTTCAGGACTCATTAAGTTAAGCCTGTCACATAGAATTTCAATGTACAGTAATGTATTTCTTCACAAATCCCAGCATAACTAGAGACAGAGCGCAGAGTCGGCCATGATACAGCACCCCTGGAGCAGATAGGGTTAAGGGCCCAACAATGTCAACCTGGTGGAGCTGGGGCTCGATCCGTCAACTGCCGTTCCAGACGCTTAGCACACAATATGACTGCAAATCAATCCCTGTTATCCGTTCTCACCCAAATGAGGATGGGTTCCCTGTTGAGTCTGGTTCCTCTCAAGGTTTCCTGCTATTACAGTACCATCTCAGGGAGTTTTTTCTCACTATCGTCACCCTCAGCTTGCTCATCAGGGACGACCTGATCATTTTGATTCACACATATTTCCTCACGTATTTTATCCTGATTTCCCCAACTTTTGATTCTATAAAGCAATAATGATCATTGTATAAAGGAGCTATACAAATAAAATATAACTGACTTTAAAAAAACGCCGTAGTACCCTTATACAAGGTATGAACCATAGTACCCACATTTGAGGTTCGTTCGCTGTACAGTTAAACCATGTATTGTGACAAAAAACGTGTACAGCGGTGAGCTACAGGTTTCTGTCACCTCACAGAAAATTGAGTAAAAAACTCTCAAGTGGTCCCAATTCTCATGTATGATAAAAAGCTAGCTGTCTGTACCTAGCTGCAGTTTTCAGTCACCTCACAGAAACAAAAGAAAGTGAAAAATGTAGTCTATTCACCTTAATTCTGATTTTTGAGCCATTATGAGTCACAATATGGACGATTTGGTTACACAGTTAAGTTTTAAAGAAGTTGTAAAGAACTTGTTTGTTTGATCAACAATTACTTCACTCATGATAAAATGTTCAGAAAGGGAACAGAATTTCCATCTCAGATTCACTTGCATTGTGAAACCATAAAAGTATATACTGTATATTTTTTAGTTAATAAAGAACTCTACATGGAAACACCATAAAACACGTCACAAGTGAACCATACACTGATCAAAGTGGTCTTAATTGGCTTGATATTTATTATATGGCTAAAAAGCTAGTTGTCTATACCAAGTTGGTCACCTCAGTGGAAAAAATAAGAAACTTAATTTAAGTGAAGCCAATAATTACCTTTCAGACTGAAGCTGCCCGCGTTTAGGTGAAAGAAATTTATTAAAAGGTACATAAGGTCTACTGGCACCACCCCACTGACAAAGACTTTTACACTTTTTCCTTTTGTGTACTTAGTGAAATCGTTCTACTCCTTCGTAAAAAGATTTCTGGTATATTACTTTGTACGAGGAGTGTTCAAGTCAAACCTGGACTTGTGAATAAACTGATTAATGTTTACAGAAGACAGTACGGTAATGAGATTCACTGCAGTCATTCCTGTTAACATTCAGCGTGTGGAACGACTGATCCTTAAAAATCGACGGATAACTTGTAGAATTTGCAGAAGAGACACATCTGTCTGTGAGAACTGTACACACAATCATTCACCAACACCACTTGCACGTTACAGGAACTCTGCTGGGAGTTATTGCCACATACGTACAGTCCTGACCTCGCTCCAAGCCATTTCTACATGTTTGGGCTATTAAAGGAGTTCCTGGGAGGCCGGCGTTTCAGACATGAGTAGACAATCTCGGTGTGTGATAAGTCCATTAGTGTAGCAGGGGTTTTAATTTTTATAACTGTGTTCTATTATTCTGCATAATCAAAAGTCCCGGTTTGACTTGAACATCTCTCGTAAATATTAGATTGCATTGCTTAATGATAGTCATGGTAAACTGTGTAGGGTTTAAAATGCACACATTCTGGGGTCTAGTTATTTGACCATTTTTTGTAATATCATTGGATAAACTAAACATAAGATAAAAGCTACCTAAACACCACTTCTCTTTCTTTCACCCTGTCCCTGAACGGTCCAATGTCCATTATGTCCAACCTATAGCCTTTAGGTTAGTGCATGGGGTCCCTTCCTTAGTGTAGTTTTGTCCATTGTTGCTATTGTTGCTTTGCAGGATATTTTGTTTCCACCCCCATTTGTTAGCGATGAATTGTCATGAGTAGAATATCTAATGTGACAGAATCGCATATATTTGTTTTTCCTTAAACGTTCTTTAATTGTCACAGTTTAAGTAGATTAAAAAGAAAATCCAGTTTTACAAGGAACAGGAAAAAAAGACAAAATTGCACATTGCATCATACAGGCCACCTTAAATACACACTCAGCCAGCATGCGTCCAGATTACAAACCACAGATTAAAAAATGTAAAACATAATAAAAAAGATAAAGTGCATTTTAAAAACTCCCCGCATTTGCTTATATATTACTAAAAAAAAAAGGAGAAACTGCACTTAAGAATTGAACACGGGGAAAAAATGGGTGCACACACACATTTACATATACAGTCATACACATCCATTAAAAATGAATCTATACATACATCCACTAAGCCCCAGAGATCTACATTCTACGTACCACAGGACTTATTCCATTCTTAACTGAGCTTAACATGCACGCTAATCAGACATCCATAACAACTTAGCTTTCATTTACATTACATACATATCTGAATGGTGTGTTTTAACACATTTATTCATCCGTGTTTCTTTAAAATCGCGCACGCACACACACTAAATCCCCAGACAATTGAGAATCTATTTCAGTTCAAGATCATTCTGCAGAATGCAACTGCAGGCTGAAAGGAAACTCTACATTTATCACTTGTGTGTAATAAACCATCTGACAGATATTGTGCAAAGTGAGGATCAAACTTTTTTTCTTCTTTTTAAACCAGAATTTCTATTCATTGCTGATGGATCCGGGATTAAAATCGCCCCATCAACCCCATCACAAAAAACAGTAACTTCTCTAATTGCTAGCTTTGTGCTTCTTACTGTATATCTGATCACTGGCTCCAAAAGCCACCTGGCAGTTTTTATTTCTGGTTTTTATAAGGCCCACTGAGGTATGTGTGGAGAAAGAGAGAAAGAGAGAGAGAGAGCGAGAGCAAGAGAAAACACATGCACACAGCATAAATACATGAGGAAAACAACAGCCTGGGTCACATGGTGTGATAGTAGGAGTTCGTGGGTCGTTTTTGAAGCCTCATCAAGGGATGAGTTCGGCCATACTGTTGCCGTGTCGCCACTGATATTAAGGCAGGCGCCGGCACTGGACTGTACGCTGAATCTGGGACCTTTCTTTCCCTACAGCATTCGTTAGACGATGGTGAGACTGGCAGTGGCATGGGGACCGTGTGCTCTACTTCTCCAGACTGGCAGTTTTCCAATCTTTTATCCAAGTGTGATCCAGCTGAAGGGAGGCGAGATGTGCAAGACGGAGGGAGGGAGGGTGTCCGTCTGGGTAGAATGCGCTTCTTTTTTGAGGTATCATCGGTAAAAGAGTGAGGGCGTGGCTTTGCAGTGCTTGGGGATGAAGACGCGGGACTCCGCTCCAGTTCGCTCAGGTCGTTAGCTGACAGGTCGAGGGAGCCTAGTTTAGCCAGGGAGGCCGATCTCTTGATCAGCGAGGGCGGGGTCAGACCGGCATGACGCATTCTTGCCTCTACCTCTTTGGCTCGTTCTTGAACAACCCACCCTCTTTTCTGTTCTTTCCCAGACCACGGGTGGCTCGGCCTCTTGTCTGATGTGTTGCTTATCTGGCATAGGAACGCACCGAGCTGTCTCAGGGTCTCCAACATCTCCCTTAGGTGGTCTTGTGAAAGGCATTCGGTGCTTGTCTCCTCCTCTGTGACACCCCTTAACTTAAAAACGGCCTTTGAAGACGAACTGGGTGGAGTGGAAAGGCTTTGCTTCAAGTGTAAGAGGCTCATGTCTGTCTCTAAAAATCCAGTGTGTCCACGCTCTTCTTCCCTGAGTCTTATTTCGCACCCTTTTCCCATCCCTTCCTCTACAGGTAAAGGTTCTTCCTTCTCTGTTTTAGTCTCAGCCGTTTCCTCAGGCCGATGGTGGTGGGCTGGCACAGTGCTCGAATTGGGGAAGAGGTCTGAATGAGGTGAAGTGTTCTCAGTTCTGTCTCTGGTGCTGGTGCTACCGACGGAACGCTGTGAGGGAGAGCCGAGAGCACCTGATAGCAGCGTTGACGAGGGAACGTCTTGCTTCATCTTCTGTTCTAGCTGCCTGGTGGCTCGCCGCACCGTACCCTTTGTCCAGTCGCCTTGGAGGGCTTCTCTGAGCTCCACGTTCTCCTCTTGCGGTGAGTTTTTGAATTCCTTCTCCTCCTCCTCCTCCTCCTTCTCCTTCTCCTCCTTTAAGCTACTGAGATCAGGTTGGCTGGCAGGAGAAGGAGGAGGAGTTGTGCTGGGCCTTGTGGATTCCATTTCTGAGACGGTGTTATAAACCAAAACACTGTTGGTCTCCTGGGGAAAAAAAAAGAGAAATAAAAATGATTAAGGCTAGGGTCTGAAGTGGTATTACTACAGGCGAATTTCCACCTCAGGAACCTTTTCAGGAACTCAAGAATTGAAGCAGGATTGAAATAAGGTTCTGAAACCATTTCCAATAACCTTATCAGCTCAAGGCTTTAATTGACTTAATGTGAGTTTCACAAAATGACTCCAATATAATAAAGAGTTATATTGTACACAAGCAATGACTCAAGCTGGGTTACACAATAACCGAGCAGCCCGTCAGCAACACAATGACCCTGAGGTTGGGCAGAAATTGAAGCAGATGTGAGCACAAGGACAATTCTGATTCATGAAACTGAGAAGTGCGTTTATGAATCAACTCGCAGATGTGCTGATGCAAGCTCCCGACCACTAGTTCCTTTTTTTTACCAGTCATATACATGCAGCATGCCCCAAGTTACCCTCATATACAGATGAGTGAAAAATGAAGGAAAGAACAGCACAAAGACACGTTGCTACACCATACTTTTAATCTTTTTGCACAAAGTTGCAAGGAAAGAAGTCCATTCCCTTAATTTGAGTCTGTGGTCTTTTCGTCAACCCTGCCGAAAAATAAAGATGTCCTCGGAAATGCCATGAAACAGAAGAACTAAAGGAATTTCACCATCGTTTCTTTTGTGCCAGGGGTTCATCGTAACACCATTCTCACTCTCTTCAAGAATTACAAAAAAAAAAAAAAGGAATAACGTCAACTTTCCTTATGAATAATATGACATTAATTATTGTATACGAGAATGCTGTGAAACTTTAGTTAATGTAAACTTTAATTAATGTAAATGAAGAGCTCGTGTAAGCAGACAGCTAACTGTGATTAGATTTAAACCTGACAATGTTTCTAGCAAATTTAATCCTGCCCAACTCAAATCATCCAGATTAAAATAGCACAGACAAACTAAACACATCAGGAAATGATTCGCTGTGGCGACCCCTGAAAAGGAATAGTCGAAAGACAAAGAAGAAACTAAACAAGTACCAAATATATACATTCACCACAAAAGCTATATAATAAGCTATATAAAAGTAGGACGTTATTAATCAAAATAAATATTTATGAAAATAAGTTGGTGTTAGGGTTAAAAAAAAATAAATAAATAAAAAATGACCCTTTTAAGGTATTAATATAGTCAAGCATTCTGACAGTAAGGGGAATTTCATCTTTAATTGGTGTGAAACTGAGATTGTAGAAATTATAGCTTTGGCAGAAACCATAGCTGTCAAAATAAAAGGTGGATCATAGACTCCAAATATATGCAGAATTCCTTGTTTAGTGTTGACATGGACAGCTAAACTACTGAACAGTAAGGTCTAATAAATACTAAATCTGTGGCTAGATCTCTAATATAATAAATAATACAATCTAATAGATACTTAATACATGATAAATCCCACACTGCGTACTAAACTACAATGATATAATGGCTAAATGCAACTAAACTACAGGTCGTCCCAGACTTACGAATGAGTTCAGTTCTGGGAGCACGATTGTGAGTCTGATTGGCCTCAAGTCCGACAAACTGAGTCTTGTACGCCTTTGACATGAATATACAGTACTGTACAATGTAAAGCGTTCCAGTCCACTTGACTAAATCTTTCCCCACACTGCCATCATGTGGCCAAACCGTAATCACGCCTAAGGAAATAAATCTCACACAAATGTAAGCATTGAATCCAGGACGCCATTTTGTCTCAGAGCTGTTTTCCACTGTATTGGACTGTGAACTCTGATTTGTTGAGGATTTTCCAAAATTAGGATTATTCACCATATGGACAGCTTTACAGGACAGCTATTTTCTATCATCGTGCTCTCGGCCTGATTTATTGAAACCGATGAGGCCGACTCATTTCTCCCGCACCCCCACCCCCACCCCCACACACATACAATATACCGGGCTTTAGACATTTTATACATTCACTTACACACAGAAAATATTGTATATAATTGGAAATATTGGTATCTGGTGCACTGCAGTGTCTATTTTTTGTACAATACACATGAACTACTTCCGTGATTGAACTGGAAATAGAACTGCGGTCCATTCGTATCTGCGGAAATTCGTAACTCGAATGTACTACCTGTACTAAAGAGTAAACCTTAACAGGTATTAAATCTGACCTTGTACACTAAACTCCTAAATAGTAACTGATACTTAACCCTTAACCTATGGCCAAATCCAATCCTGCATACTAAATAATTAAACAGTAGGGATGGAACAAAATAATTATTATTTTTAGTTTATATATGTTTGTATTCTGTGGTAAAATGTTGCTGTTCCTCTATAATCCTGCAGGTGGCACATCCTAACCTATTCACACACTGGCAGGCAGCACAGCGTCCTGTGTGGTAGGAGTGAATTAATCGGTTAAAATTGTAACAAAATCTAAAAATATATACTGTATATAAAATTGGGATATTTATAAAATTGTGATACTTATAGAATTGCAATACAAATTAAATAATCAAGCATCGTGATAATATCGTATCAGGTGCTCTAATGTGAGATGCTAAATCCTGTGTATTACAGACGTATGCAAAGCAGCTTCAAAGCGTCAAATCATGAGGTGTAGTGGGAACTTATAAAATTCTAGGTAGATCATAAGCATATTTTAACATTTCTTAGCTAATGCGTAGTCGAGCAACCAAAAACCATCAACGATTTCAACTGGGGACAATTTGGCACGCTCTATCAAAAAGTGTTTGAATATGGGAAAGTCCGCTAAGTTTATTTTATGCATAATTTTACCATCATGCCATCCAGATAAAAAGCAGAGAAATTTTGATGCATGAAATTGCACATTTTTATACACACTGACCACTTAATTAGGAACACCATACTAATAATCCAGGGCAGGCTTTGCTCTCAGAACTTCCTTAATTCTTCTTCATGGAATGATAATCCTCAACTGTCAGCTGTACTTTCATGCTATGAATCTTCTCTTCTATCACACGCCACATTACCTCTAGTTCCTGACCCGTATCTTCATGTTTTTATGCATTACACACCGCTGCTACATTCGACAAGTACATGAATTGTTTCCTAATAAAGTGGCCAGCAAGTGTACAATATGGGAAAAAAATTATCATTAACCGTTGGGTCCATCGCACACTTCACACTTATAAATTAATGTTATTGGTTATGTTCATGGTCCTGACCCATGTGTTCCCTCCTTTCAATTTAGTTCCTCAAAAGGTTCTGCATCCTTGGTGGAAACAAGCCTTAAGTAAAGAATACCAAAAGGATGACTGACAGCACATGGACCAACACCATAATGGAAATGGGGAACCCCATGCAGCATTCCTTTTCACCACAGGGTGGCAGCCAATGACATGAGTTCAGACTCAAAGCATGGTTACGGCGGGGTGTGGGATACCGATACACCTGAGTTTAAACAGAAATGTCGGACTTACTCTCGGCAACACTACTCCCTTGCTGAAATCAAAAATTATAACAGTGATTTAAACATAGGTTTTAATTTTATTACATAAAAAAATTTAAAACGATTTGTTAAAAGGCTTGTGCGACATTACAATGACGTGATCAGTATGAAAAGACTTAAAGAATATTTAATTTGCAGTAATGATAAAGTTTGCTCTTTTCTATTTTTCCAAAATTAAACTACAATTTTCGTTTAGTTTCTTTCCCCTTTGGTTAGTTTGGTTAGCATTTATTTGCTTGGCGAAATGATGTCAGGCTTGTGTATGACATCATTATAAATGTCATTCAGGAAGAAAGTGTCTGACCCTCATCGGACGTCAAACCATCCTTGATACAGGCTGCGTTAGAGCTTTTAAAAGTTTTGCTCTAATGTGGAAATTTGCTTTAAAATTAGTTTTTTTTTTTAGCTATGTTATATATTTCTATTACAAAGACCCAATGCATTTGTGTAAAAAAATAAAGCAATAACTAAATCAAAACTGTTTGCTCAAGATTCTTGTTCTGATATGTTCTGACAGACTAAAGATGTTTCTTTATGACATACGTTTTTGCATAAATATACTTAACAATTCCACTGGAAAACTTTTCGATGTTTCATCTGATTATGATTAATTAGGAAAATCAATATCGCACAAGCCTAATATTGATCAAAAAACAAAACAAAAACATGGAAGTCAAACATAAGCTTTCCACAAACACACACACAGGCACAGAAATACCTTTTTCTGTTCATCTTCCCTTTTAACGGTGTGCTCAGGAAACGTGAGCTTCTGCTCCTGGTTTGGGCTTTTATCTCTCGGGTTCTGTTGCACCGCCTGCTCAGAACTCCCACGGCTCTGAGCCTCCTGAGAGAGGCCGAGGAATTTCTCTCTGGCACTGAAGAAATCGATGCGGTCGGAGCTGAGATCTGACGGAGGGGAAGCAGAAAGGCCCGCTTCCTGAATTGTGGCACTGGGGTGTTGGTGGTGGTTATTGTCCTTGGCGTGACCTAGTCCTGCAGAGTCCATGTCTGCGTCAGGCACTTGCTGGCTGAATTTTTGCCTAAGTTCAGGCACCTGTGTGTGCTGCCCTGCAGCTGAGGAGGAGGAGGAGGAGGAGGAGGAGTTCGGGGCAGGTCTGCTTGGCTCGGGGGTTCTACTTCCAACACACCCTGTTCTGTTAGGGGAACACACATCTGGCTGCTTGTGGCTGACTGGTTTGGCCTCTGCATCTGGGTGGAGTGTGGGTGACGAGGTGGGGTGATGAAGAGCAGCGGGTGGATGAGGCCGGCTCACCGGGACCGTTTCTGGCATGTTTATGGGCGCCGAAGTGGGTCGGGCACCAGGCACTACTGTAGCTGCTCGGGGTTTAGGGGGCTCCTCGGCGGTGAGGCTCTCTTCGGAGTTTCCGAGCCCGTTCGCAACAGGCGCTTCGTGTGCGCGATGCTTTTTCTGTCCTGCAGGGGCTGAGGAAGGAGTGAGAGTCTGGAGGAGCTCCTGCAGAGACGGAGACGCCTGGCTCTGGTTGCGGGGATTGGAACGGCCCAGCGACTGCGCCCCAGGAGCTTTGACGAGCGGCTCGTGGAGCTCGGACAGGTTGCTGTCCGAATGGGAACGCCAGAGTTTGTTGTGCCTCTGCCTGCTGTTGAGGGAAAGAAATGGAAGAAATACAGAAGAAGAAAAAAAAGAAGAGGTCCGATAATTGGAACACCAACAATCTGCACTGATCTTCAGTGAGGCAAAAAAGTATTTAGTCAGCCACCAATTGTGCAAGTTCTCCCACTTAAAAAGATGAGAGAGACCTATAATATTCATCATAGGTTTACCTCAACTATGAGAGACAAAATAAGAAAAAAAAATCCAGAAAATCACATTGTAGGATTTTCAAAGAATTTATTTGCAAATTATGGTGGAAAATAAGTATTTAATCAATAACAAAATTTCATCTCAATACTTTGTTATATACCCAATGACGGAGGTCAAACGTTTTCTGTAAGTCTTCACAAGGTTTTCACACACTGTTGCTGGTATTTTGGCCCGTTCCTCCATGCA
>JAQMYJ010000011.1:3492239-3508957 GCA_030014305.1 Clarias laeviceps | reverse complement strand
TATGTCTTCCATTTTCTAATAATTGCTCCCACAGTTGATTTCTTCACACCAAGCTGCTACCTATTGCAGATTCAGTCTTCCCAGCCTGGTGCAGGTCTACAGTTTTGTTTCTGGTGTCCTTTGACAGCTCTTTGGTTTTGGTCATAATGGAGTTTGGAGTGTGACTGTTCGAGGTTGTGGACAGGTGTCTTTTATACTGATAACGGATGCCATTAATACAGATAACTAGTGGAGGACAGAGGAGCCTCTTAAAGAAGAAGTTACAGGTCTGTAACTTCTTGTAGGTGACCAAATACTTATTTTACAGAGGAATTTACCAATTAATTCATAAAAAATCCTACAATGTGATTTTCTGATTTTTTTTAAATTATTTTGTCTCTCATAGTTGAGGTAAACCTATGATGAATATTACAGGCCTCTCTCATCTTTTTAAATGGGAGAACTTGCACAATTGGTGGCTGACTAAATACTGTTTTGCCCCACTGTACTTGTACTTGTACACCTGTATACTGATTTAAACAAACCTCTCCTATCCTCTGCCTCTAGCCTGCACTCAGCGACTGTGACTATACCTTAACACGTCTTAAAGGGTCTTTAAGAGTTCCGCTTCATTACAAACACTGACTGTTATCAGTAGAATCAGATGCATAAACACCAACAAATGGCACCTTTCAGAGACAGGCAGTTCACTTTCTGCATTTTCGTTTTCTGCAAAAATGTGCACAAAACCACGCAAGCACGCTCTCTGCAGGTGTAAACATGAAAACGTGGAATGTAACATAAAAGCTACTGTAAATCTAAAGTATATATAAAGTGACACTGCAGTGGCGCTCATAACTGAGCCCAGGTGTAATAAGGCAAATCCTGTACATATTTGTTTTAAAACATGTGCACACTGTGTATGTACCATTACGTACGTCAGTTGGAAACATGCTAAGGTGACTAGATTATAAATGAACATGTTCTCATTTTAATGTTTATGTAAATAAATTTGTTTCTAGTTATTCAGGCAGCCTCTGAGCCTCCGTTCGTTTTGTATGTATGCAAATAAAGTGCATACCTGGCCAACAGGATGCCCTGGTACTCCTCTAGCTGCCTCATAAACGAGGGGTTGGGTTTGGTCACGGCACGGCGCTCTTTGACGTAGTCGAAGGCTTGTTCCAGGTCCCAGCCGTACTCCTTCATGGCGTACGCGATCACGGTGGAGGCCGAGCGGCTCACGCCCATCTTACAGTGCACCAGACACTTGGCTCCCGTTTTCCTGCAAAGATGAGTTTAGTTCTTTGTTAAAGATGAAGGATGCTGGTAGAGGGAAGGGAATAACTTGCGACTGAAACATGCATCCATGGCGTGTAGCAGCTGTTAAACTTACTTGGCTCTGGAGATGAATTTGTACGTGTCGTTCCAGTACGCAAGCAAATCCGTGGCCTCTTCATCGTACACGCGGATGTTGTGGTACTCGAACAGACCGGGAAAGAAGTTATCGATCTCACGTGTCACGTTGAGGATGTACTGAACCCTGGCGATGAAAAGGAAAAAAAGAAAAAATAAGCATGGTTTTGCTAACACCATTAGCAAAACCATGCATTAGCAAAACCATGCATTAATGATTGTATTTGAGCGTGATGGATGGGAGAGAGAGAGAGTCGTCTCGATTTGTCTCACCCGCTGTTCTGTAGCTCTTCCAGATTCGACGCATTCCATTCCGAACCCTGTAAACAAACCCAGACAGACTGTTAAATGAGGCTAAATGTCCGGGTGAGAGGTTAAACATTGCTGAAAATGGAAAGTGTAAAATGAATGGAAGAATTACCAGGTACACATGCTCAAAGATCTCAGTAGGGCTGTCCATCTGCCCCAGGATGACAATGATCTCGTTATCGATGAACTCTTTAAACTCTCGCAAGGTACAACCCATCTGCATTTCCAGTTCTGTGCGGATCTGATAGGACAGACATGAAGCATATCTAGTGAATTCAAGATTTTGTATTTAAGTCTTTAGTAAACTTTTTTCTTTTTTGGGGGGGCTAAATGATATTTGTGGTAAAAAAAATGGTGGGCCAAAAGTCTGGATTCATAAAACTTTTCATTAAAGTACTCGGTTTAATATCAGAATCAAGATGACTTCGAAACTAACAACTGAAGATGCAACAGAACCAGAAGTAACACCAACCACACTGATCTGATCAGTCAGTAGCTGATCAGAATCTGTCCAGAACAATTGTTGCACTAAAGCAGGAAATCAGCATCAGTTCTGATACATTACGAAAGTCAGAGGCTGTAAATATGCTTTTTGAATTGCTTTCGTTTCTAATTTTAAATGTTTTAAAAGATCAATGAATCCAGATTTTTATGCCACACTGTATAAATTCTAGTCATTAATGGTGGAATTGATTAATTTACTCTAGAACTAGGAATAAAAACATCCTTATAAAAAGACATGTTAAAGCAGGTATATAATAGTCTTAGAAAAAATATTATAAATTATAGTACGATAAAAAAATGTCATTAAAATTGTTTGTCCAATTTGACTAAAAAATAATTCAGTACTCAACTCTTCCAAATTAGGGGGGGAAAAAAAAGGATAACGCTTCATCAACTTAAAATTCCCACTTGGAAAGTTGGGAAGGTCTCCTCAATTACGAGTTCATTCAAATCCAAAATGATGACTGATCTAAATAATACACTAGTACAGTATAAATCGGTGTAACTCAATTCAAGTTTAAGAAGCCGATTTGTTTAACTGTTCATGCTTTGACATCATGTCGCACACTGAATTTATCCCCATAAACTTTTCAGAGGAGGAATTTCCAAGTTGAGGTTGATGGGTTTTGTTCAGTTTGTCCCAGTCTGAAGTTGAAGATTCCAACTTACAACCTTCACTTGAATGCAGGATTAAAAATTACAATGTAGGAATGGCAAATAAATATTTCATTTAAGTTTCATTTGTGTGCTTGGTTAATACTGTGATCAATCCATGAATAAATGTTTCACACTCGTTTATCGTACTGTGAATAATAATTCTCTTCTAATCCGGCATTTGACATTTTGACAATCCTATTAAATACATGAAACAGGACGTCGCATAAACCCAGCTTCATAGGGTTAATGAATATTTTAATACTTTTACAAACCAAGTTCTGTAAATAAACGCTTGTGTTTTGCCTCTTTTTTCCCCTCCTATGATTCTGGACGTACAGTACGATGCACCCTTGTTTTGTACAGATATTATACAGTATATGAGGAAAGTGTGTTTGCACCCACATCTTTAGAGGTGACATTCTCCAGATCTTTCTGCGTCATGATCTCTCGTAGACGTGTCTTGATCAGCCGCTCCGTTCTCTCTCGCTCCGTTGGCCTGATGGCACATACATAACACAGGGTCGTTATAAACTGTAGGAGATAATTAAACGATTACTTTTTTCACATACTCACACTCACTAAAGCAAAAACAAGAAGCAAGTAAAAAACTTATCCATTACTGTTTACACATATTATAAAAGAAAACAAAACAAAACATGATAGATGCTGAACATATTGTGCAAACTGGCAGTCTGGCTTGCGATAACGTGCCCACAAACAGGAAGTGTAAAAGAGCATGTGTGTCTGGCTGCTGAGGGAAGTGTCTGATCTCGTTCCTCTCCGAGCTATCAGATGTTTAGACTTCCTTTCTGATGTACTTGTAAACCGCAGTCTCTCACACGACTGTGTGTGTAAACAGCTGGCACGCAACTAGCTGCCAGTCATACTGCCATGCCGCTTGTTTTACTAATCATGCACTGACATCAGCACTTTTAACCCGAGAACCAGCGTATCAGCGCTTGGGGCACAAACATTTGAACTTTTGTTAGTGGGAAGTGAGAGTTTTAGTGGGCAAATTTTAGCTCTGTTTAAAAAGACTTCTGTGTTTAAAACCAGCCAAAACCAGTGATCCATTTACATACACAGTACTGTGCTAAAAGTCTTAAAAAAAAAAAAAAGCATGTAAAAAATAAATTTTACTTGCTTTCAATATAAATTTTATTGACATTTAATTCTTCTTTTCTCATAAAGCTACTGTCAGGCTTGTTTGTAATCGAAATGCAGCTAAGAAGCCATTTCATGGCCATTCTTGACTTTTAAAATCACAATTGACTGCATGTACATGTTTAGTCATTCTGTCTCTCTCACGCTTTTTTTTATTTATGTCCGCTGTCTTGAAAGTGCTCTTACAATCCTGAGTCCTGACTACCGGGACGGTTTAAAGGGGAGGAATGAGTTCACGTACACGTCAGAAAAGAGCACGGGTGAGTCGGCGCGGTGCGACTGCACGTCCTGCATGGCGTTCCACTCGTTGATGTGGACCTGGTCCGAGGACATGCGGCTCTGGTAGTAGCTGACCCAGGTCAGGAAGAGGCTGCCAGGGAAGTAGTTATGACAGCGGGCTACCTCGCACGCCTTGTGCAGAGACTGCAGAGCCGACCTGAACGAGAGGGAAGAGGAAGAGGTGAGCGGGTGACGGGGAAAAAAGACAAGACAAGACGAGACAAGACGCTGTTTAACAGATTCCTTGTCTGCACTGGACACTGACCACATGGCCTGGACTGAGACGGGCTTGAAAACGTGGATCCTGTTATCCGTGGACACGCTGAACCCCCTGTGAGAGGAGAGAGTGAAAGAGTGTGAAATTTAACGTGGACACGTCCTGGATGATAAAGGTTTAGGTGTTTGACTTACCCGTCTCCATCCAAATGGATTAGTGTGTCACTCCAGAGAGGAAGCACCAGGCCTATTGAACAGGAACTACACAGACACACACAGTGTTTTATATTTCATCTATAATCTGGATTCTAATCAGTGAATAACTCAGCACACACACACACACTGACCTGTCCAAGGGGCTGAAGTCCATGCCCAGCACCACGCTCTCCTCGGTGTCCTGCCGTCCATTTGTGGTCACTATAACCATGTAGCGTGTGCATTGAGGGTGCACGCTTTCCAACCGCACCGCCTGTCCAGACAGCACTAGGTCAATATAACCACTTATTCTAATCGCAGGATTTCTGAACAGCATCGTCTTTACCACTATTAAACGGTAACATGAACTGCTATTGGAAAAAAAAAAAAAGAATGTGTTTGTGCATCATTCACCAGACGGATGTTGTCCTCCGGCCGCAGCAGAGTGAACATGGTCTGCAGGTGCTGCTGAAGATCTCCTAAACAAAAATTTTTTTTTTAATCGTTTACACATACATCTTGTAATCATGTGATTTATGAGGTCCTATCATCGTGTCAGGGGAATCTGACTTCTCATACCTGCATGTTTGCTACGCAGCCCTGTGATCTGCGAGGAGCAGATGGACGATGAGGAGGAGCCATTTCCCCTTGGGAAGAAGAGCGCGGCGCCTTTCACTGTTAAAAAGCTCTCGCTAATGCTGAGGGAGAAAAACGAGAGGGACAGAAAACAATGCATCATTCATTCGTTCATCTTTAGAAAGCGCTTCATCCTGACCGGGCCTGTACACGGAACAATGTTCACAAGGTTGCACAGAATACACTCTTGATAGGATGACAGTCTATTATCTCTCTCTCTCTTTCTCTCTCTCTCTCACACACACACACACACACACAGGAGCAATCTGGAGTAGCCAATACATCGAGCAGCATGTTTCTGCGTGCTGGGAGGAATCGTGTTAATGAAAGAAAAAAAAAAAAAAAACCTACACAGACACGGTGAGAACATGTAAAACCCCACAGACAGTCTGATGATCATAATAATCTACTTTTACACCAATTTACTCCTTAATACGTCTTAATTTATGAAGTTTCGGTAAAAAATATAACAGCACAAACCTTTCAAAAGACCTTTCCACAATGTCGAACCCGGGCAAGATGAACATATAATATCAAAATACTAAAAAAAAAAAAATTATATTAGAATTAGATTTTCTGATATTTTGATGATTTCTTTCCCATTTAAATTACATAGATCTTTTCTTTCCGTCGTTTATGTTTTCTTTTACAGGACTGTTTTTCCCTTTGGTTTTTCCAAAAAAAGATCACTCTTTTATATTAACTGATTATTATTTGTGTTTAAATGTTTGCTGTGGGTGTCGATTGTATATTGATCTGACTCTGCTTTTTTGTTGTTGTTAAAAATATATAAAAATATAATAAAAATAATAATAAAATTACATACAACAGATTGACTGGATTAGAATATTGTATTTAATCTCTTAAAAATAAAATGGTATGGATTTTTTTCTTTTCTAATAAATAAAATATTTTAAAATTTGTATATTTAAACTTATAAAATATTTTTGTAAACATTAAATAAATCAAACACTATTATACATGTCTTTACCCTTTTATAGCTTTATATTTTTTATATATTTCTCAGCAGACAATCACACACATATTTTATTGCACTTTTGTAAATCTGTAAATTTGTAGACGTTGAATCCCTAAAATTTTAAACTTTACATTCTTATTGTTTAACCTTTCTATCCTATCCTACCCTATCGTTCCTTTTAAGGTCATAGACAGTCGTATAAACATTTCACTGCGTATCGTACTGCGTATGGTTGTGTACGTGACAATGAAATATTTGAATTTGAATTTTACTTCACTACTACTGTATTTTTCTGAGGAAAGTTTGTAAAGAAACCACTTTATTCTGTGTCTTACTATGTAAATGCACCGTTTTTTTTCTTTAAACACAGATAACCCAACACCATATCCTTGATGATAAAGACGTAACCCTGGCGTCTGATTTGTCCTGATGTATTTTCTCACCCTGTTGCTGCACTGCCTGCTGTCTAGAAAGAGAAATCAGAGCTCTGGTGGAGCTTATTTGAGGACATTGCCTCACGCTAAACACTCTAAACTGTGCATAAGAACAGACTGTTCCAGTGCAGCTCTGTTCCCTCCACGCTGCAACAGCTGTGACCGGAGCGAGAGACCGCGAGTGAAACTTGTACAGTCAGGGTTCTTCCTGAAATCCACTGATATCACGTAAATAGGCAGAACAAACAAGAGGAACTGAATAGAAACCTGGTAAAGCATGCACACAAAAGCGCAGAAGGTCGCCTGTGTCTGTGGCTCTGAATGTTGGAATCAATAGGTGTGTGTTTGTGTGCGTGGCTTATGCATTGCATTTATGAGCAGGTGTAACTGATACCAGGTGTAGTATTGCAGTTATGGATATGCAAAAAAGTATTTTCAATAAAATAATCATTAGAATAAAAAAAATCACACACACATAGATTAAACACCCAAAACTCTGATATACATTCTGTTAGCATTAGTGGTGGATTAACCAGGCTTATATTTTAAGGTCATCTGCATCAGAGTGCAAGCATGGGGTGATTTAAAGTGCTTGAGGTTCCTCTTTTGTGTGTCCTGTTTAGGGCTGGGTACCAAACTTCAAAACTTATACAACACTGGCTGAACTGCTTAGACACCATCAAGTATCGGTACAATGCTTTGCCATTCGGTAACAAAGCACGCAGCATGTTGATTACAACACCTAGAGAAAGAGACGGGACTCGTGTGTTGTATTTTGAGAGGATTTGTCTTTGTACCGCTTCCAAGACTGCCAACATTACGATATTAATGAAATGCTTGAATGTGAGAGGAATAAATTTAAGAGTAGAAAGTTGTTCGGTGTTTGATATAAATATCCCGATTCTATATAAAAAAAAATTCCCGATTTTGTTACAATTTTACAACCTTGAACCTTTAAAAATGAAAAAGTTGAGTCATATCTTCAAAGTTTTATACAGTAGCGTTATTCAACAGCTATACAACTGAACTGAACATGAGTAATTAAATGTAGCCTGTTGCTTATAACATTAGTTTTCTAACTTAAAAAAGTGAAATCCAGCATTTAAACAATACAAACTAACTTCAAATAATAAGAGTTTCACATTACATTCGAATTAAATTGAACAAAAAGCTACATCGTTGCTGAGCAGCATGTATCACTGTAATGTCATCCGCCATAATTATTATTCGTAAAACAAACTTAGCATATAATTCACTTCGACCAGACAGGATGCTAATGTGGGAATAGTTGAGAGTGTAGGATTATAAGGAACCGTTGAAGATTTACTGCTTCAAATGCTTCCAAAGTTTTCATATTTTGAGACTAATTAGCACACGCGGTCTTTTGGAGACTGGTTTAAGCGCGTGTGGGTGTCGAGACTAATTTGCTCACAGTGTATATGGCTTTTTAACACATGCAACTTTTGGGAACATAAAAAAAATGAGTTTCTGTTGCATCACTCAGAAGCTTGTGCACTTGGCACAGGATCAGTTATATCCAACGTGAATGGTCAAGCTGAATACCAGTCAGTTCCGGTCACTGGCTGATCGATATTATAAATGTAAAAAAAAATGTAAAAATCGATCGTGGGGATACATGAATCGGCACACAAAAGAATTTCGATTTTTTTTTTTTTTTACTTGTTATGTTTGTGTGCTGATTCATGAATCGCCACAATCTATTTTTTTATAAGTTATTATGCATCTTCTAATGTAGATGTATAGATATAGTGTATCGATTATAATCTACAGTACACATGATTGTGATTTTAGCAGGAACGTTTACCAAGTTAAAACTCAGCCACTTGTATATTAACATTATTGTAACAGGTGTACTGCAGGGGATGAACCTGGGACCCCTTTACTTTAGACGTTGTTTGAGACTAGCTTTATCTTACAGCCAGAGATAGCTAGCTTAAGAAAAACCTAAACATGATTAGTACAGCCGCCTGGTCTTTAAACATGTTTATTTGCTGATATCATCTTACTGGACAACTTCAAGTTAAATTGATAAATGAATTATTGGGTTTTATGTTGTAAACCCTGATTCGAGGAAAAAAAAATAGAGCATGCTTGAAACGGACAAGTTAACCCACATTGCAGTAAATACTGTAGGTTTATATATTTAATTTTATGTAAGTGTGTAAACCTGCAAATGAGCTGAAAAAAAAAAACTTAAGACACACAATAAAACGTAATGTGTAATTTTCTTTTTGGTAAAATAGATTTTAAAAAATGGTATTGAAACAAAAAAATTATCAGGAACTGGCATTAAAGTCAAGCTACTGGTATCAGTGTTGAAAATTCTGAGCTCTAGTGCTGTTACTGTAATACCTTTTGCACAGTTTTGTTACAGTAGGTCTGTTCATCTGACTTCCGCTGCAGCATGGTGAGAAAAAAAAGCTCCCTCTCACATCTTTCCCACAAGCTGAAGAAATGAAATTTCAAGTCAAGTCAACTTTGTTTTCTTTATCGACAATGCTTTCACTGGATGCATGACCAGTCTCGCACATGTAAGTCAAATCAGCACGACTTACGCGTAATTCACTTGTAGACAAAACACAACAGTTTAGTGCTGGTTCATTTACCTACGGCATCAAAAATACTGAATATTACAGAATCAAATAGAAAAATGCATTAAAAGTTCGATTCATTGTGCAGTTCTGCTTATAAATGTCCTAAAACAAAGTAAGAGCGTTTCGAAGTGAGATCCAGTCTGTGCTGGTAACAGGATTGTAAACAAGACTTACAGTAGCTTTATCTACTCTTACTAACAAATTTCTCCTTTTGTAAAAACACTTTCTTTTACTTCTTTACATTACAACCGTGACAACAGTGACAGAAAGTTTTATGTTGGTCACGTGAAAAGAACAGATAAGTGACAAACACACCGAGCACACCCAGGCCAGCAGATATCATTAAACACCACCCTGCTGCACCAAGAGCAGACAGGAAGTGTACGAGTTTTGCATACTCGAAAAGTCTCCAGAAGTGAACAGACAGAAGAGATTATGCCTTCAGTATTCATGACTGTTTGCAAAAAGGAAGGTTTTCTGAGTTTGATTGTAACAGAATATAATAGTTAATTAATTATTTTAGAAATAAATACGTAGTCTGTCAAAATACTACCATTTCCGGGATTGAGGGTTTAGAATCCAGGACAAATAAATACATGAGTGGGTGATAAAAGCAATGATCAGTCATTGGTAACTGGGAACAATGGCGACTGACTGGTCACTGAGAACAGTGAAAAGAACTGATTGGTTATTGAAAACAATAATGGTCACTGAGAATAATGGTGATCAGTGATTGGTCATTGGGAACAGTGATGATAAATAATTGATTATGGGAAACAACTGGTCATTGGGTCACTGGGAACAATGGTGATCTTAGTGACTGATTTTTAAAAATGACCAATCAGTGTTAACCATTGTTCTTATTAGCTGGTTGTTCTCAGTGACCAATTATTCATCACCTTTGTTCCCAGTGACCCAATGACCAATCACTGAGCACCATTGTTCACAGTGACTCAGTGACCAATTGGTCAATGAGTACAACTGGTTATTGGCACACTAAAAACAATGGTGACCAGTGATTGGTCTTTGGGAACAACTGGTCATTGGGTCACTGGGAACAATGGGGAACATTGTTCCCATCAGCCAGTTGTTTTCAGTGACCAAACATAGATTGCTATTATTCCAGTGACCCTATAACCAGTTGTTCCCAGTTGTTCCCAATCACTGAGCACCATTGTTCCCAGCTGACCAATTGGTTATTGGTATATATATATATATATATAATAAAATTATTGGGTCACTGGGAACAATGGTTATCTTAGTGACTGAATTTTAAAAATGACCAATCACTGTTAACCATTGTTCCCATTGGCCGGTTGTTCTCAGTGACCAATTATTCATCACCTTTGTTCCCAATGACCAATCACTGAGCACCATTGTTTCCAGTGACTCAGTGACCAATTGGTCAATGAGTACAACTGGTTATTGGCTCACTTAAAACAATGGTGATCAGTGATTGGTCTTTGGGAACAACTAGTCATTGGGTCACTGGGAACAATGGTAACCATTTTTCCCATCGGCCAGTTGTTTTCAGTGACCATTTGTAGATTGCTATTCATTCCAGTGACCCAATAACCAGGGTTATTGGTTATAACCAAATAACCAGTTGTTCCCAGTTGTTCCCAATCACTGAGCACCACTGTTCCCAGTTGACCAATTGGTCATTGGGAACAACTGATTATTGGGTCAATGGGAACAATGGTGATCAGTGATTGGTCATCGGGAACGACTGGTTATTGGGACGATATGGTGGTGTGCTGTATAACCATCAGCATGTGATGAGAGCTGGAGAGAAGTATCAAGTGCAGGACAATCACCAACTTCTGTTCTAAAAGGCACCAGTTGTTTTTTTTCTCCTTTTGTGTCTGTTTTTTTTAAATGAAGACGGTAAGAACATATAAAAAGGTCAAGCAGACATATCAGTGTACAACGTTTAATGTCCTCAGACGGACAGGACGAGGACAGAATCAAGATGCGTCCTCTTAATGTTATCTCTCAGTCTCCTGCTGGCTACAAAGGCAGGAAAATCACAAATACTAACAAAATAAACACTACTGTGAACTACAGTGAATAATAATAATCTATTAAACATAATTAATTACGTCTGTTAATAAAACTGCTAGTACTGTACAGTGATGTGTCGTGACATGAGTTTGGCTAAACCACCAAAAACAATGTATTAACAGTGAGCCACTTATGTGCTTTATAGTGTTATTGCTGCATACGAGACTCTTTGCGATGATAAAAACGTGTTAGATTACTAGAAAAAAACAGAGAAGTGAAAGTTTAAAAAAAAAAAAAAAAATGCAGGGAGTTAAGCTGTATACACTGCATACAGGAAAAGGGTGGAGAGGCAGAAGAGGTGTCAAATAAAACCCAAATATTTTCACTGCATATTATCACCACATGACCTGTATAAACATAAGCAGTAGTGGATTTCACACCTTTGTACAGGACACACCCTGGTTTGTGGGAAAGGCACGATTCGCAGTCATATCAACGTTCACAGATCAGACTTTGAACTCTGTCATCTGTGTGTATATGTGTGTGAAGCATGTAAAGAAAATACTGTAAATATACATGTTCATAGATATATACATACAGATAGATATAGCGATATAGACAGACAGAACCAAAACCATCCCAATTACAACACATCTGATGAACAAACAGTAACAAGAGACTTGCGTCTCCAGGCAGGTCGTAAATAACAACCTTCCAAAATACTCTCTCTGTTACTTCCTCGTGACGCTGAATGTTTAATAAGTGAACGTTGGACAGGTGCGTGACTCAGCACGCGTAAGGGAAATCCCAATATCGCAACTACCTCCTTGTTTTGTCCATTGTACCCTTGGGTTAAACTCTCATGACACCGAGCCTTTGTTTTCTCTCCATTTATGTTTTGTACACAGATGTGTGGGATAAACACGTGAGGCTGTTATGTATGACACAGTAATGATTTCTCCTGGTTTGGTCGTAGGTGATGAACACTTCAGCTTTCGGAGATTTGGAGCGGTTTGGATCGTGGAGAGTCAGAATTCATCAGTGTCATTATTTAACCTGGTCTCTAACCTGTGCCTCCACCCTTGTTCTACGAGTTCTATAAGTTTTATGAGTTCTATGAGTTTTTTTTTTTAAAGCAAAGACAAACTCTACAGACAGGAAGAGTTCTGTTCTGGTCACGTGAACAAAAACGTATCATCTTTTGAACTGTAATGCAATGAAGAAAAAAAAACCTTCACTGTAACTTAGCAACTTTGAATAACAGCATTAAGCCTCTTGGTACTCGGCACCTAGAACAAACGCAACGGCACTTCACATATTGCTTAAAAACAGCATTTCCCCCCCTTATATGTCTATTTACATACCGTTATAATATACTGAATGCGTCAATTTCTAAAACTTGTCAAACGTTCTATGGTCCGATAATCAGGCTGTAAGCTGATTAAACCGCACTAGTTTTAAGATTCACATTTTTTTAATGTTCAGAAGCGAAAATATAGTGTAGATCAATCGAGTCAATCCTTGCAAAACTCTAGACACAACAGGCTTCTCGTCCAACGCCACCTTCTGGGCAATTTAGTACAGCAAAAAATGCTTACGAGCATGTTCTTGGACAGTGTATGGAAACTGAAGAACCTTGAGAAAACCAACGCAGACACACTGAGAACATACTAACAGGAATCTGACCTCAGGGTCGAACCCATACCCCGGACATTTCCCGTTTTTTTAAGCATTACACAATAGCAAAAAAAACTTTACTTCTTGGTATTTTAAACAAAATGTACATAAGAGAATATCACTCAATACTCGAAACATCGCATCAAAATGTGATGTCACGCTATTGATATGATACCACTGATTGAGATATTGTTCAGTTAGTTCTTTATCCTTCCATTCACTTGTAGCGTTTTGCATTAAAACCATCAAAAAAGCTTTCAAGGAAGACGTGGTACACAAAATAAAGAGCCTTTTGTCAGCAACACAACGAGCATTTTGTTTCCCCTCAACATCACATGGATACTTTTAAACCTTAAGTCACTTGATAAGTCACAAAGTCTCCGTGTAGAACAGAATCAGTTCTAGCAAATGAACAGATATTAAACATTAAAAGAAAAACAAAGCCATTGCTGAGTCTCCTTTCCCTGCGCACTTACAGATCGTTGACCGTTTCCGGGTGGAACACCTCGCTCCACACCATCGTGGCTTATTCATGCAGACAAGCTCCCCTACATCGCTCTATAACACTCCATAGAGCCGCTGCAAGCACAGCACGACTCGTGTAATGAAGAAACATAGTGCTGACTTCCTTGTACGTGTGTGTATGTGCGATGGTTTGTTTTCATGTTGTCAGGGCTGAGAGGTGACCAGAAGGGGCGGGCTTAGCTGCACACGCTCTGGAGGGGAGGGCGGGGCATCACTGCTGATGTGAGACAACAAACCTTTATTCCTGGGCTTAATTAAGCAACCACTAAGTAGGTATTGCATGACGATAACGGTGTCGTGTGGAGTGAGAGTAAATGGGATCGAATGCCAAGAAAACCGTTAAACATTAGATGCTATGAGATTATTAATAAAAAATATTTCTCTATACAGTATCATATACAGTATCAGTTCAACTTCCAACCGCTTTCATATCTCCTTGTGTACTTTCTCTTTTAATTTTGCATATACAAATATCTTAACTTATTATACTTATATACATATTGGGGATGGGAATCACCTCACCAAGGATCAGCTGACACGATATTATTACAATATCTAGGTGTCGATTTGATTTGTATTGCAATTAAATAAGTATTATGAATTTATCAATATACAAATTTTATATAACTTTTTTTTTCAGATTTTGTTACAATTCTAAAACTAAGCAAATAATTTACTTCTGCCACAAGGGGCCTGCCATTATTTATGTAAATTGTTTAAAGTGCTCCACCTGCAGGATTATAGAGGAATTGCAACATGTAACAAAAACTCACAAATTAAAAATGAAAAAGAAATTGAATTTGGAATCAGTATGGGCGAGACATGTATTATGTATTACCACAAAAAAAAAATTACATTCCTAATACACGAAAAGAAAAATTTAGAAAAATAGTATGATGTATATTACATAAACATGATGTATATATAATGTATATATTATATATGCAAATATGATACTCTATATGATACTGTATATTTATTTTATTAATACTCTCATAGCATCTTATGTTTAACATTTTTCTTGGCATTTGATTACATTTGTGCTCACAAAGGCATATATATACATATACAGTGGAACCTTGAATTGCGAGCATAACTCAAAGCATATTAAAGCACATGTATATCAAAGTGAATTTCCCCATACGAAATAATGAAAATTTTGATGATTCGTTCAACAACCCAAAAATTTCCATATAAAAATCATTAATCACAAAATGTAAGGTAAAGATAAAACAAATTGACCTGCACTTTACCTTTGAAAAGAATCGTGGCTGCAGTAGAGACGGGTGAGGAGAGGAAGAGGAGGGAGGGGGCTACTGTGTAGGACGACTCTCACACACACTGCTCTGTTGGGAAACTTCTTTAACAAGCAACCTCTCTAATGACACTCTCGCGAGCGGAATCACTGCTCTCTGACAGAGAGAGAGAGCGACTGACTCTGGAAACTGGATCTTTAACAAGGAACCTCTCTAATGACACTTGCTTTTGCTTTGCGCGCGCACACACATGCGGTCACAATGTTATAATAAACAGTACACGCACGCACGGATGTTGACTATATGAGCGACGCACGTGCACTGAGACTGTATAAATATAACCAGCCACTTTAATAGGAACACCTGTTGAATGTTTATAGTGTCTTGTCCATAAAACATGTACAGTGTTTTATGTAGGTCTGTACTTTGAGAGTCACAAACAGCCGGAATCTTGTGTGTGTGTGTGTGTGTATGTGTGTGTATGTCAATATACTTGGCGAATAAAATCCAGTTCTGATTCTGTTTAATCATGCAGTTAGCAAATCAAGCAGTCATATGCTCACCGTAGCATCAGATTCTTGCCTGACAAAAAGTAAAAACGTGATGTGATGTTCGGCTGTTGAAGCTCATCCACCGTGAGGTTTGACGTTGCACGCTCTGACATGCTTCTCTGGGTGTGAAGAGTGTTTATCGAACCAGTCTGTCCGTTCTTGTTTGACCTCTGACATGTTATTTATAAAATAAAATTTTTTCAAAAGTCAAAGAAACAAATATAAAGTAATAAAGGAGATTGTTTTGGACAACCCTGATCTGACCAAACTATTGGGTTAACAATATTGGTTCTAAAAAGTTCTGTCAAAGAAGATTATGTATCATTTGACAATTAAAAGAACAAACAAAGAAAACATCCAGTCACCTCAAATTCCACTCGGGAACACAGGATGGTCTGCTCAACTCAGCAAGTTCAGCAAACACAGAAGCACATCTAACCGTATAGCGCGTTCTCATCTATATCCACTTACATGTTTCCTTCAGATTAATAGACGTACACGTATATACAGTATTCTCTTGCTGAATCTATAACGCGAGGACATCACGAATAGCGTAGATTCTGAGCTGCTTCCGGAGTGAGAAGCAAGAACCTGACAGAACACTAATCCTGACCAGGAAACGGTGTAATCCATGAGCTGGACAATGTGGCTAGAGAGACCAGTTCACTGCTCAAGGCATGACCTTCCTGTGCTCCATTGTCCTGCCGAGGTCAGAGCGGGGCCGTCCTGAGATCTGGAATTTCACTTAGCATGCAGAGGCTTCAGTCAGAACGGCCGCTGCAAGATGACAGGGCAGATATTTCCCCATGGAACACAGCTGCCCCTGAGCGTCCACACACTCCCGTAGTGACTGGCCTGGCGAAATCCAAAACCCAGGGTGAAATCCAAGGAGAAGCTGCGTCTTATGAGACAGTGCCATGTGAGTGTTGGTGAATTATAACTGACGAGAAGACACGTCACGAAATATCTCTTCTGGTTGAGTCACGCACACACACACACACACACACACACACACACACAGACTTGACTGTGACCATAAAAACAAGCTTCTGATAACGCCAGTGCTTATCACAGCGGACTTAACACATTAACTAAACACTACACACACAGTATCGATCGATCTCGCCTTATCTGTAGCTCATTCATGATGAGCTCGTTTCAGAAATTATTTAAACTAATGACGTATGTAAAGCACTCGCCCTATCATCCGGAGGTCTAGAGAGAGCTGATTGGCCGAGATCTCTCAGTGGGGAGGGATGAGAGGTACTCAGTGCTCCCACATTAATCACGGCTCTACAGCCAATCAGGGGCGTCTGTGAGCTCAC
>JAQMYJ010000011.1:3470069-3492089 GCA_030014305.1 Clarias laeviceps | reverse complement strand
AAACACGTGATAGTCTTCGGCCCTCCCGACTGAGTGGTCATAGTAGCCTTAATGTGGAGCCCCATAGTGACGGGGAGGAATTGGACACGACTAAATTAGGAAGAAAATCTGGGGAAAAAAAAAAAAAAAAAACTAATGATATACACAATGTGACCAAATGTTTGCGGACACCCGGACATCACTATCACACATGCTAAATGTTAAAGACACTGTTGCGCATTTAAGCCAAGGTCTTACAGTAACGGATGATTTTTATGGCTATCTGAACACAAAATCTGATGTTTTTCAGATCGGGTCTGAGTCACTTCCGTATATCATCCTAGACCAGATATACGTGGTCATGTGACTCGATTGAGAAAAGTCTCATCAGAATTCATTGCGACTTTTGCCTCTGTGCACTTCGCTCGCTAGTGTCATCGCCAGTCAGCACCGGGATTTCATAGCGGCGCTAGCAATTAGCGGCTAAAACAGCTAACTAAGCTAAGTCCTTCTTCTGGACCTCAACAAATACAGCCGACAGGTTTGCTTGTCGTCCTCCAGAGCAAAACCCCGAGCACGATTTTGCTTGAATCACATCAGTTGTTCGAAATGAACGAGCGGTCACACAAAAATAACGTGTATTAACACACATGACTCGAGCAGAGACGTATCGATGCGCACACGTGTGCCGTTTCAGAGGAGTCACATTATAGCAAAGTAGCATGTAATTATAAACTCGGGTAAAAGTTATTCTAAGCAACCGGTAAAGATTTAATGCTAATTTATTTTCACACAATAAACTAACACACACTGATCCTCAAATTCTTTTTTTTTTAAGTTTTGCAGATTTTCCCCATAATTTAGTTTATTTTCCTAATTCTGCTCATTCTCACTCTCTCTCTCAAGGGGACAAACATTCAACAAGGGAGGGCAAAGTCGCCGAGAAGAAACGTGATGTCAGCTGACCGCACCTTTTTGAACAGCGTAACTCACTCATACGACAGCGCTATCTGCCACATCTTTTGTGACCTCATGGACGCCTATGATTAACCAGTGTCACAATGATTGACATGACAGTGTGAGGATGTAACCCCGGCATTGTGAGCACGGCCGGTCTGCTCTCTAGCTGGTTGTTTAATTTCTATGCTGCAAGCTGACGAAGAATTTTAGCAGACTTTGGAGCAGCTCACTCTGTTTCAGAGGAATATTTTCAAAATCAGACACTTTGGGAGAATTTATGAATCGCTGATTTACTTCTGAGATATGATTCTCTAGTGGATTTTGTCTGCATGCAATATTAAACCTCTACTGACATTTTGGAGATGCAAAAATCGAATGCTGGGGAACATGCGCTAGTGTGACCACTGCCTATGTAAAGCTGCACTGGAATGCATTTACATGTCTGATTGCGTCCTCTGGGTGGAGCAGCAGGAGAAGCAACGCTCGCTTCACTGCAGCAACATGACCTAGTGACCCCTCAAGAAAACCTCTGTACGCCACACATGCAAAAAAAAAAAAGAAAAAAAAAAGAGGACAAATAGACTGTTCGCGTGATGCAGCTTACAAATTAAAAGCGAGTAGAAAGAAAAGTAAAATGACGTGAGCCAAGGTTAGCGCTGTTGTTGTTGTTGTTGTTGTTGTGGTCTCATTCAAGGAAACAAACACACCATGGAAATATTTAAATATCTTATCACGGAACGCTCACGCATTGTGTGGTGATTTGTTTACGTGGAGAAAAAAAAAAAAAACACGCAGGCCACTAAGCTCTGGGCACAAGCTAGCCATGTAGCATGAGTTTAAAGTGCAGATACATTCTCAAGCCAATGATATGTCAAGAGCGTTCAAGTCAAACCAGGACTTTTGACTGTGAAGAATAACAGAACACAGTTATGTCTCTATATAATCCCCTGCTACACTAATGCACTGATCCTAGTGTTTCACTAGTGCTTGGATACCATCAAGGTAGAGCGAGCCATGATCGGACTGCCCGTCTGCTTCACGTCTGAAACGCTGGCCTCCCAGGAACTCCTTTACTGGGTCCAACATGTGTAAATGGATTGCGACGAGGTCAGGACTGTATGGGGGACGTGGCAATAATGTGGTGTTGGTGATTGATTGTTGTGTACAGTTCCTACAAACACAGACTTAGAGACAAGTTATCTGTCGATTTTCAAGGATCACCACTTCTACTCGCTGAACGTTCACGGACCACGACTGCAGCGGATCTTGTGCCATAATCGTCATTTATGCGGCCTTCTTTAAAACGTTTTGCGCTATTCAAATGTTTTCCCACGGCTAAGAGTCTCATCGCCGTACTGTGCTTGAAGTCTCCTGTAACCGTGAAATTTCATCACAAGTCCTGGTTTGACTTGAACGCCAGTCATAACGTGTCTGCTTTGATGAATTATAAATAAATTACTCTCGTAACAACTCCACCCTGGAATCGCGAGTTCGAAGTCTTAATGTGGAGCCCCCTAGTGACGGGGAGGAATTGGACACAACTAAATTAGGGAGAAAATCCGGGAAAGAATTAAAAAAATAAAAAAAAAACATCAGCTGAGGATTCCAAACTGTGGATGTGTTTATTTCCGAGATAGGAGATTTAATCGGACTGGGAATTACCTGCCCATGTTGCACCCATGAGTGTTCCACCTTCACCCTGACCAGGATTACTGAAGATGGATGAATATTAATATTAGTAGGCTATAACAGCAAAAACAAATAAACAAAAACTCAAATGCACCCTAATACGTGTGGATTATTGCACGACAAGGAGTTATATCTTATTCTGTTTATATGTCCAGATCTGTGAAGGACATTATAAAAAAAAAATTTTTGGGATTTGTTAATAAAGAATAATAAAGAATCCTGTCAGGTACAGTACGCACCAGTATTAATCACGAAACTCCCTACTATCACTGAAAATCCACAGACTCCTGCTCCACCCTTGTGACATGGACATGTCCACTGCATTAAATGAGGATTAAAACGCCGAACCGTGTATCAGTTGTAAACGACGCAGGCCAGGAAACTCTCAATCTCAACCTAACACCGGTCTGAGGAAACCTGAGTAAAGCGCGTGGAGACTGGTCGGACTCGCTCGCTCGGTATAAGGCGACACAGAGAGGAAGCACTGAAGTGTGATGTCAACACAACACAATACAGATGCTCGAACATAATACATCCAGCATAATGCAGCCGGGGCCGATGTCAAAAACAAACAGGCTCACTGTGGACGCCTGTGTTCGGTTCAGGAAAGCGGTCTGATGCCTGGTGGCGCAAGAACACACCCTGAAACCCGGAGGAAAGACTCGAACCGGGTTTCCTCCCAAGTGGAAGCAGAGAAATAGCAGTATAGATTTAGGACCTGATTTCTTAAAATAAAATTATCATCATTTTTTTTTTTGTTGTTTTGCAAAATCTACTTGCTGACGGCATACAGGGCAGGAAGTTACACAGCAACACAATGCACTGCACTACCAGGTGTAATTATTGGTTATATCAGAAGTAAAAAAAAAAAAAAAGGCAAACATGGTGAGTTTTTTTTTGTTTGTTTTTTGTACCTTCTGGGGTGAGATCGACGATCATCCTCCCCGCTGCCGGACTCCTGATGAGAAAAACGGAAACAACTATTAAAACCAGGCATTATGATCATAACAATAGCAATAAAAACACATAAAGGGGAAGAGTGCTTCTTTTGACATGTTAAGTGCTTTTTCCGATCACGTAGCTTATGTCATCTAAATAAAGCATAACAAAATGCAGAAAAGGGATTTGTTTGTTGTTCAGATCGTGTATCTGAAACTGTATACTTGTATTGTATCACATGAACGTTAATTAGTTCTCCTGACTGCTGTTTATTTTTATACACTCGTCCTTACATAAACATAACCTAAACTTCTCCTGTCTATTTCTGTTAACGAGACGACATGATGGAAAAATCCTCGTATGCTCGTATGCGTTTGCTCGCTTTGCATAGAGCCCTAATTTGCATCCGGAGTCATGTGGGACGGCCAGACGGTCTGCACCTGAGAGGGTGACGTCGCTACACCTGACCTTCTGTGCTCTTCGTATGTTAAACCCGAGGCAGGGGGACCTTTGTGTTGGGTGCGGAGATGCACTCGGACTATTACACATATAAAGTGATAATATTCGAAGGGGAGACAAGCAACAGAAAGTGGCTGTATTTTTTTTACACTGGAACAGAATATAACATTCAGGCTGTGAATATAAATAATAATACTTGCAGAATTATTTTGTCAGATTTAGAAGTATTCGGTCATATAACATGTAATACATTTTGATGCTTTACTACGACTGCATTGTTGTCTTAGTACAATTTGTCTTCATGATTGACTTTACAGCATCATGCAGTCTTAGGAATACTTTACAGGGATTTAATCAATCGATATCGCCCATGAACAGGGCTTATTTGCTATTTTATTACTTACCACGAAACACATTCGTCTGATACTCTGATCTACTACAACGGACTAAGAGTTCAGGGTGAAACCCTTTGGTTTGGGAAAGACACAGCTAATTAAGGTAGGTGAGGTAGGTGAGGGAAAGGGATCGCCGAGCCTTACGCAACACATGCAAAGGACTATTTCACCGCCGAATCATCACTCTGACATCACTACCCGGCCGTGGGTCATGCCTTGGATGATTGTTGTAGCCGGCTGTAAGACTTTAAGTTCTCCCTGAAATACTTTTGCACTCTATGTCAGAAGGGAGGCTCTTCCAGACTGATGATGTTCAAGAATATTATCACTGATAAATTATGTACCAGGGCCTCTCGATTAGGACAAAGATCACAATCATGATTATTTCGGTTAATATCAAGATCTGGATTATTTTTGGAAAATCATGTATGTAAAAACCAAAAAAAATTATATTTAAAAACTTTAACAGCGTATTTTCTTCAACTTCGAAATTCAACTTGGAAGCTTTTTTTTTTTTTCATTGAAAAAAGTCACAGTTTGAGCTTTTTTCATGAGGAGTGAAAGTATAAAAGTATTAAAATAAACCTTTTTAAAAATAAACATATGCAATTACAGTTTCCTTATGAACATGGCCTGTTTTCATGGTTTTATTTGTAGATTTTTCTGTTGGAAAAAGCACGATTTGTGTGCTGAAGCCTTAAACTGAGAAGGACTGATTCATCTGTATAAACTTGTAACTACAATATAATCAGATACTTTATATATATAACAACTTTAAAGGCTGATGGTGATCTGCATCAGTGACATCATTAAAGAAAGAAAACAAAGGTCAACCTAAACACTATAAGGACAGGCTCCTTGCTTGATCTAATCTGTTAAAAAAATGTAAGAAAGCAAAACAGAAGCGATACACCGTATTAACTCGGTTTAATTACTAGGTTGTATTATATAGTATTAGTATAAAAATGTTAATTACGAAATACTGTGCTTTACTTTATCTAACATGCACATCAAGGTTTTTTTTTTTTTTTAAATCGCTCCATAACAACCGACACATAAAACCCAGGACATGCGTACTGGATATGACTATTAGAGTTAATGTAACACTAATATCCCTTTATAATCCCTGATCCTGGAATGCAGTCTGTTGAGTAGCCTGAATTAAAGCATATGCACCTCATTGCTGAAAGAACTAATGTTTGGTATGAACATGCCTCGAGCATCTAACTAACCTGGTGCTTTGCATTATGGAAATCCGTCAACCTTTGAAATTAATCTTCGCTGCAGCCTCTTTATTCCGATCTCTGTGTTTTATACCGACCCTAGTACTTTGAATTATGAAAAGTTTGTCAAACTCTGGGATTAATCTACATCCGAAAAAACCCGTGTTTTGTGTGTTTTCGGGGGGGCACAACATGGCAAATGTAATGCAATGCTCATAATGATAATAATAAAAAGTTTATGGATTTAGTACTGGGTATTAGGCAAAGATCATCTCATGTTTCCGGGGTGGGGCCAAACTGAAGGCAAAGTAGACTTTTATTCCAGGCTTGGTGTAAAGGGAAATTACGGAAGCGATCGCCGAGGCTTATGCAACAAACGCAAAAGACAATTTTACGGCCGAATCATCGCTGTGACATCACAAACCAGCCTGGACGGATTGGATGATCGCTGTATCCAGTTGTAAGACTTTAGGTTTACTCTGAGATAGGTTTGCGGTCTGTGTTTAAAGGGGTAGCTCTTCCAGACCGATGATTTCTAACAAAATTATATTAAAATAACTGTTGAAATATGTACCAGGACCTCTCGATTAGGAAAGAAATCATAATCATGATTATTTTCATCAATTTTGAGATCATTATTGTGGGAAATTTTGAAAACATTATGTATGTAAAAAAAACTACATTTTCACTTTACACAGTGGATTTTCTTGAACTTTAAATAGAATTCAGCTGTAAAGCATATTGAAAATAATTGAAAGAATTTTCAATAAATGTCTCAGTTTGAGCTTTTACTGAGAAACAAACTAAAACAAACTAAATGAATAATAAACAAACAAATAGACAAAAAACAAAAAAATGCTCCAAACAAAAAACACACAAACAAATACAAACAAACAAATTTTGCTTCATTTGGTTTTTTTTGGAATTCCAAAAACATCAATAAATAGCTACATTAAAAAAGAAAGAAAGACACAAACTAATGAAATCAAACAAAACCTGTTCATTTGTTTCCAGATTTTGTTGCGTCTTTTGTTTTTGATGGTTTTTGCCTAAAGCATGATCTGGTTGTGTAAAATTTATGTTTAAAGGGTAAACGTGCCATCATCACTATCTGAAACAGTAGCCATCTTATGCTGTTTAAGCATAATTTATCTCATAATTAATAAATAAAATAAATAACTATAATAACCAACAAACAAACGAGTAACAAATAAACGGATGTACCATGTTCAGATGTGGCGGTTCTTGTTTGATTTGTAAATTGCTTTAATTATTTTTTATGGTTGGTCGTCAAAACTTCGGCAGGAATAACGATGGACTTGTGCGTCTTGTATAATAAACAAAAAAATAATATATCTTTGTGAGTCGATAGCCCTCTCTAGAATTCGACTTAAAAACTAATGTAAACAAAACAAAAACTAAACACTAATATAAAATGACAATCCTCTTGCTTGCACAATCTGTTTCCCCGGATCAGTTTTTATTTCTCGTTTCCTGTTTTATTTGCATTTTTAATTTTTTTTTGTTTTTTTAGGATGCACGATTAAGATGTTTAGAGTCGTGAGGATCGACACAGCTATGGATTCATGCATTTTGTATAACCTCGCTGTCTTCCATTTAGTCTGAGAACTTCAACCCGAGCGCTCATTCAGTTTTAATTAGGAAATGTGGGCCACACCGATATCTCAAACTCGGACGGATGACACGAAATCTCCAGGCTGTCGAACATCTCATGCGTCGAGCCGGCATGTGAGGTATTTCCTCAGTCTGTTTTGGGGGTTACAGCGTCGAGCTTTTCCTCCCTGTCCTCTGTGAAGATTGCTGTGTGTGATTATGTCTTATCCTTTGTGCTCTTCAGACGTATAGTATGCAAAATAACAGCAAAGTTTATCCCAATACTGTAGGTGTGACTTGTGTGTGTGTGTGTGTGTGTGTGTGTGTTTCTTTCTTTTTAAAATACACAGGCTTGTCTAGGCCTGGTTTTGAAGAACCTGTGTCATTCATACTGTGTGTTATAACACACACATGGAGGGGATTAAATGAAATAACTTGAGTGTAATGGTGTGTGTTAGTGTGTGTGTGAGTGTGTTTGTGTGTGAGAGAGAGAGATACATTGTAGCCGCCTCTAATGTAGCCTCAGTCGGTGTAACATTGTTTCCAGTGTCTCTCTGATATTCGATAGACAAATCCAATGCTATAAAATCACCAGGAAAGCTTCACTTCATAACAACAATGTCATTCCAAACCGATATTATTATTATTATTGCGCATGCGCGTTATTCAGGCATAATGGACTGTACAGAGAGCGCGCGAGAGAAAAGAAACAGCGGAAATGAACCCAAGAAACTAACCGACACGGTGGAAGAAGGTGTCGGGGGCTAAAAAACCAAAAACAAGAAGACGTGAATTACTCACCGAAACGCACGGGCTGGATGTCGCGCTCGGAGTGGGCGACCTCTGCACGGTTACTAACGCCATTCAGGCTCCGGGAGACGGACACCGGCGGGAATCTGCCGACGCCGAGACCGACATGATCGTGTCAGGAGAGAAATCAGCTGCACGCGAGCGGATCCAGCTCGTCCGTTGCTGCTGCTCGCTCTGTGTCGCTTCCTCTATGCGGGCGATCTGCGCATGCGCCGAGCCGCCAGCTGTCAAACCTCAGTGACCTATCTATAACCAGTGAGAACATGTTTTCTCACGAAGGTTGAAACCAAAAGAAGAAGAAAAAAAAAGGAGTGAATTTTACTTTCTCATGTACATTGCATTGACAAAAGATTTAAAAAAAGAGCAATTATATCATAATTATGATCATGATTATGACTTAATATCTTGATATAATTATGACTTCATTTCACACACCAACCTGCAATTATTATTATTTTTTTTTTTTGCACAGCTCTTATTTTTTAGATAACTTTTTTTTTTAATCTCTGCTGATACTGTTTTTCAGTTTTTCTTCTATCATCTATCATCTCATGGACAATTAATTTGCACTAATTCATTATCACAGAGTAGACAGGTACAACTTTATTGCCATGGCATCGTTCAGGTCCTCAGCAACAACATGCAGTTTAGCATCTCCACTAATAGTAGTGTATATACTGTACATCAGTGCAATATTGGCATTGTGCAAATTATAAGGTTCGGGTTAAATATGTACACACATATAGACTGTACAGTATATATAGACAATACACCAATATACAGCTAAAATAAACATACACACTTCAGGAAAAGAAAAACTTTTATAAATATTTTAATACTAAGTGTATTGCTATACATTATATATTGATATATATGATAATATTGTGAATATTATATTAATATAATATACATCATACTATTTTTCTTTTCCTGAAGTGAGTATACAGTAAATGCAGTACATAAGCAAAAAATATAGCAGGTAATATCCATAACAATTGGCAGAATATATTTAAATATATATCTATGTATATACAATATACAGTTTATATATATACACTGAATATACAAAAGACTTTTTTGTTGTTTCGTTTCACTGGAAATTGAACTGTTTAAGGGTGAAATGATAATAAAAGCCTTCTTGACCTGACTCGACTTGACTTAATACAATAAGTATAATATGCTATAAACAGAAGTATTTGGCCAAACATGCAATGAGATTGTATCCAAATACATATACTTTAATATGTTGGTGAGTTGATCCCCCATTTACAGCTATAACAGCTTCCACTCTGTCCACAAAATTTTGGAGTGTTTCCATGGGAATTTGTGTCTATTCATTCTGTAGAGCATTTATGAGGTCAGGCACTGATGTTGGACGAGAAGACCTTGCTCACAATCTTGTGAATCGTGAACAGGTTAACAGGTTTGGCCAAATACTTTTGTCCATATAGTGTATAAATTATTTTAACCACTATTGATTTTTTTTGGGTGAGTCAAGCAATTATACACACTCTGGGTGTAGAATATATTTGAATTAACGTTTAACTTTTAAAGACATCATTTTTTGGGATCACTGTGGCTAAGTGGTTAGCACTGTAGCTTTCGATTCCTGCCTCGGGGTCTGTGTGCATGGAGTTTGCATGTTCTCCCAGTTCTTGGTGCGTTTCCTCCGGGTACTCCAGTTTCCTCCTACAGTTCAAAGACATGCAGATTAGGCTAATTGGCATTCCTAAATATAGCCATAGTGCTAACCACTAAGCCACCATGCTGCCTAATATATTAACATTTTAAGGTGTCCATATATTGATTGCATGTCTGTACATCTATGACACAAAAATGCATTTCCAATCATAATATTAACCACGTATTGGTTTCTTGTTTCAGCCAGAGGCTCAAAAAACAAAACAAACAAGAAACATGTCCTTATGACCTACCGTATGATTCAACTATTCAAATATCAAGCACACTAGGCAAATATGGAGTGTGCTGTGTATTTATCAGAGCCATGATGCTGGATGAATTATAGGTTATATAAGGAAATGTACAACTTCCTTAAAACACACCTCCTCAAACACACATACACCAATTGGTATTTTTAGGAAGTTTGCATGGCCATTATTTTAAACACACTCTACTCATTTATTTAAAGCATTATACTAAATTAAAAACTTTATATTAAATTATAGTACAGGTTAAAAAATGGAGAAGAGAAAACTGTGTAGCAGGATGTCGATCTAAAACTAAAAAGAAGTTGGACAATACCGTGTACCACAGCTGTTCAAACACAGGTTTTACATTTAAATGTGAATAAATCAATAGAACGACTCAATTGAAAGGCTTTTAAAATGGTTTGACGCAGGATGTTAAAAACCCAAAGTGCTGGACAAACTAAAGACAACAGGAAGTACTTGGTCGGAGGGTCAATATCTATGACTGTTTATACCTGCAACAATATACCTTACAAACAATGACCATAGAATATTATGGTTTTATTATGTTGTAATTTGACTATATTTGTTTGCTCGTCAAACTCTATATCACTATTATTTCACTGTGGTCATTTTGATTGATGATTGATATGTTAAACCATAATACCATCATGGTTTTACTTGTTTTTATCAGGGCTATATGTTTTATGTATTTACATACTGTGGGTCTTACAAGTTTAGAGAAAAAAAAATAAAATAATAAAAAAACGACGATTGGGCCCAAGCACCTGCACTATTGCCACCTCCGGGCCGGCACCAGAAAAACAGTGGGCACATGCGTTTAAAGGGGATGCACCAATACCATTATGACATAATATATGACTACATAATTACGTATATATAATAACTAAGGAAGTTATTACTCGTTTTTTTCCATGAGTTTAAGGCATTGCCATGGCTGAACCGTTTGAGAGATCAAAAATCAAGACCCCTTTGTAATTTTGCATCCTCAGTGTCTTGAGATCATATTGGCCCGGGTTGGTGGCGATCATGTAAACATACCCGATATGTTAAATTGTAATATCATCATTGCGAATGATCAGAGCTATGTCTTTTAAGTATTTACACACTGTGAGTCTTACATGTGAAATAAATGTATTGCACCTCAAGGGTTGAGGTTCGATTCCCACCTCGGGTCTGTGTGTGGTTTCCTTTGGGTACTCAGGTTTCCTCCCACAGTCCAAAGACCGGAGGTCCTTCCATGTTTGTGAAAATTGTAATAAATAGAATTGTCACTCACTATTGGACTATGTGGTCCCTATATATACTACAAAGGTTCCTATATGGATGGAATAAATAAATAAAGAATAATATAGTCGTTATATATATATTACATTTACAGTAACTGACATCTGACATGACGTCACTTTAAAACATGATTCTTACGTTGAAACTATCGCCATCTGCTGGGGACTATTTACAATTATACTTTTAACGAATACAGTATTAAATTAACGTTTTATAGACATTTAAAATTATTTAAAATTTGTTATTAAATTAAATAATTATTGCGATTGCTTGAAATCTTTAAAAATCGGTTTCCAGGGGATCCAGGGGTCAAATTTTTGATTACGCATTACACTTTCGCAAAAATATTTCAAAGCGTTAACCTCAATTGAAAACCTATTTAAAATTCATTAGCAAGTGTGTGGTTAATAAAATTAATTAAAAACAATTTTGTTGTTATTTTAGCGAATCTGCGCCACTCGTTTTTTCCCATTGCGCTGAACAAAAAAAACAAGATGGCGGCGTCAGGTGGTAAACAGTAAGTACCGTAAATTGAAAGTAATGTAGAATTTAATTCGCAGTGTTTAAAAGCGTATTAGCAGTTTACAAACGTGTGTAATATCGGTTGTATGAGTGTATAGTTAAGGTAATAATTGTACATTGTTGGTTGTCACCGGAAATAGCGATAGCAACATGGCTAGCTAGCAAAGCCTGAACAAACACCATGGAGATAAAAGTCATTATATCTGCACGCGCCGGATAGCTAATCTGTGCTTTACTTAGACTAATGCTAGATGTGTAACTATCTAAAGTGTTTAGTTTGACTAATTGCTTTAGTGTTTCAACAATGTTTATGTTTTGCAGCCAGCCTCTCTTAAACTGAAATGAATTAAATCATTTCAACAAATGCATTACATGGGCATAAGTTTGTGCACCCTTGAATATCACAGCACCTCTATGTTTTTCTTCCCAAAACTTTTGATTCATTGTAATGTCTTCTCAGTGGACCTAACCGGCTCAAACTTGCACCACTGCTTCTGGGCACAAAGTGAGCTCCATGAACATATGGTCCATGATTCCAAGGTTGATGTGAAAGAATTTGAGACTTCTGATCTTAATTATGTTGAACAAAATTGGGATGAATTGGATGAACTGGAACCTCCTCGACGTCACTAATGATCTTGTAGCTGAATTAATACATATCCCTACATACGTGCTCCCAAATCTGGTGGAAGGTCTTTTAGGAAGAGCATCAAGAAGACGCATGCATGTATGGGTCTTATGGTCAGGGTGTACATTAAATATTAGGATCATTGTTCAAATTATGGGTAATTGATGGTTTAGTGGTCATGTGGACCATGTGGCCTGCCATGTGGGAGACCCGGGTTCAATTCCCACCCAATGCCCAAATCCCAGCCACTGGATGCAGTGCTGGATAAAATGGGAGGGTTGTGTCAGGAAGGGCATCTGACGATAAACCTGTGCCAAGTTGTGTGCGGTTCAGATGGTTCGCTGTGGCAGTTGAAAGTTTAATGGCAACGTTATTCAAATTACACAGACTGTAACAACATTATTTATACGACTTTGCCTAATTATTTGTTTATTTATATTTGACCACGTGCCTAGTAGAAATGGGGGGGGGTAATTCAGTGGTGTATCGTGTTTTTATGTGTGTGGCGATACATGTATCCTCACTCTGACTCCAAAATCAAATTTTGAAGTAATTCATGTATACGTGCGATTCCCGCCTTGGGTCTGTATGCATGGAGTTTGCATGTTCTTCCCGTGCTTGATGGGTTTCCTCCGGGTACTCTGGTTTCCACCCACAGTCAAAAGACATAAGCAAAGACTAATTGGCGTTCCTAAATTGCCCGGAGTGTGTGCGTGTATGTGCACCCTGTGAATGTTTATGTGAATATGCGATGGATTGGCACCCTGTCCAAGGTCTACCCCACTTTGTGCCCTAAATCTCCTGGGATAGGCGACTTATAAATAGCTATATATATTATATTACATTTTTTATATATATATATATATATATATATATATATATATATATATATATATGAGAGAGAGAGAATCAGAATATTTCTAAAATCCTGAGAATCATAATACAACCCCTGATGATTACCCTTCCTTAGCCTTTCAGCAGTAACTGCAATTAAAGGTCTATTTTAAATTATGTACACAAATGATGCACCGTGTATATCATCTCAAAATGTGTACATTGTGTTGAACAGGTATGGGCTCATTATACCCCAGAAGAGTGCTTCTAAATCAGCCCCCCTCTCGCGACCTTCTATTTTCGGAGACGACTCTGACGATGAAGTAAGACCGCGTATATAATTTCTCATGCCGTCCCTCATATAGAGCTTCGATCCAGTATCCTGACTGTACATTAATGTCATTTTTACTCGTTCTCAGCGGTCTGTTGGTGAGAGTTTGCAGAAGGAGGCGATCAAAAAAAAGATGATGAAGCAGGTAAGTAGGTGACCGGTTCCCAATATCAAAACTGTAGTGCAGATATCAGATATGCACATTTTAAGCTGTTAATTACGTACGTGAATGGGAAAATGGTTAGTTGTGCAGGACACCCGGAACACGTTAAATAAATAAAGCATTCCGTCACGTGTACAGTATTGACGCATTATAAACTATACATTTGTCACCCGTCTTAGACGCGACTTGAGATGCAAAAGGCTCTGGAACAGGACAGCAGTGTGTACGAGTACGACAGCGTCTACGATGACATCCAGAAGCAAAGGCTGGAGAGTAATAAGAAGCTCCTGGGAGGCGCTGACAAAAAGGTGTGTTTTATTTGTGTAGTTCAGTTCAAATGTTTAATTTCTTCCATATGTCTCTGCATTATAATCCGGATTCCGTGTGAACACGGGACAGATTTTATTGCTATGTGTTTGAGTCGCTGTATTGAACTCCATTTTTCCTCCTTTTAGCCCAAATACATTACTCAGCTAATGCATGCTGTAGAAGAAAGGAAGAAGGAGCAGGAGCGGCGCGATGACAGAAAGATTCAGAAGGAGAGAGAGGCAGAGGGGGAACAGTTTGCAGATAAAGAAGCCTATGTGACCTCAGCTTACAGACAGAAGCTCAAAGAGCGCCAGGAAGAGCTGGAGAAGGAGCGGAGAGCTGCAGAGATGGAAGGTATGAAACTTTGATCACACCAGAGCTCCAGTGTTTTTATAAAGATGCTGAGCCTTTTTAAAAAATATATTTTTGCAGAAAACAACGACTCCACCTGAATGTACAGTGGTGGCCAAAAGTATTAAGACAAAAATGCAATTCAATGTTTTAATGCTATTCTCATGCAGCTTTTATTAGCTCTTAAAGGCATTAACTATAGTCACTTGATCATACCTGAAGCCTGAAAATCTCATAAAGATGTTACTTCATGACAAGTAGTGGGTGTAATAAAGGGACAATATTAATATATATTTTATTTTATTCCATGCTTGCACAAATAGTCTGGAAGATGCACCCGATTAAAACTAATACAAAAGTTGATTGAGAAAATCTGTGTTTATTAGTTTTGGGATGCGTCTCCTGTCAGACGCTATAGGTTTTGGCTGAGGCAAAAAAAAATTGGTTACGTTCACATTGTTCTTAAATGGATAAATTTTAAGCTTATTTCGCTTCCTCGTAATGTAGCTGGCTAGTTACTGTATACCCTGTTGAAAGTAACAGAAAAAGTTAGGAACAAAGATCATTTTGTGAACACCGAATTGTGCTCTCACTTAATGTCTTAAGACCACAACCTGCAATAAAATAAAGTCTAGATGAGAAGCTGAACTGGGCATTGAGCTATCCGAGGCATTTTGGAAGGTGGCAAATTAAAAGGATCCAATCATCATCATCATCATCAACCTGAAAGTATGTCCAGGTTTTCTGGAATATCTCCTGGGCTTGTTGTGATCGATGCTGTCATCCTCCAGCCACCATAGTACACATATTTTGGTCTTGCTCTGGTCTAGATAAGTACTGAGCATTGGTTTTTAGGACCCTCAGTAAGGCTCTGAGGGTTAAGTTGACACCCAGCTCTTTAATAGCAATTTTTGGAAGATTAGACGATACAACCAACGAATGTTACTTGTGACTACTAGTCAGAGGAACATCAATGCTTTTTATTTCTCGCCTTACACATAGGACAATTTTGTTGAGCTAGAAATCCTCCATCCCTTCGTCAGCAACCGGCTGGAAGCAAGACGTGGTGTTTTTAAAACTAGACAAGGTCAAATTTAAACTGAAGGGCTCAGTAAATAAGTTTTACTTAAAATAGAAACCCATTTTGACATACTTCAGGAATCACCTAGGAGATAATGTGGTATTTGGACACTTGTTTATACATCTATGCATATAGACATTTATATTGATTTATTTTTTATTTTATTTCTTTTGCCCTTTTCTTTTCTCCGCAGTGTTGTAGCTCTGTTTAACAGTTTGGCTGATTTATACTTCTGTTGTCTCTCTTGCCTTTTTGGAAAATCACATCATGAGCTTCACAAACAAGGATGGGGAAAATTAGAAGTGAATTTAAAATATATATACACTGTAAGCATGACTTATTGATGAAATGTTGATGAAAGAAGGAATGACTGTTTTTATCTGTTTAATCCCCAGCTGCTTTGGACGTGAAAAAGCAGAAGGACCTGAGCGGCTTCTACAGACACCTTCTGAATCAGACAGTAGGAGAAGAGCCTCTCCCTGATCGCAGCACAGACGGGTAGATAATTACGAGTCAGAGAATTTAGAGATTCAGGCCTTAGCCTGATAAAACTGTCTGTAGATGGCTACAAGTGATTTGCACCAAAATTGCGCTGGTGCAGGCACTCACTGGCCATTTTAATAGGAACACTTGTTGATGTCTTATCCTGTTTTTAGCCGTGTAAGGCATGAAATTCTTCAGATATAGACTGCACAACCTACACAGCTATTTTATTTACGGATGCGTTTTCTCATCAGTCATTTTTCTAATAATTTTCCAAATCTTGTTACAGAAGAGAGAAATCCAAGTCCCCCATTCAAAACGCTCCACCCCGAGAAAACGACAGCGAGGGCGAATCGAACGAAGAACAGGGCTCTTCTAAAGCGGAATTCAGCAAAAGCGGAGGCAACGGCAGTCACTCCAAACGGCAATACCGCCAGCGGTCTCCATCCTCCGGCAGCGAAGATGAAAGGAAGAATGAGAAGAAACGGGAAAAAGAAAAGCGCAGTAACAGGGAGAGAGAAAGACAAAGAGAGGACAGGCACAGTCACCAGAAAGAGGACCGGGACAGACAAAGAAAGGAAGGCCGCGAGCACACAAGAGACAAGGATCGTCACCGGGAGAGAGACAGAGATAGAAGGGACAGAGAAACGGAAGATAGGCATGGTAAGAGAGACAGAGGAGAGGGTGAGCAGCAGGACAGACGCAGAGATAAAGAACACAACAAAAACAATGACCGAAAGGAACGAGAGGAGAAGCCACAGGTGGATGAAAAGGACAAAGACAAGGAGATAGAGGCTGAAAGTGATGTGCAGGGGAACAGCAAATTTGCAAAACGCAGCAGTGAACAGACCGTGAGCTCGGCCAGAGAGCGATATCTGGCCAGGCAGATGGCTCGCTCAGCTGTAAAGACCTACGTCGAGAAAGATGAATAACGCCAGGGACATTGAGGGAGTATCTGAATGTTGGAAGAAGATGGCCCAAAAAAGAAATTGAACAAATTTTAAATTTGAAAATTACACTTGTGTTTTGCAAATATAATGAATCCACTAAAAACATGCTTGTCTTTACTGTTTTCTCTTTAGGGATCTCTTACATCAGAGCAGTCTGTTAGAAAGGTCTAAACCACCTCATTAAACTTACTCATTTGTAAATGTTTTGTAAAATAGCTCTTTAGTTTGCGTGTGCCCACTTGAGTTCAGCTAGTCATAACAGATCATTGTCCAAAGCAGAAGAACATGAATCTAGCAGTCTTTAAATGATCATTTGCTCACTGTAGTGTTTAAGTTAAAATAAATCATTGCTTTTTCAGTTTTCATGACTGAATTACTGGTAACACTTACATCTGCTTTGCATTGTGTATTAATCTCTACACTGGTCTAAAATGAAAGTTGAGGTCACCCTTTGGTGTTGCAGAAAATGGTAAGCGTCTCATCCCTCCTTGACCAAGAAATGGCTAGGTCTATATCCCCCCCCCAAAAAAATATATATATTTTGTACTTTGTTCAAGTTCACATGCTATTCTTGGATATTTACAAGGACACTTAAGTTATTGAGAATACATGTGTAATTTTCTCCACAAAAAAAAAAAAAAAGCCATCAAGGTGTATTTTTATTCATGTTTTTATTTACAAAGAAATACTGAAGCCAAGACAATGAACAAACAAGGTGAAGGATCTAGTTTTGATCACTGCATCAGAACAATTCTCAAGTAGCATCACTGGACACTGCTTGTGGAAGTTAAGTTCTGCACATCCATTGACCCTTCATGCACTGTGGAGAGAAGACCAAGAGAAAATAAGTACAAATATAAAAATTAACATTCTTTGAAAGGGAACTCCATTATGCAAACTTTATATTTGGATCATTTTTGGCCAGTCTCCTGTGGATCCGTGTTTGGAAATTTTCCTGAACACACTTCAATGAAACCACCATGATTGGGACAACTTGTATACCCCATCACCTACTTGATGGAGGCAATTTCCCATCAGGAGCGCATTAGATTAGAACAAAGCACAGTTGAAAGTCATTCAGATGTTCTGTGCGAGCTTTTAGTTTAAAGTAGAAATGATGTGGCCACCCACTACGCTTTTAATCAGACTGGCAGATAATAGCAGACACTGCACTCGGACCTCAGCCTACTAACATAAGCTGGGATATGCGAAGAATAAAGAATTTCACTGAGCAGTATGTACGAATAAAGGCTGAACTCAACTTCAGATAGTGAAGCTGCACACATTGCTGTTTTTAAGTTAAAAATAGTTATTTTTATAAGTTTTAAAAGTTATTTCCTTGTTCACTTAGTGCCGTGTTTCTTTTTTAGGTCAACTCAATTAAATCAGAAATTTCTTTAATCATTTTTTACACAGGATTGTGTAAAACTCCAAATTACCTAGTCGCTTAACTAGGGGCGCCAGAAGGCATGAGCCATGTGGTACTTCAGCTGGAAGCTTACATTTTAGAGACTTTAGTTAACCCGTTAAAAGCAAGCATTATGGGTCCCACTCAATAAAAGTTCACAAGTTTAAATATTTACCAATGGACAGCATGGACATCTGTGATAACTTCACATCAGATGGGTTAACACACCAACATGGTGCTCAGGTGGTCCTTTTAACCCTATAAAAGATTAAAGCGACTGTTAGAGATGTGTGTATATATATAAAAAAAATTATCTACTCTAATTTACAATTTAAAAAATAATTCAGCAGGAGGTTCGTGTTCAGAAAACCGATGATCACCACTGAACAATCTGCCGGTAATTCCAGCTCAATTTCAGTTTAGATTTTCATCATGACACCAGCTGAGCAATTTTATTCCAATATAACACAAAACACTTGCCTTGCTGACCCACGGATGGACCAAAGCACCAAGATGTTCAATCTGCAGACAAAAAGCATGTAATGTAAGTACAGAGACAGGCAGGGGTCACGTGCTGCTTCATACACTCGGGTCTCTCAGATTAATTGTGAAATAAATCGTCAGTTATCGCATAAGACGGCACTTCCTATTCACAGGTTTCATCACAGAGACTGTGAAAAGAGATTAATCATTAAAAAGGGGGGGAAAAAAGACTCACCTTGGATCCATGGTGTAATGAGGAGTTCTCCAGAGTTAGCTTCTTGCTAGCTAGACACCCTGCCTGTGGAGCCACGTGCTCCATCAACAATCCTCCATGAAACTAAAGAAACTAAACCAGTTTGGACTTCCATAATGGTAAAAGCCCACATACACCTCAAGTGGTAATATATATTTTTTTAATGAATGAAGGAACTATCAATGGAGGCATTGCGAATTTTTTTTTTTGTCAGTATCTACAGCCACAGTTCAACCAGCTGCCCAGCGCGAGAAAGACTGAAGCAGCGGCACGCGTCGAAATATATTAGACCCTGTTTGATGACGTATACACATATTTTGCGTGCGTCATACACATTTTTGCTGTCTACGTCTTCTCAACTAGCTGGTGGCGAAGGAAACCACTAATTATAAACCCAATGCTAACCAAAGTGCATGTTTTAAACTAATATTTTCAAAAGGCGTCAATAAAAATTCTACCTTTTGTAACAAACACCTGAAACCTGTTAAAAAATGCTTTTGTACTTGTTTTGCATTATAAAAGATATAACTTAAATTTACACACATGCAATCCTAATTTCAATAATAAAAACAACAATAATAATAATAATAATAAAGTAGGAATATAAACAATGTAATAATAATAGGAAGAAGAATATACAAAAAGTATTAATATTAACGATATTCAAGACACAGAACAACTCAAGAGATGATCAGGGAAGGAAGCATTAGACGTTTTTAAGGAAGGCAGCTATTGAAAATCGGCTTTAGGAGGCCGGGAAGATGAGGGAGAACACACTACGGGCAATTTGGGAACGCTAATTAACCCAATTTGCATGTCTTTGGACTGTAGAAGGAAACTGGAGTACCCAGAGGAAACCCACCAAGCACAGGGAGAACATGCAAACTCCATGTACACAGACACCCCCAGGCAGGAATCAAACCCAGACCCTGGAGGTGAAAGGCGACAGTGCGTCACTAATATTAACAATGTAATACTTATTATTATTACTCCTACTACTACTGTGTCCCTTTACATAATTGGCTAGGTTAGGGTTGACCCCGTCCAAGGTATGAAAACATAGTTATCATTGTTAGAATTGTTGAAGTCTAAATGACTTTACTTAAACAATATACATACAAAGATCAAAGACAAGTCAACATAAGAAATATATCAGGATGAGAAGAGAAGTAATGCACCCATCAGGCCTAGTGCGTACCATACAAGTCTGTGAAGGCAGTGTTATGAACTGGGGTTGCTTCTGTTGGTCAGGTCCAGGTTCAGCAATGCTACAGTATGTGACCCCCCCAAAAAAGGCACACTACCTGAATAGTATATTGATGGATGTTTTTTTTAATTTAGGAAATAAATCTGGTGACTTTGCATAAGCTTATCAAAACAATGACAAAGCAAGTCTAAGCTATAGGCGATCAATGAAATTAAATATTATAGTGTGCGACTTATTTTGGCCAGGCAGTGTATATAAGTAAACTGGCAACTGTCAATGATGGATAAAATATTACATGCAGTTATATATACTATCAAAAGTTATCTGACTCTGGTGTCTAGTGCGCTCCGATTATCGGCTGTGCCAGTTCAAGGTCTACTGTCCCCCCCAATAACTGCTGTGCAGGTGTGACAGTATTACATCAGTTCATTTGTAAATGTGGTGTGTGCAGTGTTTTTTTTTTGCGGTCTGAGGGTGCACAGGGTGCACAATTCACAGGAGAGAGGATAAACAGAAGCGTTTGGATATTTGCGAACAAAATGTTGATCGATACTCTAAAGAAGGTGAAAGTTTCTTAAAGAGAATCATTACTGGTGACAAGATACGGATTCATTACGACTGTACGTGCCTGAGAGTAAATGGCAGAGTATGGAACAGAAACCTCCTCAATCACCGACCAAGGAAAAAGTTCAAAAGTCATTCATCACCTGGAAAATTCATCAATACTTATACAGTCAATACAGTTTTCTTGGATTCTCAATGGCCAGTATTGGAACATTGGAACATTGTTGTGATCTTGTGTGACAATGAACATCTGCACACTTCTGACTGTACTGTCGATACTTTGTTTTGAGGTGTTAAATCATCCTCCCTATATTTCTGATCTTGCTCCATCATCTGTTTGGTCCCCTTAGGAGATTGTCGAAAAAATATGTCTTTGTCTTTTCTACAGCCAGAGTGCAGATCATTTTGACTCATGTTTGTGTGTATGTGTGTGCATGTATTATAATAATATTGAGTAAGTCCCCCTTTTGCCACCTTAACAGTGATACACTGTGTGTTCTGACACCTTTCTATCACAACCAGTATTAAACTTTTCATCATTTGATCTACACTAGCACTTCTATTGAATCAGTAAGCCTTGGCCACCCATCTGGCCCTTGTCAAAGTCACTCAAATCCTTATGCTTGCCTATTTTTTTCTGCTTCAAAGACATACATTTCAGGAAAAAAGGTTCACTTGCTGCCTAATATATCCAACCCACTTCCAGCCACCACAATAACGAGGTATTGAAAGTATTGCAAGAAAGTAGTGCAAGGAACAAAACTGGTGAACTGGTGACAGGGTCAAGGGTGGCCAGTGTTCACTGATGGAAGTGGGGAATGATGACTGGCCAGTGTCGCTCAAATTGAGGAAAAAGTTAATGCTGGTTATGATAGAAAGGAGTCAGAATACACAGTGCATCACTGTTTTGCTGGCAAAAGGGGAGGATCAATATTAGGTGGTTGGAAATAATGTTATGGGAGATTAGTGTGTGATTATGTGTGTGTGTGTGTGTTTTGGCAAATTATTACAGTAACAGATTTATTGGGAGAAATTAATTTAAAATGTTGCTAAGTTACAGTGTCCCTTTCATATCACTGACTCTGGGTTTCTTTATTTGGGCATACACATAACCCCTGACTTAAAGGATTTGTTCTCCAAGAATTATTC
>JAQMYJ010000011.1:3360749-3377129 GCA_030014305.1 Clarias laeviceps | reverse complement strand
CCATAGCGTTTTCACGCAGCATCTCGTTCCCGCCTTTTCAGGGAACAGGGTTACAGCAAAGTAACCCGAGACGTTATATCTACATACATGAGTACACTTGAATGTATATTAAAAAACTAAACAACATGGACAGTATGCTGGATAGTCATGTTACAAATTGCATTCTTGTATATTCTACAAATTGCATGTGTATTTAATACAACGCTTAATTGCAAGTTAAATAGTTTTGCCATGGCTTGCTCAAAAATAACACATTAGGTCTATTGTACTGGCAGAGTTAGTGAGAGTATTGAAAAGATCTTCTTTATGAGCATTATGATTATAGGAGATGTTTTTACATTCAAGCCTACAGTCTCCAAATGAACATATGCACTGAAAACTAATAATAGAGGTACTAAGTCCCTGTAGGGCAGCACGGTGGCTTAGTGGTTAGCACTGTCGCTTTGCACCTCCAGGTCCTGGGTTCAATTCTATGGTGCATGGAGTTTGCATGTTCTCCCCGTGCTTGCTGGGTTTCCTCCGGGTTCTCTGGTTTCCTCCCACAGTCCAAAGACATGCAGGTATTTCCCAAATTGCCCTTAGTGTGTGAATGTTGACCGGAGGTCCTGCCATGGTTGTACAAAATGGGAAAATGGTCAGCATTGGTCTCCATGGTCCCCAGTTGGACTACAGAGGTTCCTAGATGGATGGAAGCTCCTGTAAGATCTCATTTCACATCCAGTTAAATGAACCTAAATGCTTAAAATTAATGATACCATCTCTGAATTCATCCACGCTAACTTTTATTTCTCTTAAACCACTAGATGAGCGTTTCCAAAGAATGGGGTGTAAGGACACTTTATTTTTGTAATTAGGTTTAAAATTGCCACAAATTATTTCTAATGAAATATTTATAATAAAAAAGTAAAGAGAACTAATGAAAAAAAATCATTAGGCTTAAACAACGTAATATTCTTAGTCTCCTGTGTTGATCAGGGTTGTGATTAAAGGTTTCGGTAAGTCGCAGAAGACTTGCACGTTGTTTACATCCTTGTTAAACCTTAAGGAATGGCTGAACTCGAGCCATCAGGTTCAGTTTTAAAGGATCTCTGTGTTATTTACAGTATATGCATGGTCAAATCTGAGGGTTTCACAGCAAATTACTAATCTTGAACTGTGTCATTTTGTTTTAGATAAAAAAATAAACATTCAGTGTACTACCATGCATATTCCACCAATAATCAACCTCATTCTGTAGCCTATATTATAAATCCTCAAATCCTTTGGTCATTCCGGATTGTAGATTTATTATTTTGCAGAAGTGTTTGTTCATCTGATTTATATAAGAATTGTTGCAAAGTTTCTTAAAATGAGCAATCATGTAGAGAAACCAACACTGGCTTTGGGAATTAGCTTAGTGACCTACTTCACCAATGACCAGGACTTAATTAAATTGCCACCAGCTGCTAAGGGATTGATGTGTCATCTTAGTGGGGTTTTATGTTTAGAGTTTGATGCAGTTTAAACAACATGATGCAGAGATTTTACAAGCACATCTTTGTCCTCAGTTAGTGTTTGAAAGTTCTTTGGATAGAAATGAGTCATATTTGTCATTTCTCACTAATACTTGTTTATACATCAAAATCTTGATTTCTGTGAGTTGATGTAGACTCAATTTTCCACTCAGTGGGCGGTTAATTCCTTTTGCATGTGCTTATTTAAATTTTTGTTGTTTTATACTTTCTATTTCTCCTAAATATGAAATCTGATTTTTGCCTCCTATTGCTATCAACTATTCCATCAGTACAAAGTTAAACTTACACAATCAGCATGCAACAACATATACAGTAATAGAATAGAAAAGAAAAGAATAGAATCAGACATTGGTTTTCAGATGGCCAAAGCAAAGTGATAAACTTTAACAACAACAAAAGAGAACAGTAGTGAGATCCAGGAGGGGGGAAAAAAATCACCTATGTTTTATGAACCAGCATCAAGTTTACTAGAAAATCTCTGGTGAGTTCATTATGAGCTTTACTCATTAGTTGACTGATTAGATAAACATTCATTAGCTTGTCAAGGAGCCCCAGTGGGATTAATTATTAGCTCATATATTTAATGCATCTTAAAAACATCCTAATTTTAGTGGTCATTAATGACAATGTTACAGTTACAGTTCCCTGGTAGCAACACACCGGCACAGCTGGTGTGGTAAAAGCTCATTAGTGTTCATTATGGTACAGTGTGGTACTATCGCAATAAGACTTTTATGATGTAAGAATCACTCTGAGTTTGATGGCATTGTCTGTTTTAAGATGATTCCAGTGCAAATCTTTGAACAAAGCTTTTCACAATAGTTTTCTAATAAAATGATTTAAAAGGTTGTAGAAATCTTTATTACGATTGAAGATAATTCTAAGTTACTTTAAGCCTTTTCATCATTAAAAATTCAAATGAACAACAAAGTTTTTTAAGGAATGATGGACTTAACTAGGTATGTAAGTATATAAGAAAGGCTTTCCACTAGAGGGCAGTGCCATAACACATAGGGTTGTACTTAATTTTGCAGCCTGTAAAACTAGTATTATTATTAAAAATATTAAAATGTCTATTAAATGCAACATTCATAGTACACTGATGTCTGTTTGAAGCCTATTTGTTTTTATTCGATTGATATTATTTATTATAATTCTCATTTGTTTTAAATATCTGTCTACAGTTTAAAGTTTATTAAAAATGTATTTATTTTGTATTTTCTATGACATTATGAGAGTGGAGTTTATAAAAGTGGAATACAAGACTAAGAATGCTAGCAGCTGTTGGAATAATGAAATGTCTTCATGCACAAGAACAGTTCATTCAACATATTTTTCCAATCCAGTATTGCAAACTATTAATCTGAACATTTAATTGCATGTAGAGATTGATTTTTTTTATCATCTTTTTAAAAATTGCTCTGGACAAGAGGTTCCTTTTCAGCTTGTTCATAGATAATCTGCTGGGAGTTACGGCAGGCGTGCCATGGCATGTTGTGCAATATAGGCTTAAATTCCAGCTTTAAAAAAAAGAAAATAATAATAATAATAAACACCTCCTAAAATTTGGGAAGTTTTGTGTGCATGTTTTATTGTGTAATTGTCAGTTATTTGGATCCAAACAATAATGATGAGGAAATGTCTGGTAAATTAAAGAGCCATGTCTTGAGATGGATTGACACCCCATTCAGGGTGTACCCTGTCTAGTGCCCCAAGTTCCCAGGGATAGGCTCCAGGCCACCCTGTACAGGATGAGCATTACAGAGAATGACTGAGAGAGTGTGTGAGAGAGAGAGAGAGAGCATTTTGCATACATGCATATTATTTTTGTAAAATTCACTTTTATTATTGGCATGCAATAATTAACATTAAATATTGAATGTGCATCATATTAAAACCAAAAGGTGATCTACAGTGTGCACATAAATTTTCTGGCAGTTTAGACGTTGCCAGTTCCTTCCCCCAAGCCAAGTCTCTTTACTTCTAAAAAGTGCTGAGAGACATAAAGCCAATTCCAACACAACTGGGTTTCAAGTCTGGGCAGCACACCAAACCCCCCACTTAATTCAACCTACTCTGGAGCAGGAAAACTTTGTTGAGTGTTACATGAATATATGCATTCTTCTCAGAAAATATGACCACAATGAGTATAGACCATTGCATAGCTGCTGTCAGCAATCTGAAAACATTAATTGCATAAAATTGTGTTACCTTACACTTTTCAATTTCAAACATTTATTATTGTTAGATAACAATCCCTTACAATCTGATCATCCTGGTTATACATATGGTTTTAAAACAAGTTTAAATTACAACTTGGAACAAATGCAAAATAAATATGTTTACACAATGTAAATGTAATCTCAAACCAGTTTTCTCAGCTGGTTGCAACACTAGATCCCTCCCATTCTAGAAGCTTAGATTTAACTTGTGAAAAACTTCCTTAAAGTGAAAGCAGGATTGACCACATTCAAGTCAGCAACTCTGCAGTAAGTGAGAGTCTTCCTGTTAACCAGAAACATTCTTCTTTGTGACCTGAAATAGTTATAATAAGTACAAACTTTTTTATTTTAAGGTTAAACGTACATATCTATATTTTAAAGTAAACTGAATTTCAAACTAATAATAATTATTCTCTTTTATAACATTATACTGATTTATGATCATTTTAACATGCATGTGCTTGCAAATTCTTCAAACTGAAATATGTGTGGTTTTACTCACAGTATCCCAAAAATAGTATAGCATGGGATGTATCTACATATTTTGTAAGATGATATGCCTAGTTTCTTGGAATAGTGCAGGTTTACTTTGACTATGCAATATTTGCAGAAATGTGTGAGCATGGGTTAAAAAATATGTCCATATACTGTTATTGGATTTAAAGGAAGCATAGTGATTAAGTCCTACTTTAGCACAAGCGTAAAGTTTAAAGGCAATTTGATGTATTTCTTTGCATTTATTCTAATATATGGTATGAAGAGCTGTTGAGACTTAACACACTTGCAGGAGAGCACTAAGTTAGTTATTGTACAGGATGTATGCAGAACAGGACAATTTAAAGACTTGCTATGCCCTTGAGAGTCAAAGAAATGAAGCAATGAAGCATAGCAATACGGTCCACTATTTATTTCCTTTTCAATTTTGTTCATTTTGACAATGATGAAAATCTTGTGCTTATCAAAATGACTATATTTATTCAGTTTTTGTTCTGTAGGTTTTAGTTTCTTTGACTGGTCATTGAAATCGAACGTGATTTCTGTTATTGTGTTTCCAAACCTCAGCATTCATTGAAATATCTTTATTATTATTTTGATTCATTATTTGTAATTTATAAACCTGTACATAATAGAAATATGTGTCTGTGATTTTGGTGGATTAAAAAGCTGCTCATCTTCAATAAATAGCCACAAAATAATTGTTTATAATCCACATTTAAATTATGTGGATAATATCTAAAGTTGTTTGTATGCTAAAAAAAAAAAAGTACATTTATACACAGTGAAGTGGATTGTATTTTCAGGAGGGAAAAATACTAAGAAATTTTACTTAAGTGACAGAATGTATACTTAATGTGTCAAAAGAATACTCACTTAAAAGTGGAAGTATCCAGTGAAACATGTACTCAATAAATAAATAGTTTAAAGGTGTATTTAAATTGAAAACTTTATTCATAAAAAAACATTAATTAAAATTAAAAATGTGTTTAAAACACATTCAGTGTCTATGTTTGCTGCTGACTTGCATGACTAAAGCTATGTCATTTGCTAATCAATTAAATAGCATCAAAATATCATGTAAATAACCAGTATTTAGCTTTTGCTTGAATTTGACTAGCCAAATGTTTTAGCTACTGGCATCAATACTATATATATATTTTCTTTTTGCATTAGCAAGGGAAATAAGCTAATTTGGTTAAATATAGTCTGTTATTACTTGTAAGACTTATTTCATCTTGCTTGCCTGAATAAGATGGATTGAATACATTTTAGAAGGTCAAGACTTTAATACTTCTTTGTCAACTCCAGCAAAATTCCCTTTTTTACTGAGGTGGAGCTCAGGAAGTTCATCCTCAAGTTCCATACTGCACTCTGGTGGATTATTTATTTTCCGACGCACAAATACAGTATTGTGCAAAGGTCTTGGGCCACCCCTCGTTTCTTCATATTAAATTAAATTAAATAATGTATATTAAATTTAATACATGGGAACTAATGTTTAATTGTGGCAGCCTGTACAGTGCCTAAAGATACAATTTAAAAAGCAACCTCATTTCCACTCTCGGCTATTCCAACCAGGGACGGATTACGGAATGGGCCAGTGGGGCCGCTGCCCAGGGGCCCTTGGGGTGCAGGGGGCCCGTGGGATGGTTTCGATCCTGACGCTCGAGAGGGCCCCACCCCCCCCACCCCTCCCGGGCAAAACGTTCGAGAGGCCCACAGGGCAGAACGTACGCGAAAGCCCCCCCCGGGCACAACGTAACATATATATATAATGTTTCTTACTGGTTCATGTCTTAAGGTAGATGTTTTTTCATGCTTCTATGCAAAATATGAAGAAACAAGGGCTGGCTAAAGACTTTTACACAGTACTGTAGCTATGAAATGATAACATAGTAAAATGAAAGTAAATATGGTTGTGCAATATTTTTTTAAATACTGCAAAGTAAATCTTAGAAATGCGATTCAGTAAGAGCATTTAAATATTCCTTTCCAGTAAAACTTAATTAATGTATATCTATAGTAACAATAAGGAAGTACAAACATTCAAGTATTTTTCCACACCCCTGGTGCATGAACTAAATGTATGCGCATGACAATAGTTTCTTTGGTATAAAGGTTTAATTAATTGAGGGCAGTTTTTAGAGACATGATTGTTTAGGTAGCTATTTTTATTTCATTAAACTATTAATTTACTTGCTAATAAGTAAGACATACGCTACTAGCAGAAATCATAGTAAAACGTTATTGGGTTATTATGTAATGTATTGTATCTTCTCACGCCCAAGCTTGCATAGTCCTGTCTGTTGTTAGTAATCTCTGTGAATCACAGTAAAGCTGATTCATTAATAATGGCACAATAGTATGTGGCTACCCTAGAGCTAAAATCCATCGCCAGTTATATTAAACAAAGAGCTGAATCAGCACAAGTAAGTTAAAGGCAAAAACTTTTACCATAGCACTAAACATGTGAACACACCCTCAATAGAACTGGTTATGATTGTCATGCCAGTTTTAATTATTACTTGTTTTTAGTTACCCAGTTAGCAAAATAGAAAAGATGCTTCATAGAAATTCTTCTGAATGTTACTAATCGGTTGTAGCAACACATTCATAGGTTTAACACAACAAATTGAATGCAGCGAAGAAAACAACTTAGGAGCTAAAATGACTAAAATTGGGGTACGAACTGTTAAGCACATTATTAATCTACCTGGAAGGATAGTGCTCTACTGCCAACTTGGTGGAAGAATTGTCGTCAGAAAAATATCCTGAATGAACGTGATGGTAGATCACTTAAAGACTTAGTGAAGTAAAGGACGAGGGGGAATCAGAGTTGTGTTTGCTAAAAGTGAAAGTAAGAGCATTTCCACGCACATAATGTGCTCACAGGATTGGACCGTAACTGCTGTGTGACCTTAAGAAGCCACATGTTCATGAGACTATTCAGCCTAAATGTCTGATGAGACCAGACTGAGCCTATTTCAGAGCAATGGGTGCGTCAGGATAAGAAGGGAAGTGTATGAAGCCATGCACCCATCATGCATAGACCCCACTGTATAAGTCTCCGGAGGCAGTATTATGATCTGCGGTTGCTTCAGTTGCTCAGGTTTAGGTCTGCTAAGCATCGGTATGTGGCACTAAAATAAAGTCAGCTGATGACCTGAATGTACTGAATGACCAGATTGACAGAATGATAAAAATTATTGTGAAAAGTGGAAGTGTGGTTCTCGGAGCATGAAGAATCATTCTAATTGATAAAAAAAAAAAAAAAACAGTATAATGTTTTTTTGTTTTTTTTTTGGCCAGGCAAATTTGTGTTTAAGCTTAAATTTAAGTTTTAATACAGTGCATTTACAGTATATTATAGTAACATCAAATGATACAATAGCAATAACAGAGAATCCTAGCATTTTAGTAAGTGCAGAAATAGATACTTTAGGTAAATAAAACAAAAAACAAAAGTAAAAAAAAAAAATGAAACTGAATTGAATTGAATAACAAATTTCAGTCTGAATCTTTGGCTTATTGTGTAATTTCTTGTGACACACATATTCATAGTTGTTTATTCTATTGTGTTAAAAATGTTCTGTTGTTTAAGTTGCATGAAACTGCTTTTAAATCTCAATTGTACTGTTTATTCTGTTGGTTAATTAAAACTAGTTTTAAAATGGTATTTTAGAAATATACTGTACACAACAAGAGGTTTGATGTTGGTTTTCTATTCTCAGACCGAAGTTGATCGTGATTTGGTTAAGAGAAGAGATGGGTCTCTTTCATAATATTAAGGTAAGATTTTGAATTATTATATATTTTGTTTGAACAAATTATTCCTGTTTATACAATAAAGTCATAGAATTTGGAATTGCACTTTTTTTGTTCAGAGGTTGCTGCTGGGGGGCCATGACCTCAACTCTTTTTTTATATTTATATATATATATAAGATAAACATTTCAGTTTAGGTTGAATAAATTGATCAAATTATGTTTATTTAAATATAGTGTAAAAGGATTATTAACTGTATGTCAACTGTATCATTGTATCAAGTTGTAAACATCACTTTCAATGCTATACAATAGAGTCACATTACTGACGCTGATGAACCATATGGTATAAACAGTTTGCGAAATCCATTGTTTGGTTTGGAGCTCTGGAGCTCCGCAGATGAGTCCTTGGGGGTTTTGTTCTTTCCTGACTTTCACTGCACATCCTCATATTGTTCACTAGGCAGCCCCCCTGCCCCCTACACACACACACACACACACACACACACACAAACACACACACACACACATACACACACACACACACACAGACACACAAGTCCATCATAACTTTTTATAACTGTTATTGTTCACTCTTGAATATTTTGTGTTTAAACAAATGGGTGAAACTGCAGTCACAAAATTACTATGAATGTTATTACTTCATTTATGATCTAAGATTCGATAGTTGGAAGCATGAAGTTTACACAAATTATTCTTTTTTTTTTTAAATCTGTTCTCTTTTTTTTTTTTCGTTTCAGTTCTTTGTGCTGTGCCATGGAATGCTCCAGCTTGCACAGCTGCTGGTTTCTGGTTATCTGAAGGGCTCCATATCGACAATAGAGAGGAGATACGGCCTGTCCAGTCAGAAGTCAGGAATACTTGCCTCTTTTAATGAGGTACATTTTATATACTTGTAAAGAAACTTTTAATAAAATGGCAGACAACTTCTGAATCATCAGACTATCAAAGCTTTTGTACATAAGGCTACAAGATTTCCCGTGTCCGTCCGGGTTTCCTCCGTGTCTTCCTGTTGCCCAGAAAACAGATTATATTAAATTGAATGAGGGTGTGAATGTGTCTGTTGCTCAGTGCTTCGCAATGGACTAGCATCCACCCCAGTTTTCCTGGATTAGGCTCCGGATTCACCTGGATGAAGCACTGAAGATGAATGTAAAAATGTCATCCTGTAATTCTTGTCTAGACATGCACATCTTTATTGTATTGTTGCCTTTATTATCATATTTTTTTAAAGAATGAAGGGCATGCCACTGCAAGTGAAAATATTCCGTTTTAGCTGGAACAGATTTATAGATTATCTTAGATCAAGATGTAACAAATTCCTGAATGCTGGACTGGTGTATTATTCGATTATATATCTGTTGAAATATATATAAAAAAAAAAATAATAAAATAAAAAAAAAGTAATGCTCTGTACTACATTCACTCACATAGACCTGCATTGTTCCAACTTACATCCTGCAAAACAATGCAGGTCACGCAGGTAGACCCGACTGATTTCCTTGAGTTGCGTTTTTTAACCCGCAAAGCTGAATTTTTCATGAGTCAGAATACTTTCCACTTACTCAATTGTACTTTGAAATTCCATGTGTAGAACTCATCATGTTTATTCATGATTGCGACACAAATATTACCATACCAGAAAGGACAGATCTTTGTGATCAAGGCTTGCCAGAATTATTGCTTAGAAAATAGTAAATTTTTACAATTCATCATCTAGATATGACTAATTCCATATGTGTTATGTGAACTCCTGTCCAATAATCACCCACTTTACTACTTCATTCGACTTTGGTTGGAAAATGCAACATGGGGGTCAATCCATGTGTGGAAACCACTCTTTTACTGTTTGAGTCCTGGAATATGGCCGTGCCATTAGGAAAGAAAACCTCCATAGATGTGACAACCTGCTCATTCAGTATACAGGTCGTCAGCTGACTTAATTTTTCTGCCACATAACGTTGCTGAGTCTAAACCTGAGCAACTGAAGCAACTCCAGATCATAACACTGCCACCAGAGGCTTGTACAGTAGACACTATGCATGATGGGTGCATTGCATCTCCTTTAATTTTCAAAATCTTCTAAAAATGACTTTTTATTTGGCCAGGCAACATATTTATCGCAGCTTTAACTGTGGAATCAGCTTGCGGAATAAAGCAGCTTAATACAACTGAGCAGTTTCATTTTTAAGAGAAATGCTACCAGACAAATGCATTGTGTATTATGTAGCTAAAAACAACCATCCTATCATATTTCAGTCTGACTTTACAAAGAAGAGTCAAACACATATGGTTTTTCCTACAGGTGGGAAACACGGTTCTTATCGTGTTTGTCAGCTATTTTGGAAGCCGTGTACACAGACCCAGGTGTATTGGCATTGGAGCGATCATAGCAAGCATGGCGGCATTTCTTATTTCCCTGCCACACTTTATCAGCGGCAAGTACGAGTACACAGATTACAAAAACAGTAAGTATGCATCATTCATATGATACGTTATCATACGGTCTACTACCGTCAAGAAAACTGTTGTAATAAGAGAATTTCTGAATGTGATGTCTTTGATTGGCAGGTACCACCAAGCTTAACTCTGGTTTTTGCCAAGACACGAGCAGCCAGACATGTTCAGAAATCAAGAGTCATGCCAGCAATGCAGTGTTTCCCATACTCCTCTTGGGGCAGTTGCTGCTAGGTATTGGTGGAGTTCCTATTCAACCCTTTGGCATTTCTTACATAGATGACTATGCAAATAAGAGGAATTCGCCATTTTATCTTGGTAAGAGTGAGCAAGTACACCTGCACAAGCCTCTGTATTGGGATCAGACCATGATACATAGCATTGCTCACCAGTTCTCTGTTTCCTACAGGAATATTGTTTGCTGTAACTGTGATTGGACCGGCAGCGGGTTACTTGTTGGGGTCTGTCCTGCTCCGGTTCTATGTTGACTTTGACACGATGTCTCCTGGTAAGGGACAGATCTTTCTAGTTAATGGATGCCACACACACACACACACACACACACACACACTCACACAATTATATACTTTACTGATAAGACTCCATCTGCTCGGCTTATTAAAAACACCTTGGTCTGAGCAAACACTTTTACATCTTATCTCTATAGCTATTTTGTAAGACTTCCATAAAAATGGGCTAGGCATGGTGAACAAAGGGCATGCAAGTATGAGAGTTCAGTGCTTGTTGTTGAATTGTTCAAGCATTTTATATGTATATAAAAGGCTGATCAAGATTCCAGTTGCTACACACTGACATAAAAAAAATGATGGAACTTTGTGTAAACTGTGTTACAAAGGATATGGTTTTCTGTCATTACTTATCTTGCAACTAAATTCGCATAACAACAACAAAAAAGAATCTCACTATATCGACCTTGGGCATTGGAGTAAAAATTCTAAGTATGCACATGGGTGAGAAGTACTTGAGTAACTGCACTTAATTACTGTGTGTATTGTAAGTGTTAGTTTTGGCATATTTGTGCTATACCTTATTAATATTAAAATTGATAACTGTACTTTTACATTATTATGTAAAAAAAAAAGAAAAAAGCCTGTATTATTTTTCTACTGCTTAGTTTGACTAGCATTGATTCCAGAAGCTAACATCATTGGCTATGCAACATGTACAGTAGCATCGCTCATGCATGCAATATGACTGTCAATTTTCCCCCAGGCAAACCAGTATAATTGTTTTAAAATGTAAAACAGTTTAAGATACGTACTGTCCACATTCAAGAACAAAAACATTACAAAATTTATTTCATCAATCCCCCCTGAGCCCCCCCCCCCCACACACACACACATTAACTTCCACTGAAAAAAATGTCTGTTTTTATTTAATAGTTTGGAAAAATCTAATCAAGACAGTAAATGCAACAAAATGTCATGATAATAAAAGTGTCTAATTCTTGTGTCTGTGTTTAGCGGAAATTGTCTTGAAGAGAGATGATCCCCGTTGGGTTGGAGCTTGGTGGCTGGGTTTCCTTCTAGCTGGTACCTTGCTCTTCCTTACCTCCCTGCCATATCTATTTTTCCCCAGAAGCATGATAACAGAAGTAAGTCTATAATGTCACTCTTGCTCTTTTCAGTTAGTCCAGCCCTTTCTTCCTTTCGAGAAGAAGAAACTATAAAAAAGTGCTAAGCAAGAATTAGACAAGTTGCACATGATAGTGTTGCAATAAAGCCCATGCTTTGTTATGAAGAAGCTAGAGATGTAATGACCCATGAGCTTTTCAAATGTCATGCTGATTGCACTTTTGTCACATTGGCTTTGGTCTCGGCTGTTGGCGATGTCATCCGAGCATATTAAACAAATAAAGCTTGATCAAGTTTGTCTTGTCACTTGATCCAAACGCAAGTGAAAGTGTTAAAGGAAACATGAGAAACAGATGGCTCGACAAACAGTTTGTCAACTCCTTCTCAGCATGCACGATTGAAAATCACACTAAATTCCCACGAAATGGAAAAGATAAATGCTTTAACACTTCCATTCATTTGTAATTATGCCACAAATTGAAATGTTATAATTAATAACTCTAATCTGAAAATATGTGTCAAAATGAGTTTTCTATGTTTTTTGCTCCTTCTCCTTATCTGTCTCGTCCATTTCATGGGAGATTATTGTGGTATTCTGGTAAGCATGAGATGACTAACCGAATCCAGATTTTCTTTGTAATAAGATCCTTAAAACTTAAGAGCCATTGCTCAGTGGACCAACTGTGGTTTTATGTTAATCTGTTTTATTGAAAATAAAAAACTAGTGGAATTTGTTTATTAGTATAGAATCTCAACTACTCCACATAATGGGAAAAAGTCACAAAATGCCATAATTACATGCATGACATACCACAAAACAGGGAAGTTTGAGGATGGAAAGATTTAGGATTAGAAAGGAATGAAGGAAATAAAAGTTCACCAAGAAACGAAAGTGCACAATTGTCCTTATGCACAACTTGTGCGAGCAATCACATGACTAATTATCTCTCTGGAGTGATGTTTTGTGTTGCAAATTTCACAATTTGACAAATATAAGGTTCCAGCCTCATTTAGGTCAAATGAGATAGTATTGCAACTAGTGGTCAAAAATGGGAAGTGCAACATGTGCTAAAAATGTCTTCAAAAAAAGTGCGGACTGTGTGTCGATGGTGTATAGACTCATAAGTTATATTTATATATTTATATAATAGGGCTCGGGGGTTAATGTTGCCGATTGGAACTATGCGTGTGATACATGTTTTCCCATTAAATTGAGAAAAAATACCCTTAGTGTCAGGTCCTTTGGGATTTTTTTTTGTCCTGGTAAATTAACTACAAGTCGCTTTCAAGTTAAACCAGTCAACAAGTCAAGACCCCATATAGTCTTGACCTCACGCCAAGCCTTTTCAACAAATTTTGAGGCCAGCATTTCAGACGTGAAGCCGGCAGTCTGATCATGGCTACAGCATACTGATTAAGCTTTCTACGTTGATGGTATCCAAGCACTAGTGAAAAGCTGCATAAGTGCATTAGTGTAGCAGGGGATTATGTAGAGAAATAAAGGCAGGCCACTGCTGGTCAGGAGCCAGGACCATACAGGTATAGTTCATTATTAAACGAAAAAAATGCATCACTAAAAACGTTTTTTTTTATTATTATTTATTATTACATTTGTATAATACAATTTGCTGGTTTGCATTTAGGAACATGTAGAGGCCCCGACAGAGTGTGGAGCGGAAAAGTTAAAAGAGAAGAAGGAACCGGTACCAGACACTCCACGTGACCTTTCTCTCCTCCAGTTCCTTAAAAGTGAGTTTGAATATTGGGTTAAGAAAGTTGTTTTGAGCTCGTTAAAACATACAGTGTTTAAAGTACAAAATAGCAACATGCAGTGTAACACAGTGTAAAGTTACTCAAGATAGCACACTACCACACAAACAGAAATTGGGATAAGAATGTTTATTTAGGGTACAGTGCAGTAATTACAGTATGAAGAAAGGAAAAAAAACCAAGAAGTGACCTATTATATGTCATACTAATTATTTCACAAATTCAAAAACTAATAGAAAAAGTAAATGTTATTTTATATTCACAAGCACAGGTTATATATAAAGGTATATATATAAACAGGTTATATATATAAAATATTATATTCCAATAACTTATTTATTATACTATATTTCTCTACTTCAATATATAATGTTTTATGGAATTACTTTTAACTACTGCTTTGGAGAATTTCATAAAGTACTAAATTATTTATTATTAAAATCTGTCGTTTTTACACAAGAAATGCTAAAAGTTATAAAGTCAAATTAAAACTGGAATTTCAAATGGAATTTGGGGAGTAATGGCAATACTCGTAGTGACACTCACATTGCATAGGAGGTTTAATTTTCAGTGGCATAAAATACAGTAGTAATGGAAAGTTGATATGAATATGTTTTGGTTTGCTCACACAGACTTTCCATACATCATGCTGAGAACCCTGAGGAACCCCATTTACCTTTTGGTGGTGCTGGCTCAGGTGAATCTAGCAGCGATGGTCGCTGGACTTTCAACATTCATGCCTAAATACATTGAAAGACATTTCGCTCAAACGGCAGCCTTCTCCAACTTGATGATTGGTAAGGTTATAAAAAAATAATAAAGTTTTACTGGTAATAATTGCTATTACTGTTATATAATATATAGTGAATATATACAACAGTATTGTGCAATAGTTTTGAGCCCCACCATTTCTTCAAATTAATGTAAAGAAATAGGAACAAATGTTTTATTGCGACAGGCTACAAAGTGCCTAAATAAAAAAAATAAAAAAGGTTGTTTATGTAACAATCTTAGCAGCAACCTCATTTCCCCTCTCATCTGTTCCAACCACTCAGCATTCAGCATCACCAGTCCGTGATCTGTCTGTGATCTTAAGTTAGATGATTTTTATACTTGTATGATTTATATGTCACGCATGGCTTAACAAACAAAAAACATTTCTCGAAAAACCACAGTACTACAGTATTTATTGAAACCGGCATGGTGGCGTAATGGTTGGCATAGTTGCCTTGCACCTCTAGGATTGAGGACTTGATGCCTGCCTCAAGTCTATGTGGGTGGAGTTTGCATGTTCTGCCATAAATGTGTCCTGTGATGGATTTGCATGGGTAAGTCTCACCCTGGGATAGGTTCCAGGCCCCTGGCAACATTATATAAAATTTGTATTGGAAATTTTCCCTTTCAAATTAAAATTAATGAAGTCATTTCTGTGGAACACAGTTGCATTCCCGACAGTCTTGCTCACAAAGTCCAACACTTGTATCTTGAATGAAAACATTATTCTTGCTAAGATGCAAAATGCAAATGCTTTCTTTTTAAGGAAAAGACTAATTGAGCTGTGCTATCTGCACAGAATATGTAAGCAGAATATGCTGGTTTCTAGTTAGAAAAGCAGTCAATATGTTACTAATGTATCTGTATTCCCTCAGGTGGGGTGAACCTCCCAATAGCCATGTTGGGCATCATGGCGGGAGGTATGACCCTGCGCAGGTTCAATATGTCCGTTAAGGCGTCTGCGATCATGTGCAGCTGTGCAGTGCTGTTGTCCGTCATCTTCGCCTTGCCGCTACTCTTCTTCGCTTGTCCGCAACAAAAGATTGCTAGAGTAAACCACAATGAAAGGTAATATTTTCTGTGCAGTTTCCTTCATTTTAAGGAGAAGTAACAATGCAAGCAGTGATGAATTTAGATTTTCCTCATGAGATGTTTCTTATGAGATTTGTTTGTGAAATGTAAATGCACGTACAGTTTGCCCTAAGAAAGGTAGCTTGAAACAAACAAAAAAAAAACTAATAAAACAAAAAAGATCTTAGTAATTTTATTGCATGAAAAGGTATTGAAGTTGCTTCTTCTGACCACATTTCCTCTTTGTTCATTCATTCAACCATCTATGCCTGCTACACCCTGGATGGAATGGCAACCCATTGCATGGCACAAGCACATACACACAGGCTTGTTGAATGTACAGCACACACATTGTACACACATTGTGGAATGTTAGCTCCACTATGTGTCTTTGGATTGTCACCTCCCTAAGCATGGAGAGAACACGCAAACTACATACATACTGTACATAGCAAAGAAAGATTCAAACCCCCAACGCTCCAGTTGAACAGAACAGACATGCTGCACAATTAGACAAAGACATGCTGTTCAAATTAATTGCAAAAGTATGACTACAAACATTATTACATTACAAAAATTTATGCCGATTATTGTCCTTTTCCAGTTACGCCATCCTCAAAAACGTCTCGGGTTACTTTGCTGTAACCCTGTTCCCTGAAAAGGCGGGAACGAGATGCTGCGTGAAAACGCTATG
>JAQMYJ010000011.1:3346319-3360649 GCA_030014305.1 Clarias laeviceps | reverse complement strand
AAGCCAAAATTTGGCGTGTTTGATACACACATGCTTCACAACCGGCAACACGAAAAGATGTTCCCATAGCGTTTTCATGCAGCATCGAGTGTAGCCTTTGAAAGGGAACTGCTATTACTTGCTGTTTTTTTTTTCAGCTACTACCAGAATTGTATGGCATGTTCTTGCTCCGAGGAGGCTTTCAACCCCGTGTGTGGTTCTGATGGTGTGGAGTTCCGCTCTCCTTGCTATGCTGGCTGCAAAACCGGCAAATCACAGGTAAATCTGCAAAATTACAGTCAGCTGCTTGGTTACTGACAACATGATAATATATCCCGCATGCCTTTATTCACAGCACATTTAATGCCCTGGAAATAATTTGTTTTCGGCAAAGTTATGGTTGTTGGTTTTGGACCTATGTGGAGCACAGACTGTAACATAATGACTCAATGATGTTCGGATAAACCAATGACTCAATGAACATTTTTAACAGCATTTATTTGTGATATTTATTTGGGATGTTGTTTTAGAGTTATTAATTTAAATTGTTTTATTTATCCCAATAATATTGACTTTCTACCAGGGAATATTTGGGTTTTTAGAATATGACTTTACCATAACTGTGTGTGTGTGTGTGTGTGTGTATATGTTATTCACATCACCATATCTGATTGGCTTAACAAAATATGCTTAAGTTTATTTTAAAAAGTTGGGATTTTTTTGCTGTGATGACGGGTTTCACACTCTCCCTCCTTAGACCTCCCTCTCTTCTTCTTTTTAATAAAACTGTTACCATAGAAAGTAAACATTTCCTTTGCTAAGTAAATTTACTGAAACAGTTTTTCGGAAGGCGCTCTGCCCTTCCTCTGTCCCGATTGCGCAATCTTAACCTAATACTCCGTTAAACTTTAACTGGAACCACTTGGTGTATCTTTAATACACTTCACTAATAGATATTTATCTGCATATACCTTTACACTGATCAGCCATAAAGTTAAAAGCACTGAGAGCTGAATTGAGTAACATTGATTATATCCTTATAATGAAATCTGTTACTATAATGGGTTGGGATATATTGGGCAGTTTTCAAAGCTGATATGTTGGAAGCAGGGAAAATTAACAAGCATAAAACTCACATGGATTTTAGAGTGACTCCAAAATGACAGGTCTTCTGTGGTGTTCCTGGTATGCAGTGATTAGTATCTTCCAAATACAGGAAGGATTACTGATGAACTGGTGAGTCATAGGCATCCAAGGCTCATTAATCTGCATGGAAAAGCAAAGGCATGCTGATTTGCCCCAATTCCACAGAAGAGCTACTGCAGCACAATTAGCTGAAAAAAGTTATTTCTGGCAATATCTGGGTCTGATAGGAAGAAGTCAGGATCCAGAGGACATCACAGCTTGCTGTGTATGGGGCTGTGCTGCCAGATAATGGTCAGAGTGTCCTTGCTGACCCCAATGCATTGTGGTAAGCTCATACAGTGGGCACAGGAAGGTAAGAACTGGGCCATGGAATAATGGAAGATGGTGGCCTGGTTTGATGGATCATGTTTTTTTTATTTGCATCTTGTTGATGGCTGGGTGCATGTGTGTCACTCAACTGGTCACCAGGATGCACTATGGGAAGATGGCATAGACAGTGGGATTCCCAGAGCAGGCTCAGTTCTGCTGAAAAACTCTGGGTCCTGTTACTTTGACATATAACACTTGCCAAAAATGATTCCCTAGGCAGTGACTTCTTTCAGCAGAATTCATTTAGAAATAGTTTAAGGAACATGACAGGGTTCAGGGTGTGGACTTGGCCTTCAAATTCACCAGACCGCAATCTGATCGTCAATCTGTTGGATGCACCGGAAAACCAAGTCTGATCCATCGAAAACTCACCTTGTGACTTAAATGATCTGCTGCTTACACTTTGCTGACAGATACATAGTGGAGTCCATGCTTAGATGGTTTAGGGTTGGTGACACAAGAAGGACCATACAATATTAGACAGGTGATCTCGGTATAGTAAAATTGGCTTACTTCAAAGTTTTAATAACTGGATAAAGATTATGTGTACTACAATATTAAAGACATTTAGAAAGTTTTTTTCTCTATATGTTTTCATCTACAAACTACTAATAAGACCATGTGTCGAGTTAATGATCTCAGTAACAATAGATATTGTTTAACATCCATTGTTTAACAATAGATATTGAAATGGTATTCCCACCACATCTGCTTATTCCCGTCAGCCTATTCACTCTTGTTCTCAGAGACTATTGGGAACATTGCCAGTGTTCATTTTTTAGTCACCGAGCAGCAGTGAGTGCAGATAAATACTTTATACACTACATCTCCCTCCTATACATTCCAACTAAACCTCCAGCAACAGTTTTGACATTTCTCCTTATAATTCTTTACTTGTTTATCCAGAAAATGAAAAAGGAACCCATGTATCCCAAAATGAATTTCACAGTCATTAATCCAAGTAAAGTATGTTCCACACATTGGACTACTTACTTACGTAATCACTAGTCAGCATGATTCTCTTTTATTGAAGTGTACTTTAATGTTTGATTGAATTACACTACAGCCTTGTTTGTACATTGTCTGTGTTTTACATCATACACTTGGTCTTGTAATTTGTATGTAAAGTATAAAACTAGATTGGAGAAAAAAAATACAGATGTTTAGCTTGGATTAAATGTTTCTTGGTTGACCGGATTTAACCCTGATGTCATCTCCTGCTGTTGTAGCTTATCTAACACATGGTTTGATGTGTTGTGCGTTCTGAGGTGCTTTCCCACTAACATCAGTTTAAACATTTACGAGGCACAGATCCAGTGCTCACTGGCAGAGGTACAGCTAGAGGTTCTGGGCCCCTTGAAAGCCTAATATAATCCCTACCTTAATCAAGCCAACTATTTTCAACTGCGAAAGCATTTTAATACACAGTATGATATGAAGAGAAATGCTTTGGAATGATTTGGTTGGGGGTTCGAGCCCCAGCACTGCCAAATTACAACTGTTAAGTCCTTGAGCAAACATAACCCTATCTGCTCCAGTGGCGCTGTATCCTGTATCCAGCAACTAGTGAAGTGGTTAAAAATACAATAAATCAGATTTTGTTATATTATGTGGAATATTGAGGTTTTGAAAAAAGTTACTACTTTTAAGTAGATTTTTAAAATAACATAGAGCATTAAGCATTAAACGTTTTTTTCTTTTAATTGTTTTATGACAGTGCATTTATTTATTTATAATAAATATTAAATATCTGAAAATGTTGATGCATGAACAGCTCATGTCATGTATAGAGGATAATGTGATGTTTTACATGCCGGTTTCCTTTCAGTAAATTTAAGTTTGATCATTAAGTTTTACAAGATGCATGCGTATATAAAGGTTTACATTTAACTGCTCTATGCATTTCATGTTTTATGTCGGTTATGCAATGTGTGGTTTACTTTATAGTAAAGTAAATACACCCCTCCAGGAAAAGAATGTTGCTCGTACCTGCTCTAGAGACTGTTGTGTATGCAGATCCCATGAAATACTCAGCAACAACCATTACCCCAAATAATCGGCTGGCTTTGATAACTGTATGAAAAAAGCAGAGCGGTTGAGCTTTCTGAATTGAATGTCAAACATATGTTATTATACTTGGCATTTTGTCATATATCCTTCAGGGGAACTGTAATTTAAAGTCAAGGTGACTCAACAGAGATGTATTCCATGCCGCTGCTCGAACCTGTTCATTTGGATACATTTGCCTAAATCCTCAAATTAACTCTTTTTTTTTTTTCTTTTATCTTGTACAGAACTACACCAACTGCACTTGTGTAGGTCCACCAAGCTCTCCAGGACATGCAAAATTAGGACCATGTGCGAACAACTGCTCCCACCTCCTCATCCCTTTCATGATTTTCTCCACGCTCACATGCGTTTTGGGGTCCTTCTCTCAAACGCCATCATTCATGATGATTCTCAGGTACTTGTCCGATGCTTTTTTATTAATTCCATCTTCTTAGGAAAATCTGACTGCATGAAAAAAGACATATAAAAAAAAAAAAGAGGACGAGCAATATGATAAGATTAACTAACATGCTGTGAAATAATAAGGACACTCATGTGCTCGGAGAGAAAGTTACAAAAAGAAAGGTTACACTAGTATTTGAATGGACAGTATATGATAACCAATGCGTTAATTCCCATAATGCTGCAAGATTACAGAGTACATTGTATTTCATATATAGATATTATAATTAAAGACTGTGAAACAGATGCAGAAGGCGACGGATACTCAGGTGTCTGTAGTGCCGTGTTATTGTGTTGGTTTATGACTCACAAAGACACACTTACTTGTCAGTTCATGCCTCAGGTGATGCTGTTTTACATAACTGATCTTGGCTGGCTTTCACTACTTTACACTAGTCTTTGAAAAATCTTTGGCGTCAACAGCTCAAGCCTTTTTCGGGCTTGGATTTAATTTAGTTTTTTTGCTGTTATTAAATAAATGACTACTGGGTTTCTTTCTAAATAAAAAAGCATATTGCACCATGATTAAAAAAAAAAACATATATCAAGATTATGCCAGAATTTGATTTTTAATTCAGCTGCTTTCATAACACTCAAAATATATATAATACATGCATTTCAGTTCCTACTATACATGACATATCCAGGTTCTATCTGTTGTTGTTATCTTGTATGTAAATTTAGAACTCATGGGAACCGAGATAAAAAACAACATTCGGCTTCCTCGAAAAAGAACATGTTTGTCATTAATCTGTCTGAGTGAGCTCAGCATACCTGTGCAGGCCTGTTATAAGGATTAAAACGCCGAAACCACACTCACTTTACCAAGACGGATAAAATACATCAACTCTAAAATGTGGTTAGTTTTAAACCACAGTAAACATACTGTACCTGAGCAGAGAGTTTTCATACTGTATCAGGTGCTTAATATTTAATACTCTGTCTTAAATTCAAAAGAAAAAATATAAAGCAGGGAAGGATTTAAAGCAACTAATCCCCTTAATTAGCACATGATTCATAGGTGAAATTGACACTTCGTGTTATTTTTCACATTTTCACATGGGACTTTTTTAAGATTAAAATTATTCACACAACTTTTTTTCTTATTATGTTTACACGACTGTTTACATTCATTTAATTGTAGACCATTATTTTTTTTTCCTATGTGGCTTTTATGCCTGATTAATTATTTTCATGTGATTTTTGCACTCAAATAATATTTCTGTATATTTTTTTCACACTATTATTTATCACGTGTGATTTTTATACACTTTGTTTATTTTTACACATGGACTTTGTGATGTGATGTGCACATGTAGTGGTTAGCACTCCCTCCTTGCACCTCCAAGGTCTGGGTTCAATTCTCGCCTCGGGGTCTGTGTGTGTGGAGTTTGCATGCTCCCCCGGTGCTTGGTGGGTTTCCATTCGGGTTCTCCAATTTCCTCCCACAGCCCAAAAACATGCAGATTAGGCTAATTGGTCTTCCTAAATTGCCTGTAGTGTAAATATTGACTGGATGTCCTACCACGGTCATAAAAAATGGGAACAAATACAGTGGTCACCACTGCCCTCCATGGTCCCTCATTGGTCTACAGAGTATCCTAGATGGATGTCTTTATCGTTGCAGTTTTCCTTTATTCTCATGATTTATACACAATGCATCTTTAATATTTTACATCTTTCAACATTTTTACACACAATTTACAGATGTGATTTGGTAAACATTCAGGATTATAAATTCCTATTGTTAATAGGAATAAAACTCCAAATGCAGACTCTGTAAAACAAAGTTACATTTTGCATCTGGACTTGTCTTTCTTCCCATAGAGGAGACAATAAAATTATAAATGAAGCAAACCGGCGAACTTAAGGAGCATTGCTCAACTTGGAATTTAAACTCAGCTATCCAGACGAATGGGTTTGCGTGACCCCTTTTGGATTTAGAATTTTTTTTTTTTATGTCCAGGAAAACCGCATCCATTTGGCATCTGCAGTATAATAAAGTCACTCAAGAAAAATATTGCAATCACTGTGACATTATTTACATAAAAAGTTTAAAACCCAAAACATTAAACAACCCAAATGTCCTCATATGAGGACATTACATTTTCTCATAACTATGTTACCTATATATTCTTGTACAATCCTCATATGGGAAGCAATACCTGTCATTCTTTGCCTGTTTTAAAACATTAATTAAGTTTATAGTTATCACGTACTAATAAAGAGAAACAGGGAGGAGGAATTACCAGTACAATGTACATGTCAGTAGCATTCGGGTCTCAGGAGCTTAAAATATTTAATTTTTTAATATTTACAAATATTTAAGAGATTATGAGGTTGGATCAATTTTATACAAATGAAATGTTATTAATTAATAATTTTTTTATTCTCACTCACTTGTTACACATGAACAGTAAATTAGCTCATTAGCACTTATTAGTTTTCCTCCTCATACAGAAATGTTCTGCTTTAAGACTTAGGATGTAAATATAGGATGCTGAATTTTCTTATACATTTGTTTTTATATTTTTACTTGCACACAGGACTGTGAAGACAGAAGACAAATCCTTTGCCCTTGGAATCCAGTTCATGCTGTTCAGAGTACTAGGTTAGTGCCAAAAACTGTATGGGGACAGTTTGTACCAGGCAAGAAATTGCCCGTAGTAAAAGTGTATTACCATCAAACATCAATGAAACACTTAGTTCAATGACGTTTTTGCATTAAGAAACCTATTTTATTGTTTTGTTATTGTAATTGCAAATCATCAAAGTACGTCAGTCATTAGGAAACCAGTCTAACCTGGTGTCTTTCAACACATGAACAGAAGCATGGGAAAACTGCAGCCATGTGAATTACAGTATGGGCATAATAATTTTTTTTTTTAAAAGAACAGTTTGCATATATAACAGGATATGGTACATTTTTCGCATTTCCAGTATTCAGATGGTTTAACTGTAACACAGATCACCTTTGAGATACCTTAACCTTACCTAACTGGTCTCTTTAAGTATATTAAGAGTTAAAATAAAATAATCAAATTGTTTTCGATATTAGAATGTCAGAACAATAAGCCTATTTCTAGCCATGTTTACTAATTTTAAACTTAAAATTTTGTCTTGTATATTCTATAATTCAACAGAAAAAGATGAACTTTGAATTAAAAGGTGATATTGTAAAGGAAAATGAAAGTGAAACTATCTGGAATCTTGTCAGATGAATGTGCAATTTATTAATACAGTGGAACCTCGGATTGCGAGTAATGCTGTTTGCGAGTGATCCGCAAGACGAGCAAAGATTTTTAATAAAATTTTGTCTTGAAAAACGAGCAACCGAGTATCATGTATCACACGTGTGTGTGGGTGTAAAGCAAAAGAAAGTCTCATTAGAGAGGTTAAAGATCCATTTTCTCTCTCCCTCTCTGTTTCAGTCAGTCGTTATGTGTGCGCGTGCGTAATTTGACACCGTGCCCCTTCAAACACACACTCTCGCCCTTATTTGTTTTATTTTTTACTTTATATTTTGTATTAATTATTTTTATGTATTTATTTTTTTGGGCTGTGGAATGAATAATTTGAGTTTACATTATTTCTTATGGAAAAATTTGCTTTGATTTACAAGTGTTTTGGAATACGAGCCCGCTTCCGGAACGAATTATGCTCATAATCCAAGGTTCCATTGTATAAGATTATGAAAGAACACATATAAGACTGACAAACCTATTTAACGTTTTGCTTGTTTAAAGCATTCATTTCTTAAAAGAAATACTTTTTCTAATACTAATTTTCTTAATTTTAATCTTTTTTATTTAAATATATCTATTTACCAGATTTTACGTATTTCAAATTCAAATTTTTATTCATCACATATACAACCAAACACTGTAGTGAAATGTGACCTTGAAAGTGAAAAAAGGAAATAAGAAGGAATGCTAATAGGAAAGAATAAAATAAAAAAATAATTTTTTTTTTATTTTGTTACAATAAAATAAAAACAATAAAATAAAGTATAAAGTAGATTATAAATATCTGCACTTACTTTGATATCACTTTTTGCAGTGCTCACACCTTTAAGCTTGATCCAGGCTTAATAATTTTGTATTTGCATAAACATAATCTAATAAAAGAGGCAGAAAGGAGGCAGAAAGTGTGAATAAAACCACTCATGTGTGTGCTGAGTACAGATTAATGATGTTGAATTGGTTTCACTGACAGCGTTCCTCCCGGCGCCTGTCCTGTATGGAAGTGCCATTGACACAACCTGTATTCTGTGGGGGAAAAAGTGTAACAAGAACACTTCCTGTCATTACTACAACTTAGATTATTTCAGACAAAGGTAGGTCCATTGTCCTCTTTATGTTCATTATGTACCTTTAAATGGACAAGCAGCAGTTTTTGGAGATTTATATATTATTTATATTTGTGTTTGTTACTTTTTAGATTTCTTGGACTTATGACATTTTTCTTGTTCGGAGCGTGGGTCTTTTTCTTCCTCTCCTATTTGGTTCTGAGGAGAAATGATTCCGGGCAGCAAAATAAATCAGAACAAACGAAGAGCAACGGTACAATTGAGAAGAAGGACACGAAAGAGTCAAAATCGGAAATCTACTAAAACTTCCAAAGAGAACAAACTGATCTGAAGACAGGAAACCTGGGCCAGGAAAAGATAGGAAATACTGATGGATTTGCAACAAGTCTTTGAAATCACAAGTCACATGGATATTATATTCTGTAGCATCAAACATATTATATTATCTTCACTGTTGTGCTGATGAAGCATCTGAAAACACTTACACACACTAAACACTTACAAACTGTGAAGGCACTGTAACTTTTTCTTCATCTGAGCCTTTAGTGAAACCTCAAATGAAAACTTGTCCAAATGATTTTACTACACTGCCTGGCTGAAAAAAAAGTCCAACACATGATGAAAAACTGGATTAAAAAATACATAAATAAATAATGAAAGGCGATCACTTGGTAAATTGTGTTGTAAAAACATTGATCACAGCTATGTTTAATATTGAAAGTAAGAGCATTTCCACACACACATATACAGATACAAGGTGCTTTGGCCCGCTCATCCTTGCTTGCAACTACTGTATATTCTGTATATATATATTTTTGGACCAGGCAGTGTAGATTGGGCTGTAATAATGGACCAATGTGCTATGAGTGTTGCAGTCTTGGTTGAGTTTGCTTTACATTATCTGAACTATTAGTTAAAAAAAAAAAAAAAAAACTGCAGAGATTGTTTGGAGTATGTTACTGGAGTGTTACTGAAAAACAGAGGGCATTATGGAGAGAGTGCAGTTAAATCTTATAGGATTTAAAATGTATTTTAGGTTGGAAATACTGAAAATATATTACTTTTTTTTAATCATTAAAAATACAAAAATGTAAGCTTTCTTCTTAAGGTCACAAAATAATCTACAATATACAGTATGTGTTTTTTATGATATATTTTGATAAAAGTGTACATGTTTCATAAACTTACTGTATATTCATTTTTATGTGAATTTGCTGAATTTGGATAACTGTTAAATATTACGGCATATACTTTTTAACTGTGACAAATGTTTCTAAATCTTAATTACAGACATGCAAGAAATAAATAGACAAGGTTTATTAGTTTAAAATGTATACACCAAAATTTGTTACATTAGTGAGCATTTAAGGTTTAGCTATCATTAATGCTTTGTTGACTTTCCTTTGGCAGCTCTACGAGTCTAAACATAGAGTGAACCGTTTGTTCTCAACAGCACAATGACGCTTTTCAGAAGGCTCAGGTCTGCTATGTCTTGACTTTAAACCCCTTTTTAAATGAACTGGAATTCTATTAACAGTAGAAAGGGGGATTTGGCAATTCCTAGAATTTGCCTCTGGGCCTCAGTCCACCCTCTGACTGACCAACAATTTGGCCTCTTTGAAAATCAGATATTCTCACATCTAGGCATACTTAAAGACGTTTCTGTTTCAATCTGACCAAAAGGGAAAACATATTAGTCATATTAACAGCAACAAATTTTGGTGCATATATTTTATCATTATTAACATTTGGTGTTGATTTATTCTGGTATGTCTGTCTAGTTAAGTTCTGATTCACTGAAAAACAGCCTGTTAAGTAGACCCACAGAAATAGGAATGTTTGCTTGTTCATACAATAATCCAATCAGTCAATCATGTGGCACCACAACTCAGTAGATACAGAACAAGATCTAAGGCTAAAGTGGACATAGTTTAATAAAAAAATCTTTTTTAATCATCCGGTCCAGTTTTCATGAATGTGTGCTTTGCTCTCCTTGGTAGCATCAGATTCCTGTACTCTGCTGATAGGCTTGTAACCTGAAGTCTTCTCCTGGTGTAGCTCATTCCACTGAAGTTCTAACATCTTATACATTCCGAGCTGCTTTTCTGCTTACCGTGTGTGGAAGAGTAGTTATACTTGTGACGATCATGAATGAAACAGTCAGTAAGGAAGCCAGTACTTGCTGTAATACTCAATCCATGCCCCATTCCAGGATCGAAATCATTGAAATTAAACATTTTCCACATCCTGATGTTTGATGTGAACATTAATTAAAGCTCATGAGCGATACAGTAAATGCGTGATTTTACGCATCATGTTGCTGCCACATGATTGGCTGATCATAGTGGATTATTGCATGATGTGAACCAGCAGGTATACAAGTGTTTATATTACATTGCCTTGTGACTATAGTCTAAATCTCTAGCACTAATTCAGTATCATTGTCGACACAAAGCCAGTCTACGGTGTAATAACTGTACTGTAAGTTTAAATGTGAATTGTGTGGAGAAACACGGTTGAATGTCGCTGAATGTTTTCAGCAATCAAATGTGACACCTGTAAACATGGTCCAAATGGAATTTGTATCATTAATGACAAAATGTTATTTTCTCTGTCTTTCTTGTTGGTGTAGCATATGTCTGTCTCACTGTGTATGTTTATGAAAGTCATTTATACTCTTGATTTATTCTTGCATAAATACACACATTTACTTATCCACCCACGTTGCACAGATATTCCAGTCTTTTTTATGTTCATTTTCATGTATCTTTTTTCATAACTGGGTAGGATTCGAAATCAATCAGTGACCTTCTGTGATTGAGACAAAAAAATAAGCTGGGTTATAGTGGGTTTGGAGGACATTTGCGAAGTCAGGTATTACAGTAAGTCACTCAGGTCAGTTTTGCGCTATGGCTAATATAACACAGCGGTTGAAATTGATAAAATGTAAAAAAAAAATACTTAAAAAAAACACTGTATACATAATCTTTTAAAAATTTTATTTTAAATGTATATGCTTGCATTTACAGTGGTAAAATGTTGCCTTACTTTACCTCTATAATCCTGCAGATGGTGCAATCTTTACTATTATTTACTAAGTTTATTTAGAATTGCAACAAAAGCCAAATAAAAAACAATTGTGATATCGAATTTGAACCTAAGTATCATGATAATATTGTATCGCGAGGTCCCTGATGATTCCAAGTTCCAAGCTGGTTACTCCAGTTGTCATAGAAAACATGCATTTTTTTTTTTTAGCTATGAACCCACATAATATTATTTTTAAACGTACAGTAGTCGAGAACTTCTGATGTCAAAGACTGAGTGTTCCCTCTTTCTTACTACATCATGGAATCCTCATTTAAATATTTTAAAAATAGTTTTTTCCGAGACACACTTCGTGAACATACTCCTACTGGCCATATCTCAAGCGGACATGATACAAGTAATAAATTTGCTGTGGAAATGGAGCTTATTGAACCTGGAATTTGAAAACTCAAATCACCTAAAATAATAACCATAACAATTTTGCTTTTTCTGCAAAAGAAATATGTTTTTTTTAAACCAGTTGATTTTATGTCTGTTTTAAAAAAATCCTTGTTAAAGTCTTTTTTATGATTTTGATAATAAACAATGGTATGTACTAATATCTCTTGCTTCATGTGATATCTTTTTTTCACTATCCACACTTGCGAACTAATTGAAGAGCGATTTTATGTTCCTCCCACATGATTGGATAACTGAATTTAATTCCTCAACAAGAAATCATGCTGGAATGTCATAAATGTTACTTTAAATGTGAACTGTTTGGAGAACTGGTGGAGTGGAGTGTCAATGACATTTCTACCCCAATCTAAGGTCACAAAATATAAACACTCCAAAAGAATGTAATATCTACAATATACTGGTACAATCTTGTTTCCACTGGCCAGCGTGCGGGTATTTTGCATTTCTTTGTAATCGTGTATATTTATAGTAAGTCATACTGTATCTCTTTAGATAATCTTGATGGTTTAAATTCCTATAATCACAGATATGCGCTAGATTAAACATCCTGTTATTGTTTCAGCCATTTTTGTGTTCCTTTAGCCTCTTCCTGCAACATCTTTCATCATAATTTCACTGCTTTCAAGTCCTCCTCATATGTTCCTGTGTAGGAGTTTGGTGGTGTGGTGTTTACCATGTGGCATTTCCAAGTGGTTTCCTTTTGAAAATTGGAGGTTGTAAAATCTGAGTCCTTGACATTGTGCTGCTGTTTAAATCACTTCATAATAGTTAGTCAAAGATCATGTACAGTACATAAAGCAGTGTATTTTATGTGTGCATAAAAGCAAAACTATCCTAACTAAACAATAGCATGGAGTAATATCTCCTGTTCTGACGTCAGTTGCTTGGGCTTGAGGTTTTCGTGCCAGCCAAGCAGGCTTACTACCCGATTAAAGAACTAGACAAACTGCTTCAACAAGTGGATTACGGTTTGGTTTTCTTATTTTAATCAGGACATCTAGATTTCTAATGAAATATGATCTAGCGTGCTTCCTATATCGGGGGTAATGTTAAAACCTGCAGTCACACTACCCCTTTTTGCATAAGCTTGAAGACAACTGACTAAGAAAATAAAATATACATGGATTAGTCATATGGTTGTGATCTGTGGCAAGGATTGTTTGTCCCGAGGAAGTATAATGATGCAGCCTGTTTGTGTCGCAATAGCCTTCCTGTCAGGCTGAATTAGTTTGGACACTTTCCTTTGACTTTCTTTCATCATCAAGATGCTTTTTTCACTCATCTTGAGTGAAGATGCAACTTGTTTGTTGTTTTTTGTTTTCTTACTATTCTTTTTTAACTCATAGGACATTGTGAGGTTTTGTAATATGATGTGAACTTTTTCATGTCTCTATGCTCGTATACAACTGCTTCCTGATTCCTTATATGGTAACACTTTCTACAGCCTGTGTTCAGATGAATATACATACTGTACAAACAGCTGGTGTCCGCTGGAATGGATGTATTTCCTATCATTTGTCTGTCTCTGGGTCTCTGTACTTTTGCTATAAGGAATGTACATGACAAAAGCTTAAATATGCCCTCTTTGCTGAGAATACACACAGATTCTTAGACACATCATCTGTGCAGGTGTTTGTCCCTCTCGTAGTTTGGGGCCCATCCGGTAAGCCACCCTTAGAGTGAAGCAATAACAAGCAATAATTCTTCTTCTTCACCTTCATCTCAAAACATAATTCAGTCACTCTTTAAATCCTAAGAGAGCAATTTCTCAGATATTTAAACTGGCGTTATCAAACATATTACACTCAAAATTGTTCTTGCATTCAATCTGTATATTGCTTATCCTGTGCACAGGGGACTCGGGGCACAAGGCTGGGTACACCCTGGACAGGATGGCAATCCATCGCAGGGCACGAGCAATTTAGAAACGCTAATTACACCATCAAGTACACGGAGATCCGAGATGGGATTCGAACCCTCGACCATGGAGGTGCGAGGCCATGCCGCCATGACTCAAAACCACTGAGGGCAAATTTTTAAACAATCAAGGGTGATAACAAGAGGACACTTCAACATGCCAAAAAGCTGGCATTTTTTATTTCTTTGTGATTGCGAACACTGATTAGAAGTCATAGACCTTCCTAATCTTGTATTACTGCAGACATTTCTTTAGCCACTCACAGAAGAACAGATAACTTATCCGGTTATTATTCTGCACTTGATGTTCTAATTTTTCCTGATCAAAATCTCAACTGGAAATGATCAAACCTATCACTTCAATCTGAGATGCTCACTGTACTTAGAACATTGCGTTGCAGTTTGAGTTTGCTTACTTCATTATTATGATATTTATTATATAAATATAATAAATATATAAATGCCTGCCAACTAACACACAGTATAAATGCAGATCAATTCCTACTCTCTGTTTTACCCAGATGAGGATGGGTTCCCTGTTGAGTCCGGTTCCTCTCAAGGTTTCTTCCTACTACCATCTCAGGGAGTTTTT
>JAQMYJ010000011.1:3323715-3340035 GCA_030014305.1 Clarias laeviceps | reverse complement strand
GCGAGCTCACAGACGCCCCTGATTGGCTGTAGAGCCGTGATTAATGTGGGAGCACGAAGTACCTCTCATCCCTCCCCCCCTGAGAGAGCTCGGCCAATCAGCTCTCATTAGGCCTCCGGCTGTGAGAGGTAACAGCATCACCTGGGGATCGAACCAGCGATCTCCGGATGACAGGGCGAGCACTTTACCACTGCGCCACTCGGAGGCAGGGGATCCATTCTCTTAAAGGAAGAAATGCAAAATCGAAAAAACATCCTGAATGAGTGTGATGGGAGATCACTTAAACGCTTAGTGAAATCACATTTAAAAAAAAAAAAAACTAAAGTAGAACTCACAAGTAAGAGCATTTCCACATGAATAATGCATTGAGAACTTCAGGAACTGGGACTAAACTAAACAGCTGTGTAGTCTTTAGAAAAACACATCATTCCAGCTTGAAGATTTTTTTTTTTAAGATTCAGGTTGCTATTAAACATAAAGAATGGTCTGTGGGGTCAGTGTTATGATCTGAGGTTGCTTCTGTTGATCAGGTCTAGCTTCAGCAACGTTATGACCTGAATGTACTGAATGACCAGGTTTTTCCGTCACTGGATTTAATGGTGCAGACATACTCCAAGATGACGAGGCTCAAATTGTGAAAGTGACTCGGGGAGAATGAGACATCATTTTCACACATGGATTGGCCACCACTGAGTCCAGACCTTAACTACATTGACATTCTTTGGGATGTGCTGGAGAAGACGTTATGCAGCTAATCATATAGTGTGTGTGTGTGTGTGTGCACGTGTGTGTATATACAGTAATTGGATTTCTCTTAAAGGTTTTGAAGTTGACTGTTGATGTAATTACTTTATTTTTAGTTTAAGTATTAAAGAAGCATTCGTGTAAAAGTGTCTTTCAAACCTGGAACGGCTCCACTTGCTCTTTTCCCTTCTAGATCTGCAGGCCTGTTATAAATTTTCCAAAGGGAAAAATGTCCAGAGGTATCTAACTGAAACCTTTCCCAGAACAAACACACTTCCAGGCCTGCCTGGAAAAGCACATGCTGATTTGTCACAACTGTGGTTTACTTTGTTTTCTGGCCTAAAAACCCAACCGGCGAATGACACGTTATCAAAGTGGAAAGAAATTTCTCCTTAAATAGTTTTTTCAGTGAAATCTCCTATTCATGAATGTGTTGCTGTTCAATTTTTGAGATCATGGAATTTTTTTTTATTATTGCTGTTACATAAATGATGGGCGAGACAGCAATAGTAGTCTTTTCATGTCTGTTTTCATTTAGGTGCAGTTTTCGTTAATTCTTGTAGCCATAATACTCAATGCTCTTGCAAGTAGTAGAGAAAACGCACCGTGCACAACAAAACCACTGAGTGCAAGATTTCACTTTTTCTGCATGATTTATGCACCATGTAGTAAAACACACACAAAATCATAAACACAACCAAAGAACATAATACCAGTAAGATGTTTTGTAATTTTTTTATTTTTTATTTATCTTACTATACAAATTCAGATTATTTCTGCTGGTAAATATACAAACACAATGGCCAACTGATAAAAAGAAGTCATGCATGCCTTACATTTAACTGAAAATAATTAGCTTAAATACAGAATCCAAATACTTTCTATTAAGAAGCTACTATTTAAATGCACTGTTCATCTGATATGTTTGGGATCTCTGGTAAAAATGTCTAGTGATCCATGAGCATTAAAGTATTCTGCAGTTTTATGCACATATGGCTGTTACAAATAAACACATAAAACCTAGAACACAAATCCACTCATCGAGATCATCTGAAGATTGAACTTTTGGGACGTTGTGCATATTCGTAGCTTTTGCACTGATGATAAAGACATTGCGAAGTAATCGGATTGTATGTCTGTTTCTTGAATAAGCTTTACATATTAACCTGTGGCTATTCATGCACTGTGAACGTGTTAAAACATAGATGTGCGCACTAGTATTCTTTTTGGGAGCTTTGAAGAGGTTCAATCTTAAGCCTGATGTTAGTATAGAAGCCTGCAGCTCTGTAGTACACTGACATATATCATTACCAATCTGTGGGCATGCATGTATGCCGTTTTCATGCGCCCGCCAGGTCACGTGGGTTGAGTACCTTTCCGATGAACAGGAGCACGCCTGATAGCTCATCACGGACCAAGAAGATGAAGGGGCGGTTCACATGGTAAGAAAGCGCCAGTGATTGACCATTTCGAGCCGGGGCGGTGCCGGGGTATTGGCTGCCCTCTGGGGCTGTCTCCATGGCAACCTTGTGACGGACTGTGGTCAGCTTCACCGGCTGAGATGTGATTTTGGTAAGTTCTGGGACATTGACCCAATCGGATAACCCTAGGAAAAGGGAAAGATAAAGAGATGAGAGGAAAAGAATGAGAGCTGATCATTCAGAGTACTATAGTCGCATATTTGTTATACAGTTACTTAAGAAGCAATCAAAAAAACTCTTAATCATGAGCGTCATTTCAACATGAAAACCAAATTCAAAACACCATTAAAATAAAAAAAGATTAAAAAATAAATAAACATTGCCTTACCAATGTCAGAGAGTGGACCCAAGAGCTCGGTGCTGTATCTCAGTTTGAGTACTGGGAGTGTGAGTTGAACCTGTACTGGGTGGAGAGTGTTAGCCAGGTCTTGCACAAACTCGGCTGTCAGCGCTTCCTCGATCAGAGTCAGGTTCTTAGTCACATCATCTGGCAGGAAAAAGTACATGCTTACTCCATCCTCCATGGGGATTTGTGCTATCTAGGGTGGAAAAATGGGACAAACAAACAGTCAGTGTATTAACAAAGCTTCTTCAAAGGTTTGGTGGCATGCATCAAGACTCTTCTCTGTTCTGGGACTGAGGTTGTGGAACAGATTTCCTTTAGATAAAGACCTAATACTTTCTGAAGAAATTGTGCTGTGTGTTTCTGTATCTCATCCAACAGATGTTTTAAATTGATGATATTCTCAGACTTACTGTAATGAAGCAGTATAAAGAAATATGGATTGATAGAGGATTCAAAGCTTTTCCATGAGTCACTCTTGGTACAATTTAAAAATGTAAATGTTAACAGTGATGTCTCACTCATTGCCTCATATAGAGTACACGGTCTGGACGGAAAAAAAATCACAATTTCATAACGGTCAAATTATTGAGCTGCATCAAGCACAGAAACCAACTAAGGGGATTTAAAATGACTGGAACTGGGTTAGAAAGAAAAGGGATCAGAAATGTGGTTGGGGGGAAAAAATGAATGGCGATTATTTAAAAACTTGGTTAAATTGCATGGTAAAAAAAAATTCAATAAAAATTAAAATAAAATAATAGGTTAACACATCTATGGAGTTTTTCTTTCTTGATGGTGAAGGCCAGGATTCACATTGTGAGAAAGTGGTTCTGGGAGCATGAATAATCACTTTCACACATGAACTGGACACTATAATAAACTAATAATTTGAGGCTACAATATGTCGTTATTAATGGCACCCTGCCCCCAACAAAATCTACATTTATGAGCTGCTGCTGTGAAATGAAAAATGTAGCCATTTCTACAAGAAGTACCACTTACAGTATTGTAATGTGATCATATGTCAAAAAGCCTGTTATTTACAAAGTATTGGTCACATTCTACTCTTTAAGTGTGTGTTTTCACTCTATTTTTATTTTAAGAAAAATAATACAGTTCAGGTTTTGAACTGTTTCTATGAGCCCTTGAATAAATGAAATCAATCTAGCAAATGAAATATAATTAGTTAATAAGAGATGTTGATGTGTTGTAGCAGGTTAGGGCCTATGGCACTAGGGTAAATGGCATGTCAATCAAGTTTGCTTATTAAAATAGTAATCCATGCTTAGACATGTTCAGTTGCATTCATAATAGACATTTTGACTTAATTATTGATTTTATAGTGATGTTTTTTTTTTTTTTTTACCGTGCAAGCAAGGTCTGAGTCAATGCCCATCGTTACTGGGTAATGATCCTGTTTCATCATGGAAATGGTAGCTGGAGACTGTCCATCCAACTGGAACTCCTCTTTCTTATCAGCCTGGCTGAACCTGGTCTTCCACTTTCCTACAATGAAATCGCATTTGGATTTTACTAATTATATCACTTTTTATTTTTCATCCATTAAATACACTGCTTGGGCCAAAAAAAAAGAGAGAAAGTCACACACTAATATTTTGCATAATATGACATTTGCATAACATAATCAACCTTATGCGACGTCACAATTTTCACCCTTCAAAGCTGGATTCATTTTTGCCTGAGATCTTGAATTGATAATCAGAGAGTTAAAGCACTCCGTAAAGTCTTCAGCTCATTCCATTCACTCACTCACTCACTCATCATCATCAATACCGCTTTATCCTGTATACAGGATCACAGGGGTCTGGTGCACACATGACATCCAATGGGTTTAAGGTCAGAAATTGATGGAGGAGATTCCTCATGCTCCTAGAACCACTATTCACGATCTGAATCCTGGAATACAGTATGTCCATGCCTTCAGGAATGTAAAACTCCATAGATGTGACCTGTTGAAGCAACCTGATCATAACACTGCCTCTATTTCTTCCTGACAATTCAGCACTACCTTTCCAGGTTTTAAAAAGTATTAGACAGTTTGTAGCACTGCTACTGTACATAAAGGGCACTTTTATAGGTGCGCTGTTTACATTGTTGTTGATACGGAGTGCACAAAGAGACGGACGATTTTTTGTTTAGTTTTTGTATAATACATTTTTGGTTATTTCTAATTGGTCGTTTTTGTTCACTGGGTTTTAAAGCACTCTGAAACTTTTAGTGTAACTTCAGTTAACATCATTTATCTGAGTGCTACAAGTTCTTAATCCAATTCCTGAAATTCCCAATACTTGCCATAGTTTTCTTTTCACCTCATTCAGGTCAATACTGTTCCCCTTCTGAAACACACTAACATCTTCTCCATGACCACAGGATACATCATTGACATGATTGTTTAAGAAATGAGAAGCTGCTCATTGCATCAGTTAAGCTTAAAAGAATAAGTGTTGTTTCCAGGTGAAACATATTATTCACTAAAAGAACTCTCCCACAAGAGGCCAGTAAGTTTTTGCTTATTCATCCAGATTCATTCCGGATTTTTTTTGGCCAGGCAGTGTATTTGTCATGAATAATGTAACATAAAAGAAACCATTAAGAATAAAATAGCTCTCATGAATATTACCAAAGAAAATAACATTTTACTTGCACATCATGGAAAAGTTATTCACAAAAAACACACATGGTCCACTGACCTTTAAAGTAGGCTGCTCCCACAGGTACCACTGCAGGATTACGTGGAAGAGCAGCTCCAAGAACACGGTCCACTTTTCCCCCTGTGTGCTGTTTGAACCAATCATTTATAGGCTTGACCTCCCGAGGCCCACCCATGAGGATTTGGGGACGTTCCCCGTACTGTTTCGCTACACTATTGAGGTATTCCAAATTAGGGCGGAGTCCTTAAAAGAAAGATAAAAAAGGAGTGTACATACATATACATTTGATTAAACAAACACTAACAACTAAAATTTTCTCTGGAATCGGACAATCAATTTCATGCTTGAGTACACTCACTCTTCCCTATGAGGAGGCGCTCTGCAGAGGTGAAGCCCTTGGCGGGGGCGCGGAGGTAAGCCAGGAGGTCTTTTAGAGTGTCGTGAAGCTGCGGGTCATTCAGGTTGTGGTAGCGCAGGACACGGTGCAGCTGCCTCACTGTGCGCTCAGACGCTCCTGAAACAGCAAAGAAAGTATGAGTATATTTAATTCCCTGGTCATCATAGTGTTTTATATACTTTTTTGTCTTTAATCTCATTCAGGCATCAGCTAATTGCATGGTTCGGATAATACATGACTGATAATTCTTCAATTTGATTAGTAAATGGTAGTCCAGTGCCGGACTGGGTCACCCAATCATATCTACTGGGGCCAGTATGCATTCCAGGAGGTTTGCATTCCAGCCAAGCAGTAGCTACACATAATACTTCCTGATTCTCTTCCCAGTTTGGTCACCGACCAATTCATACTCATCATACAACAACATCATCTACGACACATTAAGCTGGGAAACTGATCCTTTTTAAATTGCTGCTTATTGGAAGGAAATCACTAGGGAATACGATATTATCCTGATACCTATAGTAGGTGCCGATTCGATTTGTATTGCAATCAGTATATACATATCCCAATCATATAAATAGCATGGTGTTTTGGGTGCTCCCGCCGAAGCATGGCCACAGCGACCCATCTAATCCACACCACAACTTGCCATAGGTTTTACACTGAATACCCTTCCTGATGCAACCCTCAAATTTAATACATGCTTGTTACTGGCACTGCATCCAGAGGGTGGGGTTTGGGCATTAACTGGGAATCAAGCATGGGCCTTCTGCATGGCAGGCGAGAAACCTTCCACTGAGGCACCAATGCCCACATCCCAATCATATATTATACTCAGAAAATGATTTACTCCTTAAGGTGTTGAACTACAGACCAGGAGGTCCCTGGTTTTTCACTCCCAAGTGCTCAGATGCAATCGGGCATTGAGCTGACAACCTGGCCCTGTAAATAACTGCCACAGAAATGGCAGATGTATATCCTTTGCCCGATGTGCTGGGCGACACATAGAAAGAACCATCCATCCACATATGACTGTGCTTCCTTGCCATTGTATGAATGGTTTAGTCCCACAACCTATAGGATTTTAAAGGAATGGTAACGTTTTACCACCTTAAATGTATATATAAACTGAAAAATAATTCATTTAAATAAATTGAATTTAATGAATGATTATGGATCGGCACCCTGTCCAAGGTGTACCCCACCTGGTCCCCTAAGTCTCCTGGGATAGGCTCCAGGTCCCCGCAACCCTGAATATAGGATAAAGCGGTATAGACAGTGAGTGAGTGAGTGAGTGAGTGAGTGAATCAATGTTTTCCCACATCTCTATGGCTTATGCTGTGTCAATTGGAATAAAAGTGCTATCCGCCTTCTCCCACATCCATGAGCTCACAGATGTCCATGAATGGCTAATGTCATTTTGATTTATAGGAAAAGAAATGGAGTAATGCTATATCTTCCATCCAGCCAGCTCCTCTGGCTCCTGACCATGAATAGCTTTACCGCAATAGTAGTTAATTGAACATATCTTTCCTTTTAAGGATGAGATTGAATGACAAAATATGAATATCTTACATGATACTAAACAACTAATGACTTTAGCTTTCTACTGGAGACACTTGCTAAAAGGTTGCTGCAAGGCTTACCCATGGAGAGTTGTGTGAAGACAGCTGAGATGCTCATGGGTGACAGGAGGATGCTGGCCACTGGGTCACGGGCAGCCAGTGCCCGAAACAGATTGTAACCAAAGTCTGATGTTGCAGCACCGAGTTTAGTGCGAGGTGTAGTGAAGAGGTCGACCACCTCATCCTCAGCTCCACCGTCCTCTGTGTCGGACTGAAAGACAAATAAGGCTATAGAAAGGTGCGCTGGAGAAAGGACTGAGCAATGAAGGTCTAAAAAAGAGGGGACCTACCTGTTGAGCAAGGGAGAGGGAGAGAAGACCCAATAAGCATGGCAGAAAGATGATCCTCATCATTATGAAAGATGTGAAGAAATGCTACGCATAAAAATACAGAATGACATTTGTGAAAGTGAATACATTGTTCAGATATCAATTTATATCAGTTTATATGAATCCACAGCAAGCAGTTGGCTTAAGAGCTGCACCAGGTCCATCCGCGTGGATCCATTCAGGTGGAGTCTGTATTTCTAATCATTTGTTGCAATCTAACTTGGGCAACCTTTTCATTTGGGCAACTTGACCACTGTTCATTTAACAGACACTAAATGGTGTGTGTGTGTGTGTGTGTGTGTGTGTGTGTGCACGCGTGTGTGTGCATGTCTAAAAAACCCTTAGGTTTGGAAATCGATGGAAAACATCCACTCTGGCAATCTTGCAATCGCTTTGATACGGATCATTTATTTAGGACTAAAGTCAAAAGGGTGCCTCTGCAAGAATTTCCAACTCACACATGCTCACACGCACACATACGGTCTTTCAATGCTCTTGTTTCAGCAGCACATCTGTTTGTCATTAAAGTTGGCTAAGAATTTTCTACGGGGAGAATGATGAATATCCATCACAGAAACAGAAGCCAGATCCCACTCTCCCCATCTTAACCCATCCAACCTCGCCTTGTCCTCCACCACGACCGCAAAAACTCCACTGAGAGGAGCTATTCTTGCACCCACTCTACCAAAAGTTATTAAAGTGTCACTCAACTTTATGCAATCTGACTGGAAACATACAGTATTTTCCCCTTTGATCTTTTTGCCAAAGGTATGAAAGCAAGATCAGAGAAGGTAAAACAGATACAGTTATTATGGAGGAGTTTGATTATAGCTTTGATTATAACAAAATCGTTTGAAAAGGGCATCTATTATGTGGCTGAAAAAAATAAACATGCAATAAAACCACATTTAAGACTTAGATCCATCTTCTAAATCAGTGCTCACACTGTGTGCAAGTTTTTACTTTTCATGCATTTATAAAGAGGCTCCATGCCATAATAATAATAATAAGAAGAAGAAGAAGAAAAAACTTTATATCCAAAATTTTACTTATCTTAAATTTAACTTCATTTAAAAAGCAAATAAGAATTCAAATCAATTCTGAAAATTGTTATATGTTTATAAATAAGGAAAGAGAAAAGAACTCTTTCAGCTTGATGGATGGAAACATGAAAGGACCTGGACTTCATTCATAACTCATATTAAAACAAAAACTATTCTACATCAAATATCATGAAAACATGAAGCATTGTATATTTTCCAAAGTTAATAGTTTATTAACATTTATATACTGACCTTTTTGCCCGCTGTATCGCAGTGTTTCTGACTGCTTCAGGAGCCGCCGCTGTCCTCCTCACTGCAGCCCTGTCGCGATTCACTGAAAAAGAGTTGATTCACTGAAAAAGAGTCGATTTACTCAAAAGATTCGATGTATTCAAAAGAACCGACTCGCACGCACGAACGAATCGAAAGCTGCTGCGTTCTGAAAGTAGTTTGTTAGTTTCTTTTTATCTATCATTCTCTTTCATCTTTCTATCATTCTCCTTGAGAATGACACAGTCTGCTGCTTCAGTGTTTTTAGATCTTTTTTTCAGTTGTTACTATAGTATACTGAGGTACAATTACAAGTATTTCATAAGTGTCTGAGGCTTTTATTGACAATTACATTATGTTTAATGTAAAGCAAAGAGTCAGTATTTGCAGTGTTGACCCTGGCATGCTGTCAATCAACTTCTGACTGATGGCAGCCCATTCTTGCATAATCATTGCTTGGAGTTTTTGTTTGTCCACCCGTCTCTTGAGGATTGACCACAAGTTCTCAATGGGATTACGGTCTGGGGAGTTTCCTGAGATTTCAATGTTGTGTCTCAAGAGCCACTTTTAGTAGTTATCACTTTTGCCTTATGGCGAGATGCTCCATCATGCTGGACAAGGCATTGTTCGTCACCAAACTGTTCTTGGATGGTTGGGAGAAGTTGCTCTCTGTTTTTGTACCTTTCTTTATTCCTGGCTGTGTTCAACCCCACACATGAACGGTGTCAGGATGCTTTACTGTTGGCATGACACAGGACTGATGGTAGCCTTTGACACTTTTGAAATTCTTGTAATTATACTTCAGTATACCATAGTAACTTCTGACAAAAAGATCTAAAAACACTAAAGCAGCAGACCTTGTGAAAATCAAATATTTGTGTCATTCTCCCAAAAAAATTCACCATGGCTGTATTACAAAACACCACCTTCCTGCCTTTACAGATCACATTTAAGGTTATATATCATCTAGGATCATGGACTTACCTACGTATCTGTTATTACATGCACAGTTCCTCACCTCTCCTTGCTCCTAGTTATAATGAAATCCAACACCTCCTTGATCTCTCCACTCAGCCACTATCAGTTCTTTGTTGTTTTTTTTCCTATGTCAAACTGTGCTTTTGTTTCTAGCCAGACTAATCCTATTGCGTCTTATCACGGGACCATCACAAACCCCCTTATCATGGATGCTTCAACTTTTTATCAACTTTTAGCCAGAGGTGGTTTATGACCATACAGTAGATAATGTGGGGGTAGGACAACATTTATAATGGCATAGCCTCAAATAAAATTAAAGTCGACAACCTACAGGATCACACTTGACTTGTCTTGGGTTACTCTCTAGTGATTTTTTTTAGAGTAATAGGAATTCGAGTGTTGAAAACATACTGTAACAGAAATCCAGGTGACAATCTAGCTTCTTGCTTTAAACAATTTACAGATGTATTTGTTTAACTGCTTTCAGCATAGCAAGAGCTGAAACAAGACACCAGAAATATCTTCTTTTCCTCTGCTGTTGCATGAGAATCATAGTCATTGTGTACTGTGTCCACATCCACTTCATAATCCTTGTTTCTTTCTCCCAATCTTCCATTAGAAACGGTAGCATAGACACACCGTCTGGACTTACACATTACCTTTTGTCTTGAGAAATGTATTATATGTAATTCCGATTATTTGGTATAACTACAAGAGGCTGAAATAAAATAATCATCGGGCATTTTCACATTAGGAACAATTGATTAGTAACATGCTCAGGAATGATTGCTACACACTCTTGTGGAGTCTGCTTTAGTTTGTGTGCACACTGTCATTAAATTTAAATAGTGACATGATAAATTCTAAGAAATTCTGAAATTCAGGTCAATATTTCACAGATTCTACTTTTTTTCTTAAGATATTGCTGATGATATCAATTACTTATTATCAAGACATTTAGGACTCAATTGGATATAAAGAAATATTCGATATTCCCTTATGCCACTATTCTATAATATCTACAATTTATCATTTTCATGTATTTGCCATCAGATCATAAGTAGGTCAGTGAATATCATCTGTTTGTGAGGGCAGGGCGAGACATGAGATTCACAATGCATAATATTTATACAGAGGTCTGGCATGGTTACCCGTCCGTATACATAAAAACATACTCTGCACACCACTCGACTGTGTATCCACCCAGCTCCAACCTTCAATTTTACTCTCTAAGCTAAATGAAAGGGTTGTGATGTGACCACCCAACTGCAAACACACATTTGCACCAACAACCTGTTTGCACTGTTAGGTTTTCACCTACATCACAGTACAGAAAATTACTCTTCACCAGGGGACAAAATCCTCCCATGTTTATCTAATTCTGGCCTCTTTCTTCTCTTTCTAGACCTCAGTGCTGCGTTTCATGCGGTTAAGCATAACAGTCTGTCCTGGGCATCTGTGGCACGGCTGTGTCTCAAAGCATTCCTTCCTGTCAAAGAGAATTTAAACTGGTTTCTTTTGTCTTTTCTTTGGTTTATCCTTAACATGCTTCCTCTTAGATTTAATTGACCACTTACACTCTTGACATGACCACGATCAACAATTCTACTCTAATTCGTTCCTCACAATCTATAAGGAAATTCGACTTTTTTGTAATGTTCACAACTCTGGCTCAATGGTTAAGGCACTTAAACCTTAACACATTTAACTTTCTCTCTCCAGGGTGCTGTGCCATGGCTGAACTTGTTCTCTGAACCCAAATTCCTAGCAAGCTTGGATATCTAGTGAAAAGAATTTGATTCTGTTGTATGGAATGTGATAAATAAAAGTCTTTTTCATGCACCAACACTGATTCATGTATTCCTTACATACCTCACATTGCAACTTGATTATTTCATCTCACTTCTTTTGGTATTTAACTTAAATTCTTCAATAAACTTCAATACTGTACATATTAAATCTGTATTCTGAGTACTCATTCACACTAGCTATGTCCAAATGCCACAAAAAAAATGAAGCCATGTACTTTTCACCCATGGTATTTAATTTTTCAAACTGCTTTAGGAGCCTCCACCTACCTCCTGCTATCATTACTCTGTTTACAACAGGAAATGTCTTAAGATTCACTTATTTGTCACATGTACCTTACAGAACAGTGAAATGATGTTTTCGCTTCTCCCAATCAGGAAACTGGTGTCAGAGTGCAGGGTCAGCCGGGATAAAGCACCCCCTGGAACAGATAGGGTTAAGGTCCTTGCGCAAGGGTTCAACAGTGGTAACATGTCAGAGCTGGGGCTGGAACCCACAACCTTCCAATCAGTATCCCAGAACCTTAACTGTTTGAACCAACACTACCCTGTACAAGTAAGGAATTACAAATGATGTGACATACTTAATTTTCATCATCATCTTCTATACCACTTATCCTGGACAGGGTCATGGACGGGCCTAGAGCCTATCCCGGGCAAGAGACAGGGTGCTGATCCATCGCACATGACTACAAACCAGTCTGTAGATCATCTAGGAGCTGTCTTATCTTTCCTCCTCACACAAAACAATTCAAATGCAGCCTTTCAAATGCAGCTTTTTTTTTATTTTTTTTTTTTACTGTTTTTGTATTATTGATCTTATATAGGCCTACTTTACTTGTTGTCTTATATTTTATTTAAAAAATGTTTTTTCAGAATCCCAGACCTTTTTAATGTATTGAATTCCCACCAAAATTATATCAAAATATCAAACTTTTGTTCTAGTTTTGTCTTTGCTAAAGCAAAGATAGATTTGACACCTATCTGTAAAATATTTTCTTTACTTCATGATAATTCTGTAAATCCTTACACACATCACAGTTTCCCATATATAATTTTAATATCCTAGTTTATTTAAAATTCTCTGTTTCACAATTTTTCCCCCACACATTTTTTAATGCACAGCATTTTAAGTGTAAAGAATAGAAATCAAACTTGTTTGCTGCTTGTAAATCTTGTCTTTCTTTTACAAGTGTTTAGACAAAAAACTTTTAACTCTGTAAATGTGGATTTAATGTAGTGTTATACACTTGTTTGTTTTGACTTACTGTGGCAATTTGATTGGACAAGACATAATCCATGATCACTGATAATGGAGCATAACATCACTAGGACATTTAACTATTTTATATGTATCACTCTGCTACACTGGTGTTCTAATAATTTTAACCACTAATCAAGGGCATTACTTATTGTGTGGAACAAAGGATCCTACACCCTACATAGTGCACTATCCTTCCATTTTACACTATTTGGATTTTAACCCTGGAACAGTTACTTAGCTGAGGATATTCTAAAGTGCAATATCTTCAGTACTTGGACAGCGTACTGATATTCAGTACAACAGCACTCCTACTCACATAATCTTGCTTAAGTATACAATACATCTTAAAACTATTAATTGAATTAAATATCTTTTAAACACAATTTTTAGCCATGTAAATGAGCATTCAAAGGAATAACTAAAGTGAGATGTAATGCACTTCAGGAACAAATTTGAGCCATTAAATTCTGACCTCCTGCTTATTATACCCGAAGATGGCAAGGGTAAGATAATGCATCGTCAAATAAATTTAAAAGTCTAAAGAGAAAAGAGAAATCCTGAGTCAAAAAGGTTTTTTTTTGCAATTTCATTTTCTTACTTTCAGCATAATATTGTAATTTACAGAGATACAATATCAGAACACATTTTGTTACAAATAACGTTTTGATTTTTTTATTTTATTTTAATTGCAACAGTTTTACGTTTCACTTTCTGACCAGAGAAGAAGAAAAATCTACATCACCTCAACCTCCTGACAACATGCAGTTTGTTTTGACAAAAAAAGAAAAGAAAAAAACACAAAAAGAAATACCAAAAAAAAAAAGATTGAATATATGATTGACATTTCATTACAAATGGAATACAAAATAGTGTAAAGTCATTAGCTAGTTTAAATATCTAGCTAGGTTTTAACTCAAGTCCTGTGGCATTATGGCTGATCATATCATAAAAACGTGCATGTGTAGGTAGAGTGTGTGACTGGGAGAGGCCCATGTTTTTCTGTGCTCCTCTCAGGCCAAACTCCCCCCCCCAATTCTGACATTTGGGGAGTGATTTTTGCTTCCTTGTTCACTGAGACTCGTCATGCAGCATGTTATCCCAGTATGGGTCATCATTCTGTGGCTTATCCTTTGGCATGTTGTTGCTTAAACTACCTAAGATTTCTGGGTCATCGCTTAATTCGGCTGTCGCTCCGGGTTCCGGGTTTGTGACCACGCCCAGGAAGAGAGGTGTGTGTGAGACATCATCCACTATGACAAAGATGAATGGCATGTTGATTGCGAAAATGGGGATAGTACGCACCAGAGTGACCGATGTAGCAGCTGAGGCCTCAGCTCCCTCCTCGTTTAGCTCGATGCTGGAGGCATGCTGCACACCGGACACTACAAGTGGGCCCGCTGCGATACCGGATAGATCAGGCCCAGAGAACAGTGTCCCCAAACCTGGGCAAGAGAACCAGAGAAGTCAACTGAAGACGTAAATGCGAAGGGAAATGCATGACAGTTTATCAACCACACTCATTTAGCTCTTTAAAAAGATGTACAGTAGCTCTTAACCATCCTAAGAACATATCCCCATAATCCATGAATGGATGTATCTATACTGCTTATCCTATGTAGGCTCATGGCCAGGGAACTACTATATGATCAGTTTTGGAAATGCCAATCATGTCTTTGTAGATTATGGGAGGTAGTACCTGGAGGAAACCTACAAACCACAAGGAGAACATGAAAAATGCAGGCTAGATTCAAACCCTAAAACCTGCATGTGTTTAAACTAAAACTAATCTGATCAGCTTTAATGTAATCAGTGATATTATTATTTCAGGTTGAAGCCCACAACAAAGATGAACCCCTTCATTTTTTAAAAACTGTAATTTCACAAAGTTTTGTTTGTCATGACAACATTATATGGTTTCCACTGGATTGGTGGCTAAATATTCAGAAAATTGTACAAAATGCAGGATTTAGAATCTACTGTCATTTCATTTTACTACAATCAATGGGAAAGAGAGAATATAGAAAAGTTAATGTTTACACCTTGTTTATGCTAAGCCGTACTTCTTTTGTCGACAGCCAAATACACTCCCTGTTTGGTACTCGGAAAGTGATCGGATAAAGATGAGGTTTTGTCTTAAAACAACTTGTTAAAATTTCCTTAAATTAGTTCAGCACTGTTATTTCAGTGGTGAAAATATGAACTAATCCCAGTAAAAATATTCAGTTTAGCTTTTCTAATTAATATCTAATGCTGCAGGTCTTTGTTTACAGTACATTGATCAAGTAGCTCAAATCGGCTATTAAATCCGGCACATACTGTAACTGTTCATAACATTGCTTTTACTTAACATTTTGATTTCACTTATGGTGCAGGTTAAATTTCAGGCAGATATCTAAGTACTGTACTGCAAAAGTTTCATTAAATTCAGTTTGGCCTGTTTTGTGTGATGCTGTGACAAAATCTGTCTGGACAGACATACAGACAGAACGTTTTCTGAGACTGGTTTCAGGTCCTCCAAAGTATGAAATGTAATGATATCATTAAAATAGCAAGTTCAGACCAAACCTTTGTTTTGTTTATTAGCTATTATTAGCTATTAAAAATGGTCTGTCAAAGTACAGCAAAGTCTAGATGAAATCTCTCACCCATGCTTGTGAGTGCTTGTTGCAAATCCTGTTTATATTCCAGTTTGAATTTGGGCAGTTTGACAAGCATTGGCTTCTCGTTTGGAAGACGTTCATACAGATCTGAGATGTTGAGATTGGCAGCTGCTCTTGACAAGTTCTGCGATGGCATGGGCATGACAACCAGGAAGCTTACATTGTCTTGAAAAGGGAATCGAGCAACCTAGACGAGAAGTGAAAGATAGACAGAATGACATACAGTGTGTAGTGCTAAGTAAGGTGCAAGAACATAGTTGGGAGGGTCCAAGAAATGCAGGAAATCTACCATGACTAGACATTTTAATAGGAATACTAGGCATTTAATCACGCCGTAGTAACCCAGAGTGTAAAAGCAAACAGCTCATGAGCTTCAGTTAAAAATGCACTCTCAATGACTTTAACTGTGGCATGTTTGTTGCTGGCAGTTTGAGTATTTTAGGGATTTTCACTCATCAAATTTTTTTTGGAGGTACACAGATTCACAGAGAGGTCAGAGGAGGCTAGTCAGACTGGATTGAGCTGAGAGGAAGGCTATGTTAACTTATCTAACCACTCTTTATAAGCATGGTGAGAGGAAACTCCTCTCAGAATGTATATCACACTGAAGTTTGAGGTGAATGTACTACAGGGTGGGCCATTTATATGGATACACCTTAATAAAATGGGAATGGTTGGTGATATTAACTTCCTGTTTGTG
>JAQMYJ010000011.1:3303557-3323615 GCA_030014305.1 Clarias laeviceps | reverse complement strand
CTTGAAAAGTTTTCCCCCTCACATATACTAATGTGCCACAAACAGGAAGTTAATATCACCAACCGTTCCCATTTTATGAAGGTGTATCCATATAAATGGCCCACCCTGTACATTGAACATCCAGGCTCAAAAACTGGACAGAGTGGAAAGACTTAAAAAAGCTCAGGCCATTTTTTTCTAATCTGTCCGGTTTAGATCTGACTCAGTCTGGGTTAAAATAAGTATGGTATAGTTTTCCTGTGTTAAAGTGACAAAGAGGGAAGTGGTCTCTGTGTTCAATTTAATGCTGGCTGTAAAGCCAAACTACCTGTATGCCTTGGTCTATATCCACAAACATGCTGAGAGGATATTTGGATCCTATCATCATGTCCACCTTTACAGCGGTCTGTCTGTCAATGTAGAAAAGATCCTTGGTGGTAAAGCGCGTGTCAAAGCGAGACTTCCACTCCCCTAAAGAGCAAACACAAGAGCTCAGTTTTGCAGATAGAGACATGCTTCCACTTTCCAGACCTTAAACATTAATTCAAACATATAACAAAATCAATGAACTAAAACAGACACTACCACTAGTAGCAGCAATTGTAATTTAAGATATTTTGCTCAGTTACAATGTGATTTTTATTATGAGGAGCGTTCAAGTCAAAGTGGGACACAACACAGTTATGAGAGTAAAAACTCCCATCTGAAACGCTGGCCTCCTAGGAACTCCTTTAATGGCCCAAACTTGTGATAATGGCTTGGGGTGAGGTCAGGACTGTACGGGGGATGTGGTGGTAATGTTCAAGTGGTCTTGGTGAATACTTGTATGTACACACAGAAATGCGCCCCTCTTGCAAGTTGGTGACAAGTTATCAGTCTGCAGCCACCTCAGCTGGGATTGTCATACACGATCTTTGTTCAAACGTTTCCCTGCAGCTACAGTAAGTGCCTCATTACGGTACTGTGCTTAAAGTCTTCTGTAAATGTCAATCGGTTTTAACCCTTCATTCACCAGTCCCAATTTGACTTGAACACTCCTCATAGATCCAGTTATGCCTTGCCTTTAAAATGAACAGCGTTTATCAGCATCAAGACCACGTTAGGTGGAAGAACGGACAAAAAGTTCTTGATGTGATCATCGGTGGCCTCCTCGACCCAGTGATTAACTTCCTCTACGGAAGTGAGTGGTGTGGGTGCGGATCTGAACAGCTGACGGGATCTTTCCAGGAAGTCCTTCTTCAGGTCAAAGCCTATTCAAGTATAAAAGTAAAAGCTAAAACCTAATAGAAATAGTTGGTTTGAGTAATGTGGACTGTTCTTACCTGGTTTGAGGTAGATACGAGAGGCCACTTTAATGGCTTTGACAATCAGTTGTTCTTGGAGGCAGCTTAAAGTTTTATAATAGTCTGTTAACGAATCTGCATGTAAAGCTTTTAAAAGTTGCTCCTCTGTCTCAGTCCTGGCGCCTGATTAAAACACGGCATTAGAAATGCACTAATATAGTTATAAAAAAAAACTGGGAAAATTATGTTTCATCTTTTTTGTACCCTAATCACGTACCCAACGCTAATTGTGAAAGTGCAAGGGAAATACTCAGCGGAGACAGGACGACATTTGGTTGTTCAGGCCCAGGCTGCACATGCTCCAGTAGCTTTAGCCCCAGTTTAGATATTGCACCACCAACTGCCTGCTGAGTCTCCAGGCTTAAGTTGCAATCCTTAGTAACCTGGTGTAGAGTATTGGTGTCATTGCCGACCAGTGTAGTGTTCTCAGGAGGCACTGAACTGACTTCACCCTTCAGTTAGTATGAAAGAAAGGGAATTGTTTGTGTTTGTCCTTTTTATAAATGACGTTAGCCTGAAAAAATAAAACCAATGATAATGGAATCTCTCTCTCTCTCTCTCTCTCTCTCTCTCTGGAATATGAATTACACATATGTGAATCATACTTGCAGTCATAAATACATTATATTTACATTTATTTTTTGCCAACATTTCACTTTGTTGTGAATTTGCTATGGGCAAGATTGATGTTAATTAACAGCAAATAAATCATTGGAACGCTTTTTATCTATAACTGTGCCCTGTTCATAACTCTGTCTTACCACCAGTCCACGTCTGAATAAACAGAGAAGCATCAGCAGTGAAGGATGGAGCTTCATATTCTCCACGTTGACCTGAAACACATCATAATATACTTTATTTAGTTGGTTGCAAATTATATTAACTTAAAGATTTTAGATTATTTTATGCACTTCCACTTTCATCTTTTGGTACTTCATTTGTTTTCATCCAACATCCAACTTTTCATCCAATCCTCTCTTTTGTATTACAGTGGTGTAAAGTATGTTTATGGGTTCTTGATAATAAGATTATTCAAATGAGCCATAATATTAACATTACAGTACTTACTGTACAAAAAGCCACATTTATTTATTACCTGCACATTTCCCACCCCAAGATGATAAAAAGTATGAAGGGTAAAACTGCTCAATCTGGTAACACATAACAATGTTATGTTTCTCGCTTGTTGGGATCATACAGTACGTCCGTACATTGTAATTGTGTGTGTGCCTATCCATACTTTTTCCTCGCGCTGGGATGATGATGGTCTGTAAAAGTAACCAGAGCCTGGTATAATAGATATATCTTTTATGGAATGAATGCATTCAAGACATGAAGCCGATCCCTTAGTGAGATTTATGGAAAGGGCTGCATGTCTGAAAGAGACTTATCAGAATCTTGAAGTTTTGCAAAGCTGCAGCTCTGTGATATTTTGTTCAGTTAATAAACCCGTAATGAAACTGTTATTCAGCAAATCTCCTGGATGCTGGAGATGAATTTATTACATTTACATTTATGCATTTGGCAGCTGCTCTTATCTAGAGCGACTTACAAAAAGTGCAAAGCTTAAGCATTCTTACTCTTATTCTTCATCATCGTCATCATCATCATCATCATCATATAATTAATTAATTCATTCATTAATACATTTATTTAGGTTTTTCATTTTTTTGCTGAAAATCTCTTGGGTCAGTAAAAAAATGTTAAAGGCACATTTATGAAAGCATAAAATGTGCAAAAATACAAAAACACAAATATTCAAAAAGTAATACACTGTGTAAGTTACCAAATGTGGTGCTTTGCCCAATTAAAGAATATGTGGAAATGTCACTGACCTTGACCAAAATTGACAAAATTTACCAAAAAAAGAAAATTCCCAATATGTGTGTGTGTGTGTGTGTGTGTGTGTAAGTTTTAAACCAAGAAACCCCTATTTGAAAAAAAAAAAAACAGAAATGGCAAAAGTTTTAAATTTAGCAACATTTTGACAATTTTCTAGGCTAAGTGAAGCATACGATGCACATAATGTTTGTGTGACATTAATACATGCTTTCCTATTAACAGGTAAATAAGGTATTTTAGAAAAAAAAATTAAAAATAAATATACTTCTCATCAACAAACATGGAATATGCCCCATATTATAGAATGAGAAAGTCACTTTGATTTTGTCAGTAACGTTTTCACATATTCCTTAATTGACAGTTAATACTTTAGATCATTCCCACTTTTACTTATGGAAGCAAAAGTTAACAAATAGAAATTTTAAGATATTAAAGAATTACAAAATGGTGCATAGAGACTTTCTATGACTACTTATTGTTGGAATTTTGGTGGAACAGTTTAGCTTTAAATATTAAGTCAGCTCTTAAATCTGGCTACTTTTCAATCTTTTCAATCCACATTTCTTTTCTTTGGCTTTTAATCAAAGTGGATGTTAAGTACTAGTTATTATCTTTTTTTTGTTTTTAGATTGGTAATTGTCTGTGAATGCTACTTTATTGCTATATTGTTTTTATTTTTGTTTTAATGATATAAAAAATATATAAATAGGCCTATATAAAAGGTTCGGTACAAATAAACTTTTGGTTGGTTGATCGAGTGATTTGATTTTAGCAACCAGTTTATGGTCATGGTGGTTTAACTGAATACTTTGGTGATATTTTGAGAAATAGAACAAAACAAAGGACTGTGGGAACAGACGATATGGGTCTGAATTTCTTCAGACGTGGCAGGGAGTGAGACTAGAATTTAATAAAAGAGATTTGGCTATATCTTACTTAGAATAAGATGTGAAAACTACAGTGGTCATACTATTATTAGCCTATTATTATTATTGTTGTTGTTGTTGTTGTTGTTGTTGTTATTATGTAAAAGTGTTTTGAACACTTTTTCTTTTAGATGTAATGCAAAATACAATACAATGCCATAATTTAATGCAACCTTTTATTACAAACAGCAAATTCACTGCTAAACATTTTTGTTTGTTTATTTGTTTGCTTGTTTTTCTTCATGGTTTTCATTGATGCACTGGTATAAAAGTAGTCTTACTGCCATCTAGTGTTAAATTATGAATTTACACACTTCTTCCCATGAAGAAAAATTCTAAATTAAAAAAATTAATTCTCTAATACAACTCTCAAACCTGTCAAATAAAATAATTGACTTACAAAGCATTACCAAAAATGCTCATAAGAAACAGAGCAATGTATGAACTTAAACATTGAATAAATGTGTTTATGGAGTTCTACTACTATTGTTTGTTCCAGTAAGCATCCATCACAAACGTGTGAATTTATCATTGCTCTCTAATTATAGTTTACTATAAACACCTGGACAAGGACTTTTTTTTCTGTATTTTTGCCTCTGTACACCACTGTAGTGGGTGTGAAATGAAGCAATCAAGATGTGATTAAGGTGTTTCAGCTTCAATTCAAAGGGTTAAAAAAAAATAATGCATTAACCGTTTAGGAATTACATAAATTTCCATTTACATAAGTCCCTCAAAAATAATTTGACAAATTAACATCACCACAAATTTTGATTATCAGCTTATGGTTATAATAATAAGAATACAGTGAAACCTCGGATTGTGAACAACGTGGTTTGCAAGTGTTCCGCAAGACGAGTAAATAGATTTTTAATAAATTTTGACTTGAAAAACGAACAAGTCTTGGTTTACGAGTACCGAATATCATGTATTACGCGTCATGTGATCACAACTGAGCCAATGATTTTTCTCTCTCTTGCACTGTGGAATTGTGGGTAATCGTCTCCCCTGCTGGGTCTTAGTGCTCGTCTCTTACTGGTATAACACACACACATCTTACATACACACACACACACACACAGCGCCTGCGCGCACAAACGGAAACACTTATCTGTAGGGATTTATTTTTACTTTTTTTATGTAAAGTGCTGGTTAATTTGTTTTAATTTTACTTTATATTTTGTATTAATTATTTTTATGTATTTATTTTTTTGGACTGTGGAACGAATAATTTGAGTTTACATTATTTCTTATGGGAAAATACACTTTGAGTTACAAGTGTTTTGAAATACGAGCCCTCTTACGGAACAAATTATGCTCGTAATCCAAGGTTCCATTGTATAAACGTTATAATTAAGCACAATGCAGGCTCAGTGGTTAAGACATTGGTCTACTAACCTAACAGGATAAGTTTAAGCTGCCACTGCTTGAGACCTTTAACCCTCAGGGACAGATGCATATGTAGGTGTAAGCTTGCCCAGATAAGTTGCTTTGGATAAGGGAGTCTGCCAAACACCATTAATGTAAATAAATATTAGGATACTTTTTAATACATACAAAACCCATGGACATGACCAAATGCTGAGTTTGCTCTTTTGAGCAGCTTTCATTCACTGCTTACTTGTGAACGTTTCTTTCTTCAGTTATTGAAAAGCAGCTCAGTTTCATTGCCTTGGATTTCTTTCATTATACATTTCGTATCATCATCCATCTATACTGTAAAGCACTCTGCTGAATCATCTGTTTTGCAGCATTGACTGTATCTAAGCAGAAGTTCTATACACACTTATGCCATAACACTGCCTCCATGTTTGCCAGATATGTTATGCTCTTTGTATTTTGAGGTAAACCCTCTGTATTTACATTCATGAAAGTATCTCTTAATCTTAGAGATTCACAACGATATGCCAAGTGTTCTTGACCAAGGACAGAATTTTGTGATCATTCACTTAAATTTTTTTATATGCCCTTTCATGCAATTTGATGCTACTGTTTTTCAAATAGTGCATTTAAAAAAAAAAAAATTAATGTACCAAATTGCTGATTTGGCCAGAACCTGTTTTTTTTTTTTTTTTTTAATCCTAATAATGAGCTCCTTCACTTATACTGTAAGTGCCCAATGTGAATTAAATTCCACACCTTATATCTCCTTAATTAAAAATTGACATGTGATAAATAAGAAATATTCCACAAACTGCTTATCAGTCAGCTTTCCAAATACATTTGAGACTGTGAATATAAAATCACTTTGTAAAAATGTCTGTAAGCAATGAACACTTAATGCAATACCCCTAGAATTAAAGCTGACATCCTACACTTTGATCAGAATTTGATCTCCCTTGTGGTGGCATCCAGGGACAAAAATATGAAAACTGTGCCATTGTCCAAATCCATATGTACTTGACTGTGTGTTCATACCGTGATGGCAACTATTCACAAAGTTACTGTGAAACAGTGTTATTACCTTTGCATGGGAAGAAGATTTTCAACTTTTTGAAATTTAAAACCCTAATATTCCATTAAAACAGGCCATAATTGTTCTGCCTTGTACTGTAAGTCAATGTTATTCACCACAATAGCAAACAAAAATAGTTTGCCCTAATGCACAATAACTTAATATCTTGTTGCCTCAAGTAGTTTTCCTTTACATGCTGTTGTAACATGCTGTTATTCAGTGGGTGAATATTGGGCATCAGCTATTCCTAATTGACTTTAAAAGTCACATAAATTAAATTAACAAATGAATATAAGTGTTGCATGGGCTACACAGCAAAACAGATCATGATAGGTCAAAATAGGCCAAAAATATGTGGACACTTGCCATGTAGCCATACAGTATATTCACATTGCAAAAAACTCTGATATTGGGCATTAACATTGATTTTGTCTCCATTTGCAGCTATTATAGCTTCCACTCTACTGGGAAGGCTTGATGAATGCCAGTGAGGTTTGGAACGCAGTCATCATTTCCCAAAAGTGTTCAGTAGGGTTGAGATTAGGTCTCCCTGCAGGACGTTTGAGTTCTTTCACACTGACCTTAAAACACCATGTCTTTATGGAGCTCATTTTGTGCACAAGTATGCGAAGGGTAATGCAATATTACTGAAGAATACATTGAAATTCTAGACATGTCTGTGCTTCCAGCTACTTTGTGGGAGAAAATAATAAAAAAATAAAAAATAAAAGAGAGTTTGTTGTCTTTATGCTATTAATCCCCCCCCTCCCCACCCACCTCTGTCCCAGAACAGTAAGATGAACTTGTGTGAACCAAAGGCAAAGCAAACCAGAAAGCAAGAAAGAAACTGGAACGCTGCAAAGACTAAATAGAATTGTTGAAATGCATGATTAAAATTGAAGAGGAAATAGTTGCTCTAATTATATTTCAGATTAATTGAATAGTTAAAGCACTGTAGGTCAATTATACAATTATGATTTTCATTAAGTTCACATAAGTCTTAAACAAAATATTAAAAATTATTTGCAAGACACATTATGCATTTAATAATGCGTGGAATCTCATTTTGGGAATTTTTATTTATTTATTTATTTTTAAGTAGAAATACTGCAAATAAGGCAGTATAATATATTCGGGACTGCATTTTTCGTTATTAAGGTTTATCCAAGAGTGTGAAAGTTAAATCCGTGTGACCTCTACCCACTCTCCTCTAAACACAAGCATACAAATCAGTTACAGCTTTGTTTGCATTTGCAACATGCAATTTTTCCACTCCACACTTAAGCTGAGTTCAACAGTTTACAATACATAATATGGATTCACTATTAAAGCCAAAAAAAAAATCTGTATATTATCTAATTACTGAAACTGGTTTAAAAAAAAAAAAAAAGTTAATATGATTCATTATTTTTCCTGATTTTGATTATCACAAATCAGACATAAAAACATTTAATTTAACATAAAATTAATTACTTAAAACTTAAAATGCAATAAAAAAAAACTTTAAAGACGAGAATACATGCACCGAAATGAAGCGCATTTCATGGTTAGAGTCATAAGAGGCCCAGACCCATAGCGTGCATATGGGTCTATAATATGTCTATATGGGTCTCTCGTGCATAGAGTGCATAATTTTGACGCATTTACAAATTTCCATGACATTGACATTATTTGAAGGGCAAATTAAAGATTTAGACTTACCAAACCCACGTTTGGACTAGTGATAATTTTAAGCGATGTAGCTCCTGGACAGACCTGTAGCTCAACCACGTCCAGGCACCCCACTGCTGGTTAATGTTTTATGACTCATTGATTTATGTCTCCCTACAAATACATACACAAAAATGGCAGTACTGGACATTGGTTGAAAAGAACTACACTGACACTTGGTTTGAATGTGTGTAATAAATGTACATAAACGTTTCAAATCAATGAAGTAAGGATTTATTGTAGCTTCATATCACACAATAGTAAGGTAGTTAGAAAGCTTCGATTTACTTATCTTGTGTGCTCTGGACTGTTGCCATTTCCACCCACACAGGACCTTGAAGCCTCCAACCCCATACTGTTGCACTTCAGGCGAGGGGTTCCGCTGTTCAGAGAGTCAATTCGGGCGATCAGCGCACATAACCTGTCGAAATGGGTAACCCTCAAGAAAACTGGGAACTTTAAACACTACAGTAGATTAGTTTGGAAATAATTTCTTTTTTGACCATCAAATACACAGTGCTTTACTAAAACAAGCAAAGCTGGAGACATTATTCACAAGTCAGTAGTCACTAGCCTCTTAACTTGGTTGTATAACCAGCACACATCTCATCTTCAGACTATGCAGAAACTATTAGCTGGTTGAAACCATAGTGGCTTCACTTAACCATGCTCCAAGAACACAGAAACCTACCACCATTCAGTCACAAAATCATACACCAATCCAAGCATCTTCCTCTTCACTGTGTCATGACATTTTCTCATTTTTACCTCTTGAGCCAGTTTATAAAATCCTTCGTTTTCATGTATGACTCTGAACCAAAGCTCAGCATAAGATCTTAAACCAGACACCATCCCGCCACCCACCTGCTTGGTCACAAACATCTAATGGGACACTGATCAGGTAAATGGAAAGTGTAACAGCTCGTGACACGAGACCATTAAATAACTGGCAATATGTAAGGATGGTGGCCTGGGCACTGGTGGCCCAGTGGTAGGTGTTTCGCCTGCCATGCGAAACACCTACCACTGAGCCAGTTGATCACCTACCATTTGGCCAGTGCCCAAACCCCCCAGCCACTGGACAAAATGGGAGGGTTGCATCAGGAAGGGCATCTGGATATTCCGCTGTGGCGACCCCTTGCCAGGAGCAGCCGAAAGACTAACAACAACATGTAAGGATTGTGGAATTTTCACACTGTGGAATTTCATATAGCCTTTTTCACACGAACACTCAGGAGCAGATGCCATTAGCAATACCAGTAGAACAACACTATTTGGAATCTTCTTGGTTGGGCTTCTGCTTCACACATTCATTTCAACTTTTGAAGCTATAAACCTGGACAAAAAATCACATCAAAGAGAGTCTTCTTTTTACAGACAATTCTGTACTTGCTTTTCAAATGCAGGAGGACCTTTACTATCATATGGGCAGATACTTCAGGGACTGTACTGAGTTTAAATCAACATACGCGTGCCAAGAATATATGGGCCGTAGGTCAAGACACAATGCCCTCAATTTCTATCAACAGCTGCATGGTCATGGTTGTCAACCAAGTCACATAACTGGGCTTCATTGTCCCTGCCATACTCTTTCTTGATGACTGTAAAGGAGACGCTGCTAGTGACATAGGGAAGCTCAGCAAGAGAAACAGCAAAATGTAAGTTGGAGTTCTACTAGGCACATGATCACTCACTCCAGACAAGAAACGAATCTCAGGTCATTTCCACATGATGCCTTTGGTGCATCCTCAACATACGCCAATCAGCATGGCAGGCATAGAAGGTGCTGCAGCTAGGACACTGCACTGGGCAGGTTCAGAGTGCTCTATGGAAACATTTTTGTTCATTTTTTTTCTGATAAAAAAGGCTAATATTTGACAAAATCCTTGTATTTGGACCTATGCACATTTTCTATAAAAAACTAACAGCAGCTTCCTTATTTCCTTTTTTAATGAATTTAGAGACTGTCTAGGGAACATTTTTTATTTTATTTCATAATAATAATATAATACATTTAGTTGCAAGCAACAATGACATCCTATTAAGGTGAGTCCATGACATGTGTAGTGATAAAGTTTATAGTGTATAGTAAATTTTTCAGGTCAATGAGATCTAGAAGTGTATTGAGTTTGACATATATACGTGTAAGTGAGTATGAGCTTTGCAGCAAGATCCTCTGTGAAGACCCTGAGCGTGGCCAGTCTCACAGGTGTCCTTATGGCAGCATATTCTAACCTCGGTACCAATTTCCATCAGTTTTTGAGCATGTTAAACCCTCCCCAAAAGGGCCAGGATGATTGAAAAAAAAACTTTATAAGAACAAGTGGGCCTTCTCATATTATGACATCAACAATATTAAAACAGCATTATCAGAGCGATGGCGATGATGTCACTGTCATGTTAACATCATGCTGATGTCATAGTGCTTGGGGCTTAATATGTATTCCATCCATCCATCCATCCAGGTATCTCTGTAGTCCAACTAGGGAACATGGAGGCCAATGGTGACCATAGTATTTATTCCCATATTTTACTATGGTAGGACTTGCGGTCAGCATTCACACACTACTGGCAATTTGGGAACAACAATTAGCCTATTCTGCATGTTCTTGGATGGTGGGAGGAAACCGGAATAAACTTCATGCACACATATCCCAAGGCGGAAATCGATCCCAGACCCTGAAGATAAAAGCCACAGTGCCTCCATCAATAAGTATTAGCCAAAGAAAAATAAGTCAATACATACTTGACAAATGTGAATTTTACAATTAGTTGATTAATGAATCTATATACAGTATATAAAACAGAAATCCTCTGTAGTCCAAAAAGGGACTGTGGAGGCCAATGGTGATTATCATTATATTTATTCCCATTTTGCATCCGTGGTAAGACCATCGTCAACATTCACACGTGCATTCACACACACTAAGTGCGGGCAATCTGGCAACGGCAATTTGTTTAATCTGCATGTCTTTGGACTGTGGGAGGAAATCAGAGTACCTGGAGGAAACCCACCAAGCACAGGGAGAACATGCAGACACAATACACACAGATCCAAGGCGGAAATTGAACCCGGATCCTGGAGGTTCAAGGCGACAATGCTAACCACTAAACCACCGTGCCACCATGATCTATTTCACATGCTTGTGCACAAGCACACTCCCCCTGTAGCAAGATAGTGATTATTTGATTAGAGCTGTCCAGAGAAGGACCTCCCTTATTTGGGGACACTTTAAGTAATTTCTCCCAAAAAAGTCATAAGATGAATGCAATACCACTTGAAGTAACATGTCCACATTAATTATACTGCAGGCCCATTTACGATATACATTTTGTCCACTAGATGTCAGTACAACAGCTCTCAAATAAAGCTTCATGAAACGAAACTTTTTAGGCAAACTATTTTACTTAGCAACAAGCTAAAGCATATAGATAACGCTTCTGTCGCCAAATAATTACGTCATCAATCGTCGTCCACTGCTGCCATTGGTTACTAAATGCACTGTTTAAGCACGAAGACGTGGTCAAAATACTGACGTGGCCGAAAATTTGTTCTGCAACTTTAATAAATGTTTTTTTTTTATTTTTTATTATTGAACAAAATTAAAACAAAATGTACATTTATAATAGCATCAATAAGTTTGAGTAAACATGGATCAAAAACACACATTAATTAATAAATAGCGAAAAAAACACTCAAATAAATAAAAAGAAAAACTAATCTAATAAAGTAACGTAAATAAATAAACAAAATATATAAGTGAATACAAATACAAAAGGGTCTTTAAATTCCTTTTCCACTAAACGATTGTATAGTATGTAGTATGTCTAGAGTCTTAGGGTACTGCCATCTAGTGGCTATGGTGTGAATTGCAACCTCCCCTTCGGCATCAATTCAAAGAATAAAATTAAATAAAATAACTTCTTTCCTTAACTTTGCTAAGGTTATGAAACTTTGCTAAGGTCATGAAACACTGGATATAAAATTATTTTCAACATTATGTGAGCTAGCAACAGAGCAAGGTGGTAACAGTGGCATATATTTATATTTTCTCCCTTTCTTTCTTCTTTTTTTCTAAACTGGGCACCTAATACCTTTGACCTTTTCTAACCATGCAAATCAGTGAGCCTTGGCCACCCATGACCCTGTCGCTGGTTGACTGGTTTTTCTTCCTCGTATTACTTTTGGTATGTCCTGCCTGGGAACATCCCTCAAGAACCTCAGTTTTGGAGTTGTTCTGGCCCTTGTCAAAATCACTCAAATCCTTATACTTGCTAATTTTTTTCTGCTTTCAACACATCAACTTCAGGACAAAAAGCTTCACTTGACTGTAATGGCCAAACCCTAGTCTTGGAACTAATCTTGGAATTTGGTTAAAATTCAAGTTTCAAAATGACAGACACCACCAGGAACTGTAAAGGTATAAAGAAGTGTGTGGATTCTCATTTTGCTACTGGTTTGGCCAGGTCTAACTGGAGGACTCCCAGCTGAGCGCTTCTCTCAGTGGCATTTGTGCCCAGTAGGTGGCAGGGCCTTGCAGTGTTGCATTGTTGTACGTGTTGTTGGCATTGACTTGTCCTAGCTATTGTTGTGCAGTGTTGTTGCATGTGGTTGGAGCATCACAAACCAAAAATCTAGAGTGACAGAACTGTATAATTAATCAAATATTTTGGACAGTTTTATATACATTTTGGCTTTTTTGAAGAGTTTTGGGGCTTGAAACCAGCAGCTAAATCTGGCAACTAAGTTCAGTTTGTGTTATAAAAAGTGTATGACATTTTTGCACAAAAAAAAAAAAACATTCTTTAGAGTGTTAGCACGAACAAGGAACAGCATGTATTTGCCATTACACATTTTGGATTTTCGAATGTCCTGTGTTAACCTGTTAAACTTGTTTTTGAGAAATGTGTAAAACCCACCAGATGTGAATTTGGTCCCCCACGTATTGGTACTTTTCCGAGCATTACGATCCATTTCCCGAGTGTATTCATGCCTGACATTTTGATAAAAACAAGTGCACATTACAGTATGTTAAAATATTTTTGATATTTACAGGAATAATTAAATTGAATGAGCTTAATGTATCCGCCTAATTAATGTAATTAAATGAAATTAAACAGGGTTAAAGTGTCCATAATTAAATTGAATAGCTAGACGTGTCCACCTACTTTTGATATGCTTGATCTACAGCAATTCACTAACATTTACAGCATACTTATAAAAGATGAAATTTCTGCACACAATATAAAGACTGCAGTCACAAAAGTAAATAAGCAAAGAGAAATGCTTATTGAGAAAGAACCGACTGTTATGTTGCAGTGTTGCGAGTTCAGCTGCTCCTAATTAAGCATAAGCCTTGGCTTGGGTGCTCACATCCACTCCTGACTCAGACGATGACCTGAGTGACAACCAGGATTCACACCTGACATGACCAAAGGATGTGTTTAGATTTTATGTAACAAAGATTTATGTTTCCTGTGTTGTGTATGACTGTACTCCTGTTTCAATATAATCACATTGCTTTTCCAGACAAACTAGCAAATACAAATACAAATATTTGATTTTAATGACAAGTTTGACAAGATCTTCCCAAACAGGCAAAAGCGCAAAATCAGGCTGCACTGCAAATTGACACTATTTGGTGCCTTTAAACAACATTCTGCTTTATTTCAGATACAGATGTTCCATTGGAGCAGCTGATGATTGATATTATTGTGTCTAATGAATGAATGAATTCTGTTTATACCTAACCAAACAGCTCTCTAAAATTAACAGCATTGTGAAAGAGGCAACAGACAAGAAGGAAACTTTTACCTCCATTTTTGGAGATATCACTGACTTGTACCTATGTACCTCTAACCTGAGACCTTAGATTCGGATGCAGAGACGTATCTTACGACGTATCATACACATCTTTAAATTAAGCAGCTTTATTGCAAAGCATCCATAATAAAAATTCAACAAATTTAAAGTGTCCGTAATTGAATTGAACAGCTTGAAGTGTCCACCTAACTTTGATTTGCCTAATCTACAAAAATAACTACTGTGTAAATTGCATTATGCTTTTACGACACTTCACCATGTCTGAAACTATGTTTTTTTTTCTATAGCATGTTACACCTTGCAAACTTTTGGTATCCATGTTTAAATGCTTTTAATTATTGCACTTTCTATGTAGTAATGGCACAATAAGGATACTAATAATTTTCAGTAGGTACATGTTAAATATATTTTCTATGAAAAACTATTCAATAATCAACAATAATCAAAAAGAATTTAAAATAATTATATCTGCAAGCAACAATCGCAAATAGCACCTCTAGTAGATCATTCTGACCATGAAGCAAAAAAAGGGTTGGTTACAGACCACGACTATTCCTGATACAACAGAGCACAGACCATGGAGCCCATGCACAGGTGAGCTACGCTCTACAAGGGGCTCTATGCTCTATGTCCTACTCAATTCCCTTTCTTTTTCCTTTCTTTGTAATATGAAACATGGCAATGTAATGAATTTCATTTTCAACTTGTACATCAACTTTGGACTCAAAATTCAGCTTCAAATTCAACTAGTCTATTTACATTTGCAATTTGATGTAGTGCTATTAGGATTTCATTTACACAGGCACTTTTGGATGCTTCATGAGTACCATTTTTCTGTGTTTTTTACCATTTTTTTTTTTTCATTTTAATTATTAAACTCACCTGAAAGCAAAATTTTGCAATAATAGACTTGTGCTAACTGTCTCAGAATTGGCTTGTGCATTTTGCATTTTTATTTTTTTAAAGCCTGCTACCTCTCCACATGTTGTGTTTGGCAAAACCACCATTTGTCACTATTATCTTATAAATAATGAATATGTTTGTCAGCCTTTGAGGTACACAAGGGTTGGCATAGTGAGGCCAGGATTGCCAGGAGCGGGTTATATATCTTTTGAGGAGGCATCAAAAGGTTTCAAGACTAGTTTTGTAACCCAGTCCAAGGGAGCACCGACCTTCATAAGTCAGCGTCCCAAAAGACATCATCCTGTGTACATCGGGAGCTGTGCAACTGGTGCTATTCTCACCATGTGTCTTACCACGTCTGCTATTTCATCATGGACAGCAAGTTAGAACAAAGAGAGAATGTGAAGTTCTGTGTGAAACCAGGCAAATCTGCCACAGAGACAGTTGACATAATTCGGCAAGTTTATGACGATGCTGCAACAAGTCGTTCGAGGTGTTTTGAGTAGCTTCAAGAGCAGAAGAACATCACTGGAAGACGACGAGCAGTAAGAACAGCATGACTACATTCATGTTGAGAATCATTACTGGTGACGAAACTTGCGTGTACGGGTACGACATACACCCAAGACGAAGCAACAGCCTTCACAGTGGAAGAGCACATCATCTCCACAACCGATAAGGGTGAGGCAGGTCCGCAGATCGACCAAGTGCATGATCATCTGTCTTTTTCGACATTCTCTGCATTGTGCATTGAGAATTCGTCTCAAGGGGCCAGACCGTCAATAGCGAATTCTATAACAGCAGAAAAGCAGCTTGTAAACAGAGCTAATCTCGAAACCTTTTGAAACCCACTGCTTGGTCTTAGAGGCACAAAAATCCATATAGACAAATCGGATGCCAAGACCAATTGGCTTTTCTGTGAGATATACAGTACTGTGCAGGAATCCTGAGCCACATCTCATTTCTTTATATTTTGCCTTCCAAGGGCCAGACTTTCTTGCATTTTTAATGTAGTCTTGAGGAACAGTTGTCCAGGCTTCCTGAAGGACTTTTTTGGCTCTCATTTTCAGTTAATTCCCTGAACATGAGCAGTTTTGGAGGAATGTTTTTTGTTTGTTAAACCATAAAGTGACCTATGAATCAATCAAGCATAAAAAACATCTAACTTAAGACATGAACCAATGAGAAACAGGTGCAGATGTTGACAGATGATCAGGCCAGTGATTAGTATACTTCTGATGCTGAATGCTGAACAGACGAAAGGGGAAATGAGGTTGCTGCTGAGGTTGTTATATATAAACAACTCATTTTTAAATTGTGTCCTTAAGCACTTTGCATTCTGTTGCAGTAAAACATTTTCTCTCATTCTTAAAAGTTAATTCTATATCATTTAATTTCATTTAATATGAAGAAATGAGGCACAAGACTTTTGCACCCAACTGTAGGTAAGTGTAGCTTTTCAGTCTGATATTTGGACGCCGTGTGCCTGCCACACCCTAAGATTCTCTCAGGGGTGTTCAGACCCCTTACTTCAGTGGTTCAAACTAATTATCCTACACAGCCTATCACATGTGCTTCTTTTTTATGGTTATAATAACTATAACTATTATTTTTTCTTATAGATGCTCAATAAAAATAAATACACTTTTATTATTAGGAAATTATGATAAGATATGACACATTGTCAGATTTATGATGTGAAATTTTGATAAGACACAACATAATGTTAGGAGCACCTGGGACTTTGACTCATCAGCTGTTGCATCTATTTGCAAATGTAACTGCAGACACATGGTGGCAGTAAAATAACTGACCTTAGCATCTTTTTAGTTACTTGTTATACAGCAGTTGCAAAAGTACTTTTTCTTGCATTAATTCTGGAAGTACCATGTATTATTTAGATAGACATGAAATAAACATGCATCAAAATATTTACATAAGGGTTTAAATAAGGGCTATCCCCGGCCCCAATATCTTAGATAATATTAATCCAAAAAAGATATGTCAGTTTATAAGAAATGTTGTTATAAAACAGCTGAGGTGATCTAACATCTGGCCTAATTCCAATAGAGCAAAGGTTTGCTGCACTTGGCAGGCAGCAGGCAGAAAGTCTCGACATAACTTACAGTGAGACGGCTAGTCTCAACCCCTTTGCTGTATATTACCAACACAGCTAGCCTGTGGGATGAGATAATAATTTGCCCCCAGTCCAACTGGGATGATGTGCACCAGCTGGATTCTTGGCCTGTTAAAGCAGCTCATGTGCCAATTGTTCTCCTTCCTTACTGATTATGGAAAACTGTTATTTGGGATAACAAGTCTTGGAAAACTGGTTTACTGGTACATCTACCCATATGGTGGAGGTATCGGTCTCTGACAAAGTATACCATAAGATGTGTTCGAGGCATGTTTCTTGTGTGGTGTAACAAAGAAGATGAGTGCTCGCTAATCTGAAGATGCTTCGACCAAGCGTTATAGTGCAATATACAGAAGCATAAGATGTGACCAAAAAAGCTAAACTGGCATTGCACTCTTGATGGGAGAGATGGCACACCCTGGACGCCTGTCAATCCCAGTTTAGCTCATGTTAGCAAACTTTAAGCATCTCTGAGCTCATGTAGCGGATGTGGAAGAGGATAGGTACGTAGCATGAGCAGCAAGTCGAAGGCTTCATATCATGTTCGTGTCTGAGATTATAGGAATAAATGCAAGAAGGAGCATCCAGTATGTACTGTACAAACCCATTGTCAACCTGTACAGGGTCACAGAGAGGGGCCTGGAGCCTATCCCAGGAAACTTAGAGCATGAAGCATGTTACACGCTGAATGGTGTACCAAGTCATCGCAGGGCATGACAATTAGCCTAATCTGCATGTCTTTGGACTGGGGAGAACATGGGGAGAGCACAGGGAGAACATGCAAACTTCATGCACATACTGTAGACCCAGGGCAGGAACCCAGAACCTGGAGGTGCAAGGCGACAGTGCTATCCACTAAGCCACCGTACCAATACAAATATTATACACTTTTACAGACCAGGTCTCACTACAGGAAGGGCACCGACTCTTAACTCTTAAGTATAGAAAAAGATTTAATCAAAGAGCCCAGCTTAAGTTAATTGCCTCGTATAAGCAAAATAAGTTTTTTACAAGCAGACAAACTACTAAAAAGCTAATTAATAATTATCAAAAAGTGTACAATTTATTACTATGTACTCCCGGTACAAGATTGCTGAACTGTTTATCAGGCAACATAAATCAAGGATCAAAATAGGCCGCACTGACGTACAAGTGATTATACATCAGTGCTGACTCTTATCAATACTGACGCTATCTGTGCAATCACGCTGTGTTTTTGTTGTCACAATCAATCACAAGGTAAATTTGATATGGGTCATTTAAATATTACGTAATTGTTTAGGGATTAAAAAAAAAATTGTTAATTATTAAACAAACAGCCAAAGGATTCTGTGTAAAGGCAGTGCAGTGCTGAAGACTGGAAAACACTGAAGATTGTGAAAGATGGTACAAAAAGATTTTTATATATTCTTGCTGGGATGGTGGTGGTGGAGAAGGTACCATTATGGCCTCACAGCTCAAGGAGCTCAGGTAACATTTGGGTTTCGTCTGGAGTCAATTTCTTCCTTCTGTCCAGAAAAAAAGATGGTAAGGAGATTGGCTCTGCTAAATTACCCCTGTGAATTGTTGTCCCATGTGAAGGGAATTCTTTCATCTTTCACCCGGTGTTGAACATATTAGTTTTGGATCCACCACAACCCTGAAGATGAATGAATGAATATCTGAGTGTTAGTGTTGACAGATTAAATCCTCCAGCGATTTACCTGCATGGTTAATACCCTATTAGTCTATATAATCAAAATAAATCCCATGCCTGGTACTGTAGATTAGTTTCTTGGAGATCTAAAAGTTAAAACCACTGGGAATCACTGCGAGCAAAATACAATTTGGTGTTCATCAAAATGTTGAAAAAAAATTTCTTACACCAACTCAACGCAGTGAGACACACAAAAAAAGCATTTACTGGACAAAACTTAAACCTGTGACCAAACCTGGGCTTATCAGAGTTGCATGCAGGTTTGTGATGATTAAGGAAACCTCATCCTTGCTCTCTCACAGAGCCCCATTGTCAGTCTCTCAGCAGGCCAGTCACCTGCCTGCTAACTTACACTGTGTAGGGTTTCAGCAAGACCAACAGTTGATCCTCTATGTTTTACTTCTCCAGCAGTCTTCACTTGACCCAGATGAGATTTTCTCATACTTCTTCTTTGTCTTTTCATACTCTCTCTCTCTCTCTCTCTCTCTCTCTCTCTGTCTAAAATCCTCAACTATTTGACATTTTCTCTGCTTATATAGCTAGAGGATTTATTATTATTATTATTATTAGTATTAGTATTATTTTCATTGTTTCTTTAATGGACAGTTTCTCAAAATAACCTTCGGTTGATCTCAGAGCTCTTTAAAAGGTCCCTGTTATATTCCCTGTTAGTTATAACCTTAGCTATATTTAAGAATAGGCCCAAAATCCAAACTCTCCTACTATCCATGTATACAACTAGCTTACTTTGACTGAAAAAAAAATCAACCTGAACGTAAAGTACCACTAAAGGTAATACCCATAGCAGATCAGACTGAAAACAAAGTCCAGATATTTCTTTTGAACATAAAGAAACATCGAATCAAAACACAGACTGATAACTGTCTGATAGCTTTCTCAGAATCTCAAGCCATGCTTTTTTACATGGTTAAGTTACATTAAATACATAAGCATAATTTCCCGAACCTACAATGGGTAAATATTGGTTTAACTCCAACTAGAGGTACATCTACACAGTTCTATACCTTCCTAACATCTGCAACTAATATTCCATAGTCAATATACAATCCTGTGCACAGGCATTGAGTCCCTCCTCATGCCTTCATATTAAATAAAATTAAATTAAAATGGAACAAATGTTTTACTGCGGGTGCAAAGTGCCTAAAGGAACTTTTTTACAATCCAATAAAACTAGAAGTGATAAAAGAAATACATTTTATTCATAGTAATTGAAACCTAAAAC
>JAQMYJ010000011.1:3263775-3290451 GCA_030014305.1 Clarias laeviceps | reverse complement strand
TATTTCACCTTTTTTTGTTAAGTACATAACTCCACATGTGTTCATTCATAGTTTTGATGCCTTCAGTGAGAATCCACTAATGTAATTAGTATTTTGAGTTGAATGAGTGAAGGTGTGTCCAAACTTTTGGCCTGTACTGTATGTGTGTATATATATATATATATATATATATATATATATATATGCAAACAAATTTAGAATGTGAGTTACACACTTTAACAGCCTAGTCTCTTTGAGCCTCCACCCCCTCTCGTGAAACTTCACCTTCCCTCGCTGTTATTGTAAAGCGTCTGGCACACACTGCCATGTCTTGATGAATGTAGACCTCTGTGAGGAGAGCTTCTGAATAGGGAGATTTGAGTGAGGCCAGAGCTCATGTAGCTCACAAGGCAGAGCTACGAAGATGCCATTGGGGGGGGGGGGTCGTGGGGGAGGGAGAGAGAGAGAGATGGTGAATTGAGGCAAATGAAACGTTTACCACATTGCCAACCAGTGGACCCAAATCTGGCACTGGTATGTGTGCGTCCCTTGTTTCTCACTCTGTGGAACATGGTGTTTCAGAAGCAAAGCCAAATCTTTGTTTTATTGCACTCTTGTCTTTTGTCTATTACCTATCCCTTTCTGTTTGCAAGTTTGTATTTCACTGTGAAAACCTGCTTTTAAAGCCTACCATTCAGAGCAAACCAACTGGAGTTTAATGGCCAGACACGTCAATGCTCCTGGATTGAAACTGACAACACGGTAACCAACCACATGATTGTTCAGATAGTTAAAAGATAAGATGAACCTGGGTGTGAATGTGTGTTGAAATATTAATTACGATTTTGGGATGAGAAACCAATAAAAAATAAAATAAAACAAACACTCTTTTTGAGCAGATGCACGCTTGTCTAGATGTTATGCAGTCACTGGACAGCATGCTCACTGCCCACATTTAGCGTTAATATTGCCATTCTAGCGTACGTATCTGTCGATGACGGTGTAGCTGTAGTTAAAATGTTAAATCTAAAAATACGCTGATCAGCTTTAATGTCATCAGTGATATTATTATTTCTGGTTCACGTACATGTCTGTCTGTCTCTCTGTACGGCAGAACTCGAGTTCTGACCAATGTACAGGACAGACAAAAACGTTTCTTTTATTTATATACAGTAGGTGGTCAAAATAGGAACTGCAACCCCAACACTTTTAGAGGCCAAATAGTCATTTTTCCCCAAAATCCATATATTGCCATTTTCAGAAGGAAGACCAGTTAATGGCAAAGTTGCCAGGGTCTTATTTTCACACCAATTTTGGCTAGTTTTAAATTGCTTTGTGGCTGTCAATATCTTGTTTTATACCGTTTCCAAGAATACAAATATTTAGAATGAAATCTAATAAATTGTTCTGTGTATGATCTAAAGAACCATTTCTGTTGTAAGGTACAGTTTACTGTGGAGATTGGGATAATGAAAGTGGCATTATGGAGGGGTTAATGTCCGACCCTCAGAAATGCGTGCATACCGTGGTGACCTTGATTCCTACCCAAATGCTGAGAGAAAAAAAAATAAATCCACCCTTGCCCAATTTGTGCGATTCTTGCTTAGGTTCAGGTCTTTTATGTGATTTTGGAGAAGTACTTGAGCCGTAAATGTTGCTGAAACCTGGCAACCCTGGTTAATTAATAACATTAGCTCTTATTTGTATGCCTTGCACAGCTGTTGTACTAAAAACATCTGAATTCGCACAAACCAAACGACTCTATGCTGGATGACTATATGTCACTGAGCTTATGTAAAAGAATCTTGATTTAATTTTGTCTCAACATTATTAATGTTTCCCTGCCTCACCAAAATCTATAATAAGCTGCTGCTGCTGCCCTTGTTTATAGAAAGAAATCCAAATCATGTTGGGTTGCCCTTAACACAGATGTTGCATATTAATTATTATACTGATTCAAAATTATTTCTTCATATGCACAGGATGGTGTATTACAACGTATTAGCTAATTGCACTAATTGCTCGTTGCATTAATACAATTGTGTTGTTTGTCTAGTGACAAGTTTTGGATAACCAGATTTTTCATAAAACATAAAAAAAGCTACATCATATTTGTTATATCCATATGTTTCAAACACAGTACCTTGTGCTAACTAATTCCTTTTATTTCTCCCCAGTCCCAGTCGATAGGCATAAACCCGCTGTACGTCATGATTCCCTGCACCCTCAGTGCCTCCTTCGCCTTCATGCTTCCAGTAGCAACTCCTCCGAACGCCATCGTTTTCTCTTTCGGTTATCTGAAAGTGTCAGACATGGTGAGCGTCATGACCAGACCAATCGTTTTCCCATGAATATTGAAGGAAATGCACTCTCTCTAAGTATCTAAGCTAAAAAGATGTTTCTTCTTCAGGCCAAAACCGGGATTGTCATGAACATCATCGGGATCCTGTCCATTACTCTGGCAATCAACAGCTGGGGAAAACCAATGTTCAAATTAGACTCGTTTCCCAGTTGGGCAAACACCACAGGGGTGTGAAGTAATGGACTCCTTCATGCAAGTCAAACATATCACATGTATCATCCTCAGCCTCCTTGACTAGACGAGGATGACGTCAGTACCACACCAGCGACGGGTCCTTCAGCCTCAAGCACTTACTGTATACTGTGACAATGTGACACGCAGTTTGTCAAAACTGTATGAATACTGTTTGAATCAGTGTACAGCAGTGACATATAGATTTATTTTTTCTTTTTTAATGTAATGAAGGGCAGTGATACATATCTATAATCATACTGTATTTGTATAAAACTTTTAAAAGCTATTTTAATATTTATTAATTTTTATAAAGTATTATATTACTGCCTTTTGAGATGACTTTTAATAACACTGCATAAAACTCACATCTTATCAAGTGGCCACAGTCAGGTGTGTAATATAAGTATTATAAGATTACAGTAAGCACAATATACTGTATAATTATTTTAATGAAGCAGTATTTGATTGCCTCTAGGACAGTATATAAATCTAAAATGTTTTTTTTTAAGATAGTGAATATGTGTATCACTACATTCTTGTTCGATTGTTCATACAAGCACTTACAGTGACTCACAGAGCCCGCACAGTCGCACACTGTATATTAAAAGTGTTTCATATGCCCTAGTCTAATCAATTTCTAAAAACAGAAATTCTTATATATTGTTTATCCTGTTTTAATAAAAACATCACTGTTATATAATTTCAAGACTCAATAGGTGGTAATATGATAGTCAGGTTTACTTTCAGTTCATTTTATAATAACAGGAGCCACAGTCAGGTTAAGGATTTACCTAAGTATCGTCTCTACTGTTCACATCTCCATGTGATTGATTTGTTGAGAGAGAGGGAGAGAGAGTATGAAGCTGGAATGTTTTTACATCCTGCATGACAAACCAAAAGAGAATTTGATAATTTGGTTTCCGTTTTGTTAATTTGTATTGCACTTCTCGGCCAGTCAGATATTAGTTATTTTGTTTTCCGTTTTGTTAATTTGGTTTTGAATTTGTTATTTTGTTTTCAGTTTTGTTAATTTGTTTTGCACTTCAGGGCCACCGTAGTATTGTTTTTAAATATAAATGAATAAAGTGTCGCGTCGCCCACCCCACAAACACCAGTTGCACAAGCACATGCACTGCCCTTCTCTTCTTTCCTCTTCTCAGTAACATTGCCTCAGTTTGAAAAGAGTTAATCACATCCTGCCAGACTCACATCCACTAAGCTATAATGTCTTATTATTATTATTATTTATTTTATTATTTTTTTTAATATATATAATAACTCTTTTTAGTAACATTGCCCCAGTTGGAAAACATCACTGTCCCTCTCTCTTATATAGCAGAAATTATGAAATATCAATGTAATTGAGGAGGGTCACTTTGATATATGTGCTACTACCACGGAACATTGATCAAAATGTAACAGGCCACGAAAATCTTATACACACTATTTACAAACAAGCACTAGTACGTTAATAGGAGGAGACAACAACAGATGATTTAAATGGGCTATTATCTTGTGCTCACAATAGAAAAATGCATAGTTTAATGAAAATCATGTATAATTTCCATGCCCAACCTACAGTAGGGCAAGACAGCTTTGAGAGGATCACGTACAAAAAGTACTGGTAAAATGACTACGCACACATCAGCTCGTCTTTAATTCTTTGACCAGTAGGGGGGTTTGTGTGCAAATGAAGCCTCGAGAAATTAACCGTTTTGTGAACCAATTGGCTGGAAGGCTTCAGAGCTTTATAAAGCTTCATCTCGCCATCACTATTAAAAAGATCTCAAAGGATTTTAAAATCAGTCATCCCACTGTCCGGAAAATAGTCTACAAGTGGAGAGCTTTTAAAACAACTGCCAACATGGCCAGGTCTGATCATCCCAGCAAGTTCACCCCAAGAGCAGATCGCAAGATGCTAAAATGTCATCACGGGACCTACAGCAGGCTCTGGCTACTCTTTATGTTAGAGTGCATGCCTCTACAATTAGAAAGAGACTGCACAAGTTTAACTTCCATGGGAGGTTTGCAAGGAGGAAACCTTTGCTCTCTAAGAGAAACATCAAGGCCAGACTGACGTTTTCCAGAGAGAATGTTGACAAAGACCAGGACTTCTGGAATAATGTTCTTTGGACAGATGAGTCCAAAATTGAATTATTTGGACACCAGAACCGAGGACATGTTTGGCGTAAACCAAAGACAGCCTTCCAGGTGTCATGGATGTTGGGTTGCAGGCGAGGCATAAGTGCAGAGGTTAAGACTTAAAGATTTTTAATGAAAGAAAACAAACATAAATAAACACAAGCACTAAACAAGAACATACTAAACCAGAGACTGTGATGAATAAATCCATGAACAGGCAAAACCAAAACAGATTTCCAAAACAGCAGTAGAATAGAATAGAACAGCTTAACTCAACAGATACAAGACAACCAAACAGAACTTAGGCAGGCTATTTATAACAAAACTAATGAGCCACCTTGGTTCAGGTGAGTGCTCCCATCACCTGACCGAGGTGCATCCTGGGAAATGTCCAAAGTCCAAAACGTCAAAGGGTTAGTCCTGACACCAGGAAAAGAGCCTTATACCAACTGTGAAGCATGGAGGTGGAAGTGTGATGGTTTGGGGCTGCTTTGCTGCAGCAGGACCTGGCCAGCTCACCATCATAGAATCCATCATGAATTCTACTGTGTACCAGAGTGTGCTTGAGGAACATGTGAGACTATCTGTCAGAAAATTAAAGCTGAAGCGGAACTGGACCATGCAACATGACAATGACCCAAAACATACCAGTAAATCAACCAAGGACTGGCTGAAAATGAAGAAATGGAGAGTCCTGGAATGTCCGAGTCAAAGCCCAGATCTTAATCCCATCGAGATGCTGTAGGGTGACTTGAAACGGGCTGTACATGCAAGAAACCCAGCAAACATCTCACAGGTGAAAGAATTCTGCATTGAGGAGTGTGGAAAACCTTCCTCAGACCAATGTCAGAGACTGGTACAGTAGATGGCTATTAGAAGCATCTCACTGCAGTTATTTCAGCCAAAGGGGCAGGGCGTCCTAACATTTTCCTCAGTTTGAATATGAATTTTGTTGAATTAAATTTACAGAAGATCTTGAAAAGTCTTTTCTTCAGTTTGAATTATTAAATTATATTACTTTAATCTCTCTGTATTGTTTACATTGAGATTAAATATCCATATATTTAATCTCAATATGTTACTAAAATGTTACAAAATACCCAGATTTTTGTAGGGCGTCCTAATTTTTTCACATGACTGTACATATATATAATATACTGTATATACTGTACAGTATATATAGGATATTTAAGTTTATATACTGCATATATATATATATATATATATATATATAGGAAACTTTGGAAATAGGAATATAAAATACAGTATATGCAGTAGGAAGTGCCACAGTACCTCAGCCTATCCACTAGGGGTGGTAGCAAGACTATAGTTTACATGGAGTGATGGTCAGATTAGAAAGTCTACACTGGTTAAAGTTGATGAAGTTAAATTAAGATATTGAATTCTTAAATGAAATAACAACTCTTTACAACCAAAATCACAACATATCAAACCTGTAGACAGATGAGCTACAACAACACAGGACCACATTAATAAGACCAAACTGGACAGTTGTAAAGTTGTAATGTATATCTAGAAACATTGTCCTTATTTTTACCAACTGTACATCCATAATCATTGTTATTTATCAAAGCAATTTCACTTGTAATAAACTATAATGTATGAGAGGAACCACTTTTTCATTTGCCCACTTGGCTGCCACAGCACTTTCATTTTCAACTAATATGTAAGTCTCTGTATGTAATGGATTATAAGAGCTACGTAACTCCCTCACTAACACTTTCATAATATGTGATGTCGTGGCAAATTTTAGGGATTTCAAAATTTAAAAAAAGGATTTCGACAAAATTTAAAAAAAAACCAAATAACTTTGAGTAGAAAAAAAGCAAAAAAAAAGTTTATTGTAGACAAATGTAGATAGACAGCTCTGAACTGGTCAGAAAGACAGACACGCCACAAAGTTGAAAGCATAAAGTCCTAACTTCCTTAATTTCACAGGGGTTTATACTGTACACCTGACAAGTGCCTCATTGCTCTTCCTTGTTCCTTTGTTCCATCCAATTTTAATTTAATATTCAATAGATCATATATGTTAATTTGTTCGGCCTAGTGGTATAGTGACTCCCAGTGCCATACTTTCCCTTTTATCTTATCTTCTTTATTTATTATTTAGTCATGTCTGGCCTTAAAAAATGTATTCTCTCTTTTTTTTCCTTTTGTTTGTTTTTTTCCTCTTTTCCCAACCAGAATATCGACCACTTATGCTGACGGCTTAAATTGTCCACTTGAGAAAATTTTTGAAAAATCATTTTCCCCAAGATGCCTAAATATCTTATTTTAGTTTTCCTATCATCTGTCCTTAGTCTGCTTAAAGTTATTAAAATAATTTAATTGTTGTTTTTTTATTTTTTGTTATATATTTATGATTCATTTTATGATTTCAAGATTATATGTCATATAATGATTCATTATTGGACTTTATTACAGTTAAGATCAAGTATTCATTTTATCAAAGCTTGACTACATTAGAGTGTATTATTTTAACTTGAAAATTTTCCAGACCTTAGCAAGGTACTTTCTGTACTTTTCCATTACACTCTGTCTGCATTAAAGTTTCATTTTTTCTTACTTTTTGTGTACGGGTCATCCTTCAGTCACGTTTTTTTTTTTTTACTTGATTAAAGTTAGAAGTTAGTATAATAATACTGTATAGAATAAGAAATTTTTAAAAATATTATTAGTAAATTGTTAGTTTAGATATTATATTAGATTATATTTTTACTATTGACATTGTTGTTTCTATCTCTGCCTCTTGCTTGTGTATCTCCTACTTCCCCAAATTGAATGCCTGCAGGCCTGTTTTTCCCATTACTTAGCTTTACAGAGGCCTTCTGGATATTGGTCATTAAACAATGGCTTACTTAGAGTGCTAATTGACTGATATATAATTGAAATTCAATAAAATATTTTCCACAGAGATTTTACAAGAATCCCCTCCTTAGATATAGGAGGCCCTTCTCGCATAAATAAATCAAACATCCCATACTGTATATGCATCTTTTCTTTTTCTTAGTGTCAGGTGTGATTAAATGTTACATAGAATATAACCACCTGATGGCAACATTCTATGGCAGTCCATATGACCCATGTGGGTAATTATACCCTGCATTCCCCTACTCTGGCAGCATGGTGACATAGTGGTTAGCACTGTCACTGTGCAACTTTATGCAAGGTCGGGGTTCGATTCCCACCTCTGTGTGCATGGAGTTTGCGTGTTCTCTCGTTTGGTGGGTTTCCTCCAGGTTCTTCGGGTTTTCTCCCACGTTCCAAAGGCATGCAAATTGTGCAGTAGTCTAATTGGATGGATTACCCTACTCTAGGTTATAAGCACATATATGCACTTGTTTTCATAGTAAAGATAAAGTCATAGTCTGATGAATTTAGATAAGTAGCTTCAAATAACAAGACACAATAATTATCGTGTCTTTGGTAGAAGTACATTTGTGTTTAACTACGCCATATAAGCAAACGTACTGTACATGTACTCTGGACCATTACAGCCACACAATTAACTAGATTTAGTTTGTATGCTGTAGAATTAAGATTTCCTTTTAGAGGAAATAAGAGGTCCAAACCTGTTCCAGCATGACAATGTCCTGTGCACATAGTAAGCTCAAAGAACATATTGTTTGGACACTGTTGGAGTGAAAGAACTTAAGTGTCCTGCACAGAGCCCTGACCTCAACCTCACTCAACACTTTTGGGAAAGAACTGGAACACAGAATGGAACCCAGACATTAATACCTGAACTCATTAATGCTCTTGTGGCTGAATGTACACACATCCACACATCCATGCTCCAAAATCTTGTGGAAAGCCCTTCGTGGAAGACTGATTCCTTTTAGAGATTTAGATTACATTTATAATAGAGATGAATCTGTCAATCGGCCAGCGACCAGAATTGGCTAGTTTTAAGTTTGATTAACTTTGACCGGTGATCAGCCGACCGGCCTTAGATATAAACCATTCTGTAACAAGCGTAGAAGCTTCCGAGCTTCCTTTTCCTACCAAGTCTGTGAGCAAATTAGTCTCAAACCCACTCATTACACACGCTTACACAAGTCTCAAAACACAGCACCAATTAGTCAAAAATCACGTACATTAGAGACCCTGCAGAAACTGTCAAGTTTTGAGACTTTGGAGGCATTTGAGAAGCTAAAACATAGCAGTTTCTTTATAATCATACAGGTGGTGCACTCCGATCTATTTACATATTTTTATTACGTGTCGTCAGAGTGAATTACTTGCCATAGTTTGTTTAATTTGAAATTAAATGTTATACTTTCGTATTTGAAGTTAGTTTGTATTGTTTAAAGGCTGCGCTTGATGTTTAAATATGAAAACTAAGGTTATAAGGAATGTTCTACATTACTTTTTTTTTTTCAATCGAGGGAAAATGCAGTATCGCATCAGGATATTTATAAAACCGTGATTATAGAATTATAGAACCGCAATTTTAATCGCATCAGCAATGAGGTATCGTGATAATATCGTTTCGGGAGGTGACTGGTGATTCTTATCCTTAAAATCTTTAATCTAAAGCGTAATTAACTATGGCATTTGGTGTCCAGTAAACACATATGAGTGTTATTAGTTAGCTGTACTTATACTTGTGACTTTTGTATAAGCAAAACAGAGAGTATGGAATTTCCTGTTTAATTTTCCCCTTTACACTCCACCAATAGCAAACTGTCGTAAAAAAAAAACAACGCACGACATTGTTGGCATTTACGTCAGCGCAAACAGCTTGGCGACAAATATGGCGCAGCGGTAGACAACATGAAGTGAAGTCTACATAAACAAAACAATGCTGTTATAATAGACTCCTGATCATATTAAACATTTTAGCTTACTCAAAACGACATTTCAGGTCTTATACAGTTCTCTGCGATGGCAGGCGTCATGGAGACAGGTTTGTGATAAATAAAAGGCTGTTTATTTCTTCCCCGAGAGCGGTGAGCTAACTGGCTAAGCTAACACAGGGCTATTTTATGTGGTTGCTTTGAAACAAGCTGGTAGTAAATTGCTTAAAATTTTGCTTATTCTTAGGAGATATACATTTTTATTTTATCATTTGTTTTTGTTAATACAGAGGAGCAGGCAAGGAATCGTTTCCAGTCAGAGTTAGAGTTTATTCAGTGTCTGGCCAACCCGAATTATCTGAACTGTAAGTATGGAATCGGTCACATTTTTTATTTTCATATTTTTCTTCAGTTGCTAATGTGTTTTTACATGACATAAGTCTGTTTATAATTGCACTGACTCGGGTAATGAGGATTATCTATCCTATGATTTATATTATCATATGTGATCATAATCCAATACTGCCTTTAATACAAACAGCAAGTATGTGAGCAGTCTTAAATATTCTTTAATTAATATTCTTTATTACGAACACCCAGACACCGGCACCTTTTAAATAGCTGTAGCAAAATTATGCAGATACGGGTCAAGAGTGTCTGGTAACTTTATATAAACAATCAGTATGGACAATCTAATCAGATTGATTTTGTCCACGGCATGGATGTTGTTACCCGATGGGCAGTAACTGAAACTGGTGATATCCTTGGCTTTTACACTAAACACAAAAACTATAGAGTAGAGAATAATTTAACAATACAAAATATAACCAAATGTCAGAGAATAACCACTCGCTGCCACCTGCAACCGTGGTGATCAGAACACAGAACATATCAGACCTTGACGGTTGGATGGACTATAAATGCAAAACACCACATCAAGTTTCATGCCTGTCAGACAGGAATCAGGGTCTACAGCCAGGAAAGTCTCAACAAAACCATGTAAGATGAATTTATATTTCTGCTGATGATTAAGTCAGAATTAGGTGTTAAATTAGTAGTATGAATCCATAGAGCTACCCTGTCCAGGCTGGTGGTGTAATGGTGGATTATTATTATTATTTTTTTGCTTGGCACACACAAGGCTAAATAAACTGATTATCATTTAAGTTCCGCAACCTGTACGAGTATTAATACTGACCACATGCATGCCGTTATGGCCACAATATACCTAGAATGATCATTTCACAAACCCATGCCTCAAACTGGCTCCATAAAGAAGAAGAAGCAGCAGATGCCTTTATACGGTGTACAAAACATAGAACAGTAGACAGCATCACCCAGACAGACTAACTGATGTTGGATGAAAGATGTTGGACATAATTAAATTACAGTAATTAAATTATAGAGAGACAGACATTGTTGCACAAGCCAGACCATGTAAACGAGTTGTTTAATTGAGGTATGTAAAGGTAGGTATGGAAAAGATTGCTCAAGAGATAGATGACATATTGCACCAATCATGTAGTGAAATTATGATTAAATAATTGCACTGGCTGATGTAATGATAAGGTAAGATAAGAATAAGTATAAAGATAAGCAAGGTAACAAGGATGACGGTAATAAATAGACAGACAAATTATTGCACCGGTCATGCATTAACAATTGCACTCGTCGTGCAAGTGAGTTCTGTGGCCACCCAGTCACCAGATCGAGTGATTCCCAATGCACGTTTAACGAAGATGTAGAACGGGAGCATAAATGTGCTGATGACAAATCACCACCTGTTTGATGTCATCATGTTAAAACTGGTTCTGCCTAGTATCAGTATGGTGTAGTTATGGTTAGATCACAGTATTTCCCTTTTCTATGATGCATTATAGCTTGAAAATAAGCTTTTAACTTGATTGCTTTGAGGACTTTGTAAAAAATGATGAAAGGCGAAAATCGATTTGCTCACATATTCTTTTAAAGATTTTGGTGGGAAATCATGTATTCTATATTCCAGAACTATCCACACAGCAGCACAGGTAGCACCAAGATCAGTGAGTGTGATAGGAGCAGATTATTGGCTAAGTTTGTTTAGGTTTATAATAAAATCGTGATCGTGACCCTAAAATCGCAGTACAAATCAAAGCGTCACCTAGGTATCGTGATATCGTATCGGGTGCTCCCTGCTGATTCATATGCCGACTGTAAAGTGTATCATGATGTTACAATATCACAGTTCTGATCTCTTTATTTCACTTTGCCTGCCTCCAATTTTTTTTTTCTTCTCCTTGCAGTTTTGGCTCAGCGAGGCTACTTGCGAGAAAAACCTTTCGTGAATTACCTGAAGTATTTGCTGTATTGGAAAGAACCAGAATACGCCAAATTCCTCAAGTAAGTTACATGTTCTGTACACTCGCTCTTTATTATATATTATTCATTTCTTTTCATTTTTGATTTTACATTTACAGTAGAGTTTTACGCAGACTTTATTTTCACCAAGAAGTGACCGTATCTCGATCTGCTGTCTTTACCGTACAGATATCCTCATTGCCTGCACATGCTGGAGCTGTTGCAGTACGAGCATTTCCGGAAGGAGCTGGTGAACGCGCAGTGTGCCAAGTTCATCGACGAGCAGCAGATCCTGCACTGGCAGCACTACTCACGCAAGCGTACGCGCCTTCAGCAAGCTCTCGCCGAGCAGCAGCAGCAGCAGCAGCAGCCGGCGCCGCACAACAACACCGCCTCGAAATAAAGCCGAATATGTCACGCACCGCCTGATGAGGCACGCGTAGAGTATGCCTCGAGTCTCATTTTCAGAAGTGTAAATATTGTACAATGTAAGACTGGAACACAGTAAGCCCATGATGTCATCATGAAAAAGTTAAAAAGCTTACACTTTTTTTTTTTTTTTCCTTCCAACTCTTCTTGAACTTTAGATCAGTTAGAATAGTTCTCTTGTTGATAAACATTACATTAGTTTTGTAACTGAAGTTAGATCTGTTAATAAGCATGAAAGTGTGTGCGCGCCTTTGTGGGTGGGTTTGTTTGTTATGCAGAATAAAGATTTTTGTATGAGATTTTGTCGTAAAGTAGTTTAAAAATAGATTTAAATTAACAGGCAAAATTAGGCACATGTAATGTAATGTAATGTTGTTATGAAATGTGGTTAAGAAAATCTGTGATGGAGTAGCTTTCCATCAAGTGTGTGTTCCCATCTCATGCCTCCTGAATCCCCTGAGCAGTACAAAGTGCTGAGTCTGAGTGTGTGAGTGACCCGCCAACATTTTGCTTAAATCATGACTTGTTTTCAGTACATTGCCAAAACAAAAAATATTAAAAAATATATATTTAATTTAGTTAATGATTAGAAGCATGATGGACACTTGTGGCTCAGTGGTAGGTTTTTCGGTCCCAAGCTCGGATGAAATGGGAGGGTTGCGTCAGGAAGGGCTTTCGGTGTAAAACCTGTGCCAAGCTTGTATGTGCGGACCGGACGGTCCGCTGTGGCAAACCCTTGCCGGGAGCAGCCGAAAGACCAACAGCAACATTAGAAGCATGTTATATAGATGCAAGTGGTGTTGTACAAAAGGACATACAGTGGGGCAAAAAATATTTAGTCAGCCACCAATTGTGCAAGTTCTCCCACTTAAGATGAGATGAGAGAGGCCTGTAATTTATGAGAGACAAAATAAGAAAAAAAAAAACAGAAAATCACATTGTAGGATTTTTAAAGAATTTGTTTGCAAATTATGGTGGAAAATAAGTATTTGATCAAAATGTCATCTCAATACTTTGTAATATACCCTTTGTTGGCAATGACAGAGGTCAAATGTTTTCTGTAAGTCTTCACAAGGTTTTCACACACTGTTGCTGGTATTTTGGCCCATTCCTCCATGAAGATCTCCTCTGTGACAGAATACAAACTTTTCATTACTTTAATCACCAATGAGGACAAAATTTAGACCAGACCAGAGGTGAGATTCGACACCTCAACCCTGGAGATGTGAGGAAACAGTGCTAACCACTTATTATTATAAACAACAGCAGCATCATCAACAACGATAATAAGAATAACTAGGTTTTTCTCTATTATTGTTGTTAGTAGCAGTAGTAGTAATAGTGTTAATTACAATAGCTATAATAATATTAAATAATAATAACCACCATGATCATCATCATATTATTATTGTTGTTAATATTTGTTCTGTTATTAGAGCCATTAGAAGTAGTAGTAATAGTATAATAATATATGATGAAGATCCGTCGAAGATGCCGCACACATTAGAACTGCTCCCGGCAGTCGCCTAGGCATACTTAAAATTTCTTTGGGAATTTTCGCTCTCTAGTTATTATTATTATAGCCCAAGCACTGACATCAGCCCTATTATGTCATAGTGTGTGAAGGCCCTCTTGTACTTCTAAAGATTATTATTTATTAGGGTCCAAGCACCATGACATCAACACGAAGATGTCATGGCTATTATGTCATCACCATCGCTATGAAAGTGATGCCTGATAGTGCTGATGTTATAGTGTGTGAAGCACCCTCTTGTTCTTCTAAAGATTTTTTTCCCAGCATCCGTGGCTTTTTGGGGTTCTTAACATGCTCAAAAACTTATGGAAAGCAGCACACAGGTTGAAATCTGCTGCCATTAAGATGCCTCAGCGGCTGTGCTCTGGGTGTAGCATAATATTGTGATGCTTTTTTCCAGCATCGGGTTCTTTTTCGAAGTCGTAACATGCTCAAAAAGCACACAGATTGTGGTGGTGTTTAATCGTGTAGGCCTCGTATTCCTGCTCTGCATCATCATGATCATCATCATCATCACATTTCAAATGACACCTTGTGCATTCAATTTACCCTGGACTTTCTCTAGAATTAGATCTACCCAAGGACACTTGAAATGGTTTTTATTTAGGCTTATGCTCTCATATCAGGTTTAACCAGATTCCTGTTCACACAAACTCTCAGTCTCCGCTCGGTGTTCAGCTGAAGTGTGACCATAACCTGGTTTATGAGAAGGTCAGCTTATGTTGTGTTTGATGTTTGTTGAAGTTTTAGAAAGTTTGTCTTTAAAATCATCTAGTCTTTATAGAGTTTTGTTGAAGATTCAGTAGTTTCACTTTGCAAGTGGTGTAATTAGTAGTAAATTATTTCTAATATAAAAAAATACTTATGTGCATATTAATTATATACTGGAAACATATTGCCTGGTAAGATTAATCTAAAATGGTACTGTAATAATAATAATCATCACAATGCCAATGTCAGAATCAAATGGGTGTGTTTATACTTGGGTATATTTGGCATCCTAGGAATTAAAGTCAACATCAGTAAATAAAAACATGAGCTTTTGCTGCGTAGCTCATCCACACTTGCACGTATGCATGTGAAACCTGGTACACAGTTAGAGCTCATTGAGCTGAACACCTTTTAAATTGCACGTTATGGGCTCTCCTCAACAGAAAGTCAGTTATTGGCTAATAACTTCCTGGGTGAAATCATATTGAGTGGCATCATAGTGTGATGCTTTTTGTCCAGCATCCAGGGCTTTTTGGAGGTAAAAAAGCACACAGGTTGTGGCGATGACCCGAGTGGCGATGGCACAGGCAAGCACTATAGGGTGCACAGCACACTCTTGTTTTCCTAAGGATTTTTTTTCAACATTTTGGGCTTTTTGGGGGTCTTACCATGCTCAAAAACCCATGACAATTGGCAAACAGGTTGAAATCTGCTGCCAGTAAGATGTCTGAGAGTTACGTGGCCAGATTTTGCTGCATAGCTCATTCACACTTGCACGTATGCACAGGAATCTCGGTACACATTTAGAGCTCATTGAGCCGAACAACTTTCGTGCTGCATGTCCTGGGCTCAACTCAACAGAAAGTCAGTTATTTTGTGTCATTTGCCAAAACGCACAGGATGGATTTTGATATACTCCTCCTAGGGAATTTATATGATCGACACCAAACTGGGCCGATGTGATCTAAAGACATTGAGGATGCAAAATTGCGGAGGGATTTTTGATATCTCGAACAGGTCAGCCGTGACAATGCCTTAAACTTACGATGAAAAGTGGTTGATAACTTTCTGTGTGACATTACATTAAGACATTATAATTGAGTGATCTGTTCAGTGACATCAAATTGAGTAACATCATAGTGTGATGCTTTTTTCCAGCATCTGCAGCCTACCGTACACACGTAAACATCACAAATGTTAACACTTACACACACATCTCTATCTCACACGCACACACACACACACACACACCAGCTTTTTGGAGGTCTTAACATAAAATTCTCCCTATTCTACACACACTCACCATCACAAATGTTAACACTCACACACACACATCTCTCACTCTCACACACACAGTTGACATGACAAATATTTAGGGCCCAAGCTGACATTACGTCATATTGTGTGAAGTGTGCAATTGGCCACCCGGGTGGCGATGGCTTTTTATATAGAAAGAAGTCTTATTATTAACAACAACAGCAACAATAATACAAATAATAATATGATGATGATTAGTATTAGTTAATAATATTATAGTTATAACAATTAATATCATTACTACACTTCATACAACAATAGTAATATAGAGAATAATAATAAAAAATAAGAATATTAGTAACTGATAGACTTATTATTAATAATAATAATAATAATAATATGATGGTGGTGATTATTATTATTTTTTTATAATATTTTTAAATATATATATAATTGATATAATAATATTACAATAAATATAATAATATTATAATCAATACCACTAGTACACTTCAAACAACATTCTAATATAGAGAATAATAATAATGTGTCTTAATAAAAAATGTTAAAATAACCCTTTAAATTGCTCCCCTGCCTCAGTAAAAGTCCGACAGAATCCTGCACGCGTTAACGACCTCGGATGCAGTGACGTCATGTTTAGGAAACCCGCGTGCTCCCTGAGTGCGGCAGCTGACACGCGTGCTCTGTCCTCGCGTGTGGCTTTAACGCAACCTGCCCCGCCTGTCCTGCCCCCCCTGCTGTTCCGCTGCTGTTCCCGGGGCAGGACTGAGTTTCACCCGCTCGGTAATATTTACCGCAAAGTTCAAACTTCCCCGAGTGTCCAGGCTGATCAGATAACGGAACGGGACTGTGTCTCTGTCTCTCCTCGTTCTCTCCTGGACATCTCTCTGTCCCTCGTCCCTCTCACTGGTGCTCCACCTGGATCATCTCTCTCTTTCTCTCTGTCCAGGACCATTGATCACTACCACAGGGCTTCATTTATTTTTTAATTCTTATTTTTATTCTTATTCTTATTTCTTTTTATCATTATACGTATTATTAGCACTGTGTCAATGGAGAGGAAAGAAGATTCTCAGATGAATGGGGTTTCAGCTCCTGAAGTCTCTGATGCTCCATCAGGCTCCAGCTGTGTGTGTGGAGGATGTGCGAGGAAACTGCGGAGCTGCATCCCTGTGAATTACAAAGGGGAAATCTCAGAGATAGTGAAACTGGCCGGACCTGTGGTAAGAGCTTAGAAACACCAGCATGTGGCATGTGAAATTAACGATACTGAAATTAACAATACTGCTTGATCAACTGTGCATGATAGTGCTAATTAGAATACACTGTATAAGAGCTTTCATTCAGGATTTATTACTAAGCGCATGAATAAATGCTAGGAATTTATGCATATATGTGTGTTTTTTTTTTCTTTAACAACGAAACAACATAACAGAATTATATTTTTTTATTGTTTATAACAGAATTGTTGGACACCTGTATAATTCCCTGCCACTTTTTAAACACACTGCAAGACAATATGTATTGTCATTCTTGCTAAACAAGAATGGAAAATTTATTTTCACCTGTACGTGGAGACTTTATGACTTTATGACTTTATGTCCAGCTGGATGCAGATAAGACATTGAATAAGGTTAAATCAATCCCCAACACTTTGTTGTTAAAAAGCCCAAACTGGAGATAAACCCTAAAACAAGAAACCTTACATAATAGCATATGACTATGTAGGCAACGTAAACAGTTTTCTATATTTCGATTTTCATGCAAGTAATAGTTATAGACTAGATTACTTTTGCTCTGCTTCACCTCCTGTCCTGTTCCTCGATGTAGTAGCCTAGTTTAAGTCAAAGCATGAAGAAGAAGAAATTAATGATGATGATGATGACTACTACTACTACTTATAATAATAATAATATAATTTATTTCTATTATTGTATATATTAGTATAGTTGTTTTTATTTAACAATTATTTCACATTTAGATTAATATGATGGGCTTTCAAGTCAAACCGGGACTTGAGATGTAATTTCTGGTGAATGAAGACGTAAAACCTATTAACATTTACAGAAGACTTCATGCACAGTGCGGTGATAAGACTCTTAGCCTCAGTAAAACATTTGAATGGTGCAAACGTTCTATAGAAAGTCGTACGTGAATGACTAATAGGAAGCCTGATTCTTGGACCTGCTGATAAAAATGCATCACTGGGAAGCGCAGTGTTTAATTATGATTCCCATGTTTCTCCCCACACAGTTGATTTCACAGCTGATGATCTTCTTGATCAGCTTCGTCAGTACTGTGTTTTGTGGACACTTGGGGAAGACAGAGTTAGCAGGTGTCTCTCTGGCAATAGCTGTGAGTAAATGCACATTATGTCTCCTGATACTGTACATTTCTTCATCCAGAATATTAAATATGCTTTATTGAAGCTGTTCAGTTGATGGTGTTTGTCTTTGCACAGGTTATTAACGTCACAGGCCTGTCTGTTGGTGTGGGTTTGGCGTCCGCATGCGACACACTCATCTCTCAGGTGAGCTTTCTGACAGTGTTCCCTTTTTTTCTGTATTTCAGTCAGTCACCTTTAGCTTTGATTCCAGCACAATTTAGTGTCCAGTTCATGTGTGAAAATGATTCCTCATGCTCCCAGGACCTCTTTTTCACAATCTGCATCCTGGAATATGGCCGTGCCATCAGAGAAGAAAAATTATGAGTTGATCACTGATTCAAACAGATATTCTGAAGCTATTAGTAATTATTTACACATTTATTAGTGTATAAAAAGTCTTACTTTTGTCATGTCATGAGGTGAGATTGGTTATTCACACCTTACACTGCGGTTAATATGACCACAGTCGCGTGTCAGCTCGTAACATCTACGCTTGACTCTACTAAGCGATCAGAGTTAAACTGTAATCCATTCGCTTTTTGTTAGCTTGTTTGGATCAAAAGTCGAAAAAGAAAAGAACATCGAAAAGTCCTAGTTAATAAGTTCTTGGTGAGGAAATTAATCTAGTCTCGGTGTTGATGATGTAATGTAGGTGCAATGACCAGGGTTGCCAAGTCTGTGTGACAAAGCATTCTAAAGCTACGTTTACACTGTCAGGTAAATGTCACCCAATTCCGATTTTTTTGCTCATATGAGACACATATCGGATACGTTCTATATCCATGTAAACAGGAAAAAAACGCATGCATTCCGATATTTCGAGATCGGTTTCAGGCCTCCTTCATATGTGGAAATAAATCAGATATAAATCAGATATGTGCTAATGTGACTGTCGTGTAAACAGACAGATTGGATTTTCTGAGGCATTGCGTTTTGTACTGTACATCATTAAAACTGCGACTTCTTCGCGGTTTAATGACGTAATGTTATTCTTCGCTGGACGCGCGTGTGGAATGATGACATCGCAGGTGACGTGGAAGAGGAAAAAGCCCCCCGCCTTGTGTTAATGCTTATTTAGGCTAAATAACATGAAGAAATCAGTATTTATATAATGAAGCGTATGCACAGGCTGCAATTATGGCGTTTTTTCCTCCTCCTCCTCCATTTCAAAACCATGGTGATGTTTCGCGAACTTTGCATATATCGCAGAGCGCCAAGCATATTTCTCCTTCGTCCATCTTGGCTAGTGTGTAGCGCAAGAACCTCCCTATAAGAATGTGCGATGTTTCAGATGGTATGGCAGGTGAATCGGATATGGGTCATAGTTGAGAGAACGTGTAAACAGACAGTCAAAAAAATCAGATATTGGCAACAAATCAGAATTGGGCATCGAGACCTGCAGTGTAAATGGGGCTTAAATGACAAATGCTAAAACACATCCAGATGTTTGTTTGATTGTTTCCTTTCACGTTCTCCCCATGATTCTGCGGGTTTCCTCTTAGTTTCCCGGTTTCCTCCCACCTCCCAAAAATTCCGGGTCATGCTAGGTGCAAATATGAATGCATATGGACATTGACGTGTTTAGTTGCAGAATGCCAATGCTAATAAATTAGCTAGTCCTGCTCAACAATATGATCAACTTAAAATCGCTATCAACCAAAACACAATATTGGTGCTGATTTTACTTTTTTATGTCATACATATAATACAGGAAATGTGTGTGGCCTAAGAAGCTACTTTTGAAGTGTATGCAACAAACCGATCTTGTGACCGATCTTTCTTCCCTAAAAAAGTTGCTAACTTCAGCTGTTTTGGAGAAATGTAGAAATTTTAAATTTAGAGTGACTTAGTGGTTACCATTGTCGCCTTGCACCTCCAGGTCCCAGGTTCGATTCCCGTGTCGGATTTGTGTGCATGCAGTTTGCATGTTCTCCCCATGCTTGGTGGGTTTTCTCCGGGTATTCTGCTTTCTTCCCAGACAAAGTCCAAAGACATGCAAAATAGGCTAATAGACATTCCCAAATTGCCCGTAGTGTGTGCATGCTTTTGTGAGTGTTGAACCCGGAGGTCCAACCATGGTCGTACAAAGTGGAAATAAATACAATGCTCACCATTAACCTCCATGGTCCCTAGATGGACTAGAGAGGTTTCTAGATGAATGGACGGATAGATTTTATATGGGCCCCAAAAATGGAAATGTTTCAGTGCTATACTGTCTCGCTTCAAACAATAATCATTTAAAATGCAAATTATTCATATTTCTTTATGAGTATTGATATTAAAAGCGGTGTGAGCTTTAAGAAAAATATGCCCTGTAAAAATTGTTGCTTAAAGCATTTCGTGCAAAATTAAGGATTTTTTCCCCAAAATTAATAACAACATTAAAAACAATGTTTTGTTTAAATGCTCCACATTAGACACACGTCTTATGTTGTGTAGCCATAAAACACAGAATGCTATAGTTTATTCAGTTAAAGTTGCTTTTTGTAATCTGTAAACAATAATTACTGTTAAAATATATACCATTAAAGTTCCAGGGCTACCTTAGTGCTTTGCATGAGAGATGTTTTTTTGGTAAAAACATATAAGGCAAAAAAATCTGTAGTGTCCGTAACCTTGTCAAATTCATGTTGTAATATCTTATTAATTTAGCATTTTAGAATAATACACTTTTTTTTTCCAAAAGTGTATTATTATTTCAAAAGTGTATTTTACTGTATGTCTTTTTATGTGAAATTTAAATTGGCAAGTTTCATCTGAATGACAGTTAAGATCACCAAAATGGACTTTCGAGTTCTTGGTGATCTTTGAGATAATATTCTAGGACAGTAGAGGTAACTTTGTTCATCTTTCTCTACAGACATTTGGCAGTAATAACCTCAAGCGTGTCGGGGTGATCCTGCAGAGGGGGGTCCTCATCCTCATACTGGCCTGCTTCCCGTGCTGGGCCGTCCTGATCAACACCGAGAGCATCCTGCTGGCTGTGAAACAGAACCCCAGGGTGGCCACGTATGCCCTGCATTACATTTCCATCCTACACCAATCAGTCTGAGACATTTTGCAGTTATTGAAAATGATACATAAGGCTAATCTAACACTCTTGGAATCTAATGCTCAGGTTGTGTGATCCACATCTGTCTTGTTCTCTGCAGCCTCTCCCAGCTGTACGTAAAGATATACATGCCTGCTCTGCCTGTGAGTCTGCCCTTTCCATGCTTTTCCCCAGGAGTTTGAGCTGTTTGATCCTAATTATTATGTTAATGAATTTATCATTTAACTCTTCCAGGCTGTTTTTATGTACCAGTTGCAAGCAAAATATTTGCAGAATCAGGTACAGTAAATATTATATTTGTAAGATTTTGCTGTACAGTGATATGACAGGATAGAATGGACTCACTGGCCACTTTATGAGGACATTGACACAATTGTCCAATCAGTCAAGGGTTCCAATTAATATTTACATCAAACATCAGAATTAAAAAATGTGATCTGATTGACTGTTAAGTAAAAGCAGACACGTTTTTTTTTTTTTTTTAATCAATTTGTATTATTTTGGGTCAACCTGTGCCCACTGTAGCATCAAATTCTTGTTGTTGGCTCTTCTGCACTTGTAGCACATCACCTTCAAAGTTTGACATGTTGTGCATTTGAAATACTTACTTTGGTTGAAGAGTGACTATTTGAGTTACCACAGCCTTTATGTCAGCTTGAATAATTCTCCACTAAATTAATATCAGAGGGGAAGAAAAGAATTTTCTCTTTGTCATACTGCTGTTTAATTAATGAGTTCATATGTGTGTGTGTTTTATGCCATTCTACATACAGTACTGTGCAAAAGTCTTAGGCGCCATATTATATGCTGTATCAATTTTGTTATAAATGTTTATCATGTCTGCATAATTATGTTGTTGGTCTTTGGGTTGCTCCCGGCAAGGGGTCGCCACAGCAGAACATCCAGTCCGCACAATAAATTGGCACAGGTTTTACACCGGATGCCCTTTCTGACGCAACCCTCCCATTTATCCGGGCTTGGGACCGGCACTGGGTCCAGTGGCTGGGGGGTTTGGGCACTGGCTGGGAACCGAAACCCGGCCTTCCGCATGGCAGACAAAACACCTACCACTGAGCGACCAATGCCGCCGCCGGCATAATTACAGTATGTACAGTACATTCAGTATTTCCATATACTGTATAACTTAAAAATTTATGAATAAATATCATTACAGGAGAATATATTCATGGCTGTAAAAAAAAAAAATGTAGTACAAGACAGACCAGCTTTCAGATGGAAACAAAAAACCTAATGGGATTTGCATAAAAATATAAAACTGCACAAATCTGTGTCTAAAACTCCTGATTTTAAGCAATGAGTTTTCACTACAAATATTGACTGTTTGTTTTATTGCTCTTTATAAAAGTTTCTTTTATGCAGAAATGTTTTCAAAAGCATCTTTTGCTTATGCCATATTTTTTTATGTGCCCAAGACTTTTGCACGGAACTATAAGTAAAACAGCTGTTAGGTTTTACTGAGCTTGCTGGAGAATCTGAGTTCTCCTGGTAACTTTGTCACACTCGCTCCTTTCTATTTTCATGCAAATCCCAGGAGCGGACATTAGGTTTTTTGTTTCCATCTGAAAACCGTTCTGTCTTGTACTATATATTTTTTCTTTACAGCCATGCATAGATTCTCTTGCCATGTTATTTATTTATATATGGAAATACTGAATGATTTTGAACATATTTATGCAGCCATGATAAACATATATAACAAAATTGGTAGGCATATAATATGGCGCCTAAGACTTTTGCACAGTACTGTAATTGTTAGAGAATGTTGTGGATGAAGTCAGCAGTTTTTAAGTTTGGTACCAACAACCCTGCCACAGTGGACGTCACAGAGATCACACTTTTCCCCTATGCTGAAGTGTATTAATCGAAACTCTTGAGCTGTATCTGCATGATCCTATGAATTTGCATAGCTGTTATGCAAGTATGCACATGTTGCAACTAAAGTGGCCTCTGAGATTTTTTTGTGTGTGTGCATGTAATAATAAAGACCGTCTTCTTTAGGGTATAATCTGGCCTCAGGTGATCACAGGGGCCACTGGAAACATCCTGAACGCCGTGATAAACTACCTCTTTCTTCATGTGCTGAATCTGGGTGTGGCGTAAGTCCGTCTTATTCACATTCATTTAACACGCCATGATCCGTGATCATTTTCTTTGGTATCATGCTTTCTGTGAGATTGTTATCACTTTGTGCACAGTGGTTCTGCGATCGCAAATACCATTTCTCAGTGCTCATTGACTGTGATTCTTTTCATCTACATTTGGTGGCGAGGTCTGCACAAGGCCACGTGGGACGGTGAGTCAGCAAAATCATGCATCTCTGACGTAATCGCAGGGTCTAGTGGGGACATTGGTGTTTCAGAGGTGATGATGCCTTTCTGAACTGTAGCATGAACGACTGACTGGTTTCACCAGTCAAGTTACACCATGCCATGCATGTCACGCTTGTGATAAATATCCAACCACCCTGCTTTTCTGGCAAACAGTTTGACTTGAAGCTTTAAAATTAACCCGAGGATGAACTATTTTGTAACTTTTTAACGCAATATGAAAAAACGACTTTTAAGGACATTATGTAACTTACAATGTCTCAACCAGATTAAATGATAAACAGGTTTTCAGTAATAGTTCCATTACTTGTGTGTTATTCTAACTTGTGAGGAGTGTATTTTTACTCAAAGTGTTGTAGAGCAGAAATGTTTATGAATCATCCATCATGTAGACCAATGAAATCTAACAGTAGGTGGGACGAAGCATTTCCCAGATCAAACCCACCAGTATTTGTAGTTTTGTACGTAGGAATTAAAGTCACATGTTACTGTAAAATGTTTCCTTTCTTTTGTTAGTACTGTTAATATAATGTGTTAGTTTTTAATTTCAATGTAATAACATATCATTTTTTTTAGTTACTATAAACATTTATGCAGGAATAGCACACATTTAAAAACAAAACAAAAAAAAAAGCAGCTTTTTTTTACATTGCATACACGTCATGGGATCAAATATTACTATAGTTACTTTATAGTCGGTGTTGCTTTTCTAGTTACTAATAAATGACTTCACTAGTTAGTTTTCAGTTAAAGTGATATATTACTATTACTTATTTGTTTCCTATAATAAAAACCTATAATATATCACTATTACTAGTTTCTATCTCAAGTAAGGTGTTACTGTTGTGTTATATTTACGCAAGTATAGTTTGTCAATTGCCATGTTGAGATAAGAGTGAAGCTACGGACGGCCGGGGCATCGCAGGAGAATTGAACTCGGTGTGTTAGTGGCAGGCACGGTTCTGCTACAGCGCTCACAATCTGTACATACAAATAGTTACTGTGTTGCTATATTGAAAAGTCATGTTATATTACTAGTTACAAACAAAAGTAATATATTACAGCAACGTGGTACTTTTCTTTTTAACTGCTACAGTATGAAGTCTTTTTAACACTTCATTTGTCTAAGTTGTGCCTACTGATTTGCCTACTCATTGGTCTGCACCACGGATGAATCATAGTCCTTTTTTGCCCTTAGAACAGATCTGTACCGAATGACGGTTCTATCTATATGCTTTTCTAATGAATAAGTAAAAATAATATGCAAGAAATCTATCGCTTTTTCCTTCGAGGTGGGCGTGGCTATATGCATAACTTAACAGAGCTAATCAGTGCGATGGTTTACTGTGTATAGACAGAGTGTGTGGAAGAAACAGAAAGAAAAGTGTGACACAGCATGTCTTACTCCAAAAAAAAGGAAAATAAACTATGAAAACTGAACCATTAAAGATGAACGGACAGATCAACATATGTTTATTCTTCTTGCGGGCAGTTAAAAAAGCAGTTAAAAAAAAAAAAGCAGTAATGTGAAGTGCTACTTTAAGATAAAACACAGGTCTTTTGAGCAAACATACCCGCATGAGTCCGAGGTGAGGGTGTGCAGAATCCCCGAAACTGAGAGCCCTTTTACATTCATGTACAGCCCAGCAGAGTGCAAATAAAGATTTCATTTAACTTCTTGAAAGCTCATTTCCTCCTCAATTCCCGTCTGTCATTGTATCAGGCTGGACTCGGGACTGCCTACAGGAATGGGGAGCCTTCTTTCGCCTAGCCTTACCTAGCATGCTAATGCTGTGCGTGGAGTGGTGGACTTATGAGATTGGAGGATTCCTGGCAGGTCGAGAACTTTGTCTGTCTTTGTACCTATAGCAAAATGAAATAGATCAAATCAAATCTCTGTAATCTGCTTTCAAGTCATTCGATGCCTCCCCTTGCAGGTCTGATCAGCGAGACTGAGTTAGGAGCGCAGTCTGTTGTGTATGGGGTGGCCACGATTGCATACATGGTAAGAAGTACCATGGTAAGGCTAAAGAGCTACGACTTTCAGAATTAAGATGATATAATATCATTTAGCAAGTGTAAGTATTTAAGTGTTATTTAAGTGTTAATTGTGTAACATTTGCAGCACTTTCAGTGAGCGAGTTGTACTTCCTTTATTAAGTGTTTCTGTCAAAGGGTTAAACGTTACACCGAATATGTTTTGTTATAACGCAAAAATAGAAATTCAATTCTTTTCTTTGACATCCGGAGACGGAAAGGGGCAGCGTGTCTGTTTTTCCTACACCTCCAGTAAAATCATCTTTCTGTTTAGATAAGCAATGTTATGAAAAATAGGAGACTAAAGTTACTTAAGGAAAGCAAGGTTGTACACAGTGATGTGTGCAGCATCCACTCAATTTATTGCTGAAAGCTTAATTTTCTATTAGAGAGGAATTGAGTAAAATAAAAAGAACGCTTATATGAAATATTTAAAAGGATAATTTATTGCATGTATCATATCAGATTGTATTATATTGTATCATAACAAGCTGTATCATATTTTAGAATGTCATATCGTATCATATTAAATCATATATTTGTTTCAAATCGCATCAAATTGTTTGATATATCCTATCGTATTGCATTATAACATATAATTATTGCAATACCAAATATTATATAACAATAATTTATATAACAATACCTATTGTATTGAATCGTATTATAGCAAATTGTATCATATTGTCTTAAAAAATCCAATTAAATTCTAATTTTATTTGTCTCATACACAGTATGATATGCAGTGAAATTCTTATACAACTGCCTGTGTCCTAAATTTAATTAAAAATAAATACATTTATAAATTAATTCAAATAGAGAAATAAAATATGAAATAAGAAAAAATTACATACAGGTATAAAAAAAATCTTTAGCTGGAAGATTTACAATATGTACGAGGTTGCTAATAAAATAGAGTTGAAGTTACACCAGATAAGGTACAGCTGAGTGCAGTTGGTCCTCATTTGTTTAAAAAATTAGCAATGTCCAAACATAAGCAGACACATTACACTCACCTAAAGGATTATTAGGAACACCTGTTCAATTTCTCATTAATGCAATTATCTAATCAACCAATCACATG
>JAQMYJ010000011.1:3198917-3220086 GCA_030014305.1 Clarias laeviceps | reverse complement strand
AAAATTTATTAAAAATCTTTGCTCGTCTTGCGGAACACTCGCAAACCGCGTTACTCATAATCCGAGGTTTCACTGTACTATTTATACATACATTTGTACAGGGAGAAAGTTTGTCTAGAGAAAACATTTGCGTGAATACTGCGAATACTGTGTGTAAAATTGTGCAGCAGGTGGACGATACCCCGGCCCTGCAGGGACGAAATAAAGATCCTAATGACTGCAGGTATAAATGACCGGCCATAACGCTCCTTAGAGCAGAGAACCTGTTTCTGTCTGTTACTTTTGTTTTGTTAAGGCCTATTAAGCTTATTAGGATTTTTCACCTATTGGCATTTAGAGTTATAATTTGTGATAAATTGTGATTCAGTCAATCTAAATGCTTACTAACCTTTATCTAATTTCTGTTTTATTCAAACTCATCAGTCACTATTCAGTCAGAGCCTCCAACAGACGGAGGGTTTGTTAGAACCAGACCAGAGCAGATCGTGTCTCTGACCTGCACAGTCGAGAACTCTGCTCAGGCAGAACAGCTGCAGTGGTTCCGAAATGACCGGGAAGTGAGCCTCAAAGATGAAAACCGCTTCAACACGAGCCACGTGTGTGTGCAGCCAGTTAACAGAGACGACAATTTCGTCACCTTCACCTGTCAGTTAAAGTCAAACGCTAATGTGAAAGAATCCATCCAACTAGAGGTTCAATGTGAGTACAAAAGTGAAACCTGAGGGTTTGATCGCATTTCTGGCTCATTGTGTGTATGTGTGTGTTACACAGTACTGTGAAAAAGTCTTGAGCCCCCCTCTCCTTCTTCCTCATATATTTCTTCACAATAAATTAAATTAAATGATAAAGATTGAATTAAAGAAATGGGAAAAAGTGTTTTACTGTGACAGGTTGCCAAGTGCCTAAATATTTAAGGGTGTAAATGTAAATTGTTTATGTACAGATATAACAGATTCAAAATGTGTCCACTAATGATTTTTGTTCTGCAAAGTAATGCTGTGTATCTCACATATCTTTCGATTGGTGGTTGTTGAAAAGGAAGGACATTCTGACATTCTGAAAAAAATTTTTTTACCATGTCAGCCTACGCAAAGATGGACGAGCAGCGTTGCCAGATTGGGCAGCTTTGCAGTAACTGGATTACTTGTATTGAACTATTCCTCGAGTCTACATTAATAATACAAAAAATTAATAAATAAATAAATAAATTACATTTCTGCACTTTATATCATGTCAATCATACTGCTGCTTCTTCTGTAAATTTCTGTACATTTTATTCCTATATCATATTATTCAGTTTACTTTAATGTAAATTAGATTTTTAGTACAATATTATTTTATTGTGCAAAACAGACATAATAAGCATTTCAATTCACGTCGCTCTGTCTATGGATGTGTACGTGACGGATAAAATCTGAATTAAAATTTGATGCTATAGCGGCTAGAAGCATCAGTGTCATTCTGTGACTGATCTCACTTTTATTTTCTCTCTTAAAGTTAGAAAGTTAAAAAATTGTAGCTTGTCATGTCAATGAGAAACCAGAAAGTACAAAGTTCTCTGTACTAAAAGTGTTCGCAGGGCATAAAAATTCATCAGTGTTTATATTAATGATTATACACTTTTCTTTTTTTAATTACTGCATTTTATTTACTGGTTTATTACACAAGTCCCTGCGAATGACCTGTGCAAGATACTGTACGAGAACAAGGACGCTACAGAAAATAACTCAACACCTTCTGACCAATCAGATTCAAGAATTCGACACCTTTTTATAAGATGGATAAAATCTATCCAGTGCTACGTTTAGTACTTTACATCAACGTTCTTATCTCTTGCAGATCCTCCAACCCTAGGACAGAATGAGGACATGAACGTTGAGGAGAAAAGTGATGCCGTTCTGTCCTGTGACGTTCGCGCTTATCCTCCAGTAACTGTAGTCTGGAAGAAGGACGACAACCTTCTTGACCTTTCTCCTAGCAACTACAAGACCAGCAACGACGGGATTACAGCTTCGCTTTCTGTCTCAAACGTTAGACAGAACGAGCATTGTGGTGTGTACAGCTGCGAGGCCAACTCCACCCTCTTCGGGGTCAACAAAAAGAGCTTCAATGTCACCGTTGTAGGTTCGTGTCTTTATAAAATCATCATTACAAAATTCAAAATGTAGAATTCTATATAGACTACTGACTACATCTAAGTTTCGTGCCTGTATAGCAAATTTATAAGAATTACTTCATGTATTATGTTAGCTATATTTAAGGAATATCACATCAGAGGTTGTGCTGTTGTGCTGGTTATCAGCACGGCTGTGATGCGGTCATAGGCTTGAGTACCGAAGATATTACAGTGCTGATATCCAGCACAACAGCACGACTTTGAGTGTGATATTGCTTTTATACAACAGTTCCACAAACACCATTTATTATAAACAATAAAGAATATGATTTGTTTGTTCATTTAACCAGTTCTTTTGTTCCGCCAACACGTATCCAACCGTGATTGGCAGAACTAGCTAACCGCGACCGGCAGAGCCGGCGACTGACAGTTTTCAATTCTATACAGCCAAAAGGTGAAGAGAATAAATCTTTTCAACGTATTCCACTCTAGAATATCAGTTACAGCTTCATGAAATAACTGTAAATGGAAAGCTATTGTGCAAAGATGTACAATCACTTGTTTAACACACCCTTGGTAGTGCCCTTGGTTAGGGATTTGGGATTCAGACATGTGTTAGAAGCTATTGTATTGTTATAACTAAAGGAATACGTTTTAAAATAACTCAGAAGACGAAGTGTTGTTTAAGATGACAACGTTATCAGATGTGTGTTCTTGCTGAAAGTGCTTTTGTGACTGGTTTTGAATGGGAGTTTTGTCAGGCAGCTGCTCTCTCCTCTTTCTAGTACCATGTATTATCAGTACAATTCAATTCCATTGTGTATCTCTGAATTATTAATATTAATACAAGTTGGGGGGAGAGAGGTTAGTTTCTAGAATACTTTATGTAAAGAGCAACAAAATTTATTAAATGTTACTCAAATACTGTTTTTCAAGATAATGTTTTAGATAAATTAGTGCCAGTCACGCATTTTCTTTTACCCAAGTTGTCACCTGCCACTTCCAAGCCATCAGCCAGCCAGGGTTCGACAGGGAAAAAAGAAAAATAGTAGAGCATTTTTCAATGCATTGCATAATTACTTATGTAATAAGGTTTTGGGAAGGAAAGAAGAAATGGCAACATGCTATATTTATAAAGGAGGGAAGGAGGAAATCAGTTTATTATAACAAGTAATATAAAAATAAAAAAGAGAAAATAAAGTACGCAAGCAGTGCAATATACTGTATCAACAGAAAATGGTTGCAATATAACAAACAAAACTGGGAAATGGTGTTTTTATGGACAAGGATATTGGATACAAGATACAAGATTACAAGATAGTTACTGTTGTTGTTGTTGTTGTTGTTGCTTTAATGCTGTATTATGATAGACTAAGCTTTGCGATGTATGTGATGTAAGTGATGGATGTTAAATATCATAAATACGACTATGCTTAACAATAAAATGTCATTGTAAAGGATGCTCAGTGACGCACACCAAGACATTGTTTCAGATTTTACTCACATATTTGTCATTTTTCTTATATAAATAGGAAGATTTAATCATTGGCTAATAGAATCAGCCTGCGGGTGGCTGTGGGACACATGCTGTTGTATAATGACTGACACTCTGTAAAGTTTCCTTCTGTAAAGAATTTGTCCACATCGATTCCTGATCAGGTTTTAAGAGTGATATTTTAACTTTACCCGCCTCAGTGATTTATTTAAATTAAATAAATATGGACAATGTATGTAGTTTTCTTTCACAGACAGGGTGGAGCTCTAGCTTGGCTTGGGGGCGGGGTTAATTTCTGGGCCAGAAAAAAAAAAACTTAAACTTTTAATACAAAGCAAAATGTATCGATTGGAGAAATTGTAAAGTTAGATGTTTGAAACTTTTTCTTAGGGATTATTGTAGTGATATTATTACAGGAATAGAACCGATTTCAAACTTACCTATTTTTTTTATGTAAATGTATAAATCAAAACAATTTTGATTATTATTCATACTGCTAGGATGTAAAACAAAAATCTTTACTATTTCATAATGCCAAAGTTTTGTCATCTTTTGAAACTAGCCACAATACCCTGTAAACTTTTTGTTCCTAAAACACAGACAGAACGATGAAGTTCCCTCTTTGGCCTACAGTAGCTGGAGTAGTGGTGGTCATCCTGACAATGCTCCTGGCTGCCATTTCCAGACTGGATAAGATTATAAAGGTATAATAATGGAAAGTAAAGTACATGCCGTGTGCTCTGAGAGAATCTGAAGTAGGAGATGATTCATTCAGATGCACTTAGGAAGCTTTTTAACACCTATTTTCTTTGTTATTTGCTCTTATTCATGTGACATTTTTTTCCCTTTCAGTGCTTTAAAAAAGGCTGATGCTCCATCAAGTGGGCCATCGTGTGCAGCTCGTTACAGCCAGATGCACAGAGAATCACAAAGAGGACATATACGAAGCAAACACTCCTCACATAAAGTGTTCTGTTTAATTAAAAACTTTAAATACCTCTCACTGTCAACATCTGTTTTTTTTATTATTATTATTATTATTTCATTAAAATACTAAAATACTGAAAATAGAAGTAATCACTGAAAGTCGTCTTGGCTCAGGTAAAGCCTTCATTCCTGCCTTTTAAATGCTAACGATATTGCACAAGCGTGGTTTGAAGAGGTGTGACACATTGACCCCTGAGTAACAATACAAATCCCTAGAGCATTGACGTTCTTCGTCAATAACATGGCAATATAAACCCATTAAAATATATTGCTAACTATTACAAAGTTTCATGGCCAAGGTCAATGATTTCTATTGTTCTCATAAAAACATGCACAGAAAAAAACCTAAAACATAGCATGGTGATGTTTGTGCGCTTATTTTTAGAAGAGATAATATTTCTCCAGCATACTGTTTATCTATAGCAGTTATTTATGGGACCAATTAAGAAAGTATTCCTTAACCACAAGAGCATATTTTTGTTCATGTCTGTTTTTTTCCCTGTACTGAGCATGACACACTGCGTTTAGCTATTTCAGCATTTTTATTTTATTATATTTTTTTCACTTACTCCCAAATTCTCTGTAATGCTTATCCTTTACAGGAAGCCTGGAGTTTATCCCAGGGGGATCAGGGGGATCAGTCCATCACAGAGCACACACACATGCCAGTCACACACATACATACACACACACACACACACACACACACACACTACAGGAAATTTGGAAATAAGTCTAATCTACACGTCTTTGGACTGTGGGAGGAAAACGGAGCACCTGGAGGAAATCCATACGAGCCTCGAACCCTTAACCCTGGAGGTGTGAGCCCACAGTGTCACCGTGCCATTATATTTGTTTCTATTATTTTCTATTAGTAACATTTTAAAATCTACACAATCAATGAAGCGCTGATTAAATCCTAATTCTATCCCTTTGTTAAAATAAAGCAGCAACATGAATTCATGTTCTTGGTGGATTTAATGGATGTAATTTTGTATCATTTAATAACTGATTCTGTGCTCATTTATCTTTCCCTAATTTAGTCATGAGCTTAATATTGATGTACCCATTTAGATATTTTAACCTTTAAACAAACACTAATTAATATTACAGTTAATTACTTTCATTAACTTTGAAATTCCTAATTAATAATTCATTCATTTTAAGTGAGCTAGCAAATCATTCGCAAAGAAATCTAATGAAAAACATTATGATCAATTGTTTCTGACTTTTAATACAAACATTTTGTTTGAACACCAACGCTCACCGTTACAGAGGCTAGAAAGGAAGGATGGAAGAAAGGAAGGACTAAAGGAAGGAAGTAAGGAAGAACAAAATAGCAGTATGGTATATTAAGGAAGGTAGGAAGGATGGAATGACAAACTGCCAGCATGATACAGTATATAAAGGAATGAAGGAAGGAAGGAAAGAAAGAAAGCAAGGAAGGAGGGATGGAGGAAAGGAAGGACTTAATGAAGAAAGGGATGCAGGAAGGAAAGAAAACAAGAAAGGAAGGACGGAGAGAAGGAAGGAAGGAGAGTAGTCAGTTTGTTTTTTGCGAGTAATATAAATAAACCAAAAAACTGTTGCAAGTAATATAAATAAACAACAAAATAAAGAAATTACATAATGCAGCATGGTATATTTAGAAAGAAAGAAAGAAAGAAAGAGGGAAGGAATTGATCATACTATTATGATCTATTACACAAAAAGAAAGATGAAAAACAAGTGCAGTATATAAACAGAAATGCAATTGTAATTTCCAACAAAAGAAAGAATGAATGAATGAAGTCAATACGACTCTTGAATTCGACCAATCAAATCGCGGGATGGTGGTGGGGGCGTGTTTACACGGTGTCTTATTAAAGCACGGGGCGGGGTTTGGGGCGGGACTTCACTGGCTTGAACAGAGGGTCCGCCAAATTCAAACTCCGCGAGAGAAGCAAAAACATTCCTGCAGCGCGGAGCAGCAACACTAAGCGGGTAAGAGCCGGGATGTGACCTAATGTCTGCAGTGAGTCACTCCAGTAATGTGATCAAAGATTTGAGCGTTTGGTGAAAAACAAGTGGTTTATCGCGGCACCAGCTGGATGTTAGCGGGGTGAGGCTAGCTGGCGTTAGCATCGGCTCTGTATTGTTTCACAGGATTATCTATAAACACATAGCTGCTCTGAGTAATATTACCGGGTGATAAAATTTTAAAGTACTTATAGAATGTCTTGTTTAGTTTTATCATGATAAGAAAATGCTTCCTTCATTGAAAAATATGAAAGTCGTGAGGTTCTGGGCGTGCAGAAATGCGCATGCGCAGAAAATCAATTCCTTTTTAAAAAAAAAATCTTTGTTTAATTAGTGCTTCTTAAAGTGGTCTCTTAGTCACACAAGTGTGTAGTGTGATTTCTACAATTTTGGAAAGAACCATGTATGTGTGAGAGAAGGTCAGGTGTCCACAAACTTTTGGTCTTGTTGTGTAGTTTGGATTATTTTTTTTAACCCATATAACAGGACACATAAGGTCTAAGTAGATCTGATTTATAGGATAAAAGATGAAAGTAGCACAGGAACTGCATCATACAATTTTATTATTATTATTTCCTGTAATCAGGTTTCCACTTTGCTCACACACTTATCTCTAGGCTTAAAATTATTACAGCCTGTGATATTAAAAGTTATATTACATTCTTTTATACAATTCTCCCTTTGGGATTAATAAATACTCTATCTATCTATTCTCTCATTTGTAACGGTTATAATTTCCCATCAGTCCTTGCAGCACCGGTTCCCATCATGTCATCAGCTATCGTGAACAGCGTGAGCGGCATCGGCTCGACCGTGTCAGGGATGTGGCGTTCCCACAGCGTTCTCCCGGAGTCAGACCCCGAGAGCTCCCCTGAGGCGCCGCAGCAGTTTCGGAAGCTTCGCTCCTCCAGCTCGCTCAACTCCCTGCGCATGTCCCTGAGGAAGAGACTTCCTCTGAAGACCGTGCAGTCGACTAGCAACATCACGAACAGCGAGGGGTTCCAGAACAGCAAGAAGACGAGCGCCGTCACACAGATCAAGCGCACCGCCAAGAACACCTTGGGCAACGCTTATCAGGTCAGGTCCTTTACAGATACCCGTGTCCTGCTAATGGGGCGGGAATCACCAGGGACGATATGATACTATTCTGATACTTTGATGCTGATTCGATTTGTATTGCAAGAATTACATTTAAATGTAGATTTTGTTGCAGTTCTAAACAAATTTAGCAAATAATCTGCTCCAGCTATACAGGATGCACCACCTTTAGGGTTGTATGAAACATTTTACCATCTCAAATACAATCATATAAAAAAAATCTCAGTGTGGCAATATATGAATTGCTGCACAAAATAATCACAATACATAATTGAATAACATTTTTGTCAACCATCTCTACTGGTTAATATAACCAAAAAACATCATATCTCAATATGCAGCATATAATCAGTGCCGTTTTATTAAATCATGACTTTGCAACTCTGTAAACCAGTTTGATGCCACCATCACCACGATGTTTCAGTTTTATTCCCAGAGATCGTTTCCAGACTCCGCATCCCACCTGCAACACTAAGAAAAAGAAAAAAAAACATCTTGTCGAGGCAATGCTGAGAGTGTTCTCACAATTAACCGTCTTTATTTCTTCCTCTCAGAAGTTCCAAAAGAGCACACTGTCCCGTGAGGAGTGCCTGGTCAGGACACCCGGCGCTACCCTGGAAGGAGAAGAGAACGAGTGTGCTCATGCATCGGCGCGCACGCCTAAACGGCAAGCCACGACGCCCAGGCGAACACCGAGATCAGCCGCAAAGCGTACCCCACGAGGCGTCTGTACCCCGGAGCCCAGCGAGTCGGCCGTGAGAGCGGTGAAGACGGGAGGAACCAGGCGGCAGCTCGTACGCATGGCAGCACTGAGGAGCCCTTTTGCGTCCCCGAACTCAGGGAACCATCGCAGGTGAGAAGCTTTCAGGGTTCAGGTGTAACTTAATGATATTGTGTTAGATATGTAGGAGTCCATTAGAGTGTATTTATTTTTACGGGTCCTTTTTCTCCTGCTTTAGGCAGTTTGATCAGGATCTGGACAGTGTCTCAAAAGGGCTCAGGAAACTAAAACGACTCTCTCTGGCATTTGATGAAGTCATCGGGAGAGACGAGCGGTGAGTTAAAGTGTGCTTCACTGTATACTAGGACTCGCCTGATTTATCAGCCCGGCTGATTATCAGGGCAGATAATCAGTCGAGTACTAGAGTGTCTTTAATGAAGTCTGCAGTTCTGTATTTCTGTAAGAAACGTAGCTGCTTGAGAAAAATCAGACAATCATTAGTGCTGTTGAATCAAATCGACAATTTGCCTTTGCTTCATGGCTCTGATAAACATATAAACATTTAATTAAACACAAGTTATTGCTTTTTAGACTTGGCCTTTAAACAATTAATAACACAAGTTACATAAGTTAATGTTTATTAGATACTTTTGATAGTTTCTTCAAACCCTGTAAGAATTATAGCTGCTTGAGACAAATCAGACATCAGTGCTAGTGAATTAAATCAAATGGAAACTCTCAATATTCAAAACTCGAATCGGTAACTAGGAAATTAGTCACCTCTTTACATTTCATTTTAGCTTTTTAGGGGTGGCTTAGTGGTTAAGGCATTGGACTACTGATTGGAAGGTCTCAGGCTCAAACCTCAGCACTACAAAGTTCTCACTGTTGGGCCCCTAAGCAAGGCCCTTAACTGTATAACGAGATAAAATATATACGTCGCTCTGGATTTGATGTCTTCCGAATGCCGTAATTGTTGTCAGAGAAGCAACCGAAAACAATATGAATAACTAGAACCACTGGTAGTGCTACCACCACTATGCTTCACTTTAGGGAAAATATAGACGTTCGATAGATATTCCTTACTTGAGTGGCTCTTTTTCATATTTATTGGCCCACATTATAATCTGATAAAGTTGGTTTCACTGATTGATGGTTCTTTCACTGCCTGGACTAAAAAAGCCTCATTTTGTGGTGGTTCACACAGGAATGTTAAAAGTAAATACTAAATCTTAAGTTATTCGAGAACTGAGTAGTCAGTTGTTTGTAACATCTGCTTTCCTAATAAGTAATACTTTTACTCTTAGCATACAGTAGTGCTGACACAGTCTATTTATGTCCATTTGTTTAAAAAAAAACAAAAAAAAAAACACTTAGTCTACACATTCACACATCCTGTTTTAGTGTCCAGTCTATTTCCGGTTTAGTATTAGGGTGGTTCCTCTAACGGCTCTCTGTTCTAAAAACACTCTTCCCGCCAGAGGTTGAGCATGAGGGAATGATTTGGTTGCTTTGGGGTGCGTCCGAGGGCCTGACACACACACACACACACACACACACACACACACACACACACACACACACACACACACACACTGAAAAGATGATCTGTTCTACACTGAATGATTTATTAAACTGTTTCATGTTTTGATGGATATGTTCATACGTTATAGTTTCTTGTGCTATACTTTTAGAATATCTTGAAAGTGTGTGTTTGTGTTTTGGACAGCACTGTACTGTATCAGTCCTCAGATTGTCTAAGGTCCTGTTATCTGGGAGTGCTACCACATCCCCCCACCCCCTAAAATTCCTCGCATAACTCTTGTCCCGCCAAGATTTTCAAACTCCTTTCCATTCAGGGAAGTCATGTGAAACACTCCATCGCTGTGTAAGAGCGTCTGCTGCTCCCTGCACGTCCTGACTGACGTCACGTGGCATGCTTTGTACTGTGGATGAGATCAGCTTCTAGGAGCAAATATTCCAACTGCTCCTGGAAAGAAATCTCTTATAATGGAGGCATTTATGGTGCATATGCCACGCGCGTTTAGAGCTCTCACGTATTCGATTACAGCACAGGCTCAATTTTTTATTATAATCACCCTGTCCAAGAGTAAACACATCTTTATGAACCACTCCTCATTAGAGCTGTTCGGTTTAATCCAATTTTGTTTGTTGATCCAGAACCGATGGATGCTTTAGAGTAAACATGCAATCATGAAATGATGTAAAATTAACAAATTCCATGAAATATATTGCGCTTCCATCTTCTACGAATGCTCACATTTCACGGAAAATATCACTGCTTCTTCTTTGGAGTTTATGGCTGGAAAATGCAACACCACCACCTAATGGACTGGAGTATAGCGAGGAAGATCGCTATACTAAAAAAAATATCAGTTTGTACAGGACGTGACATTTAAACAATCAGCAACACAAGTTACATAGTCTTTTTATAAATCAGACAGTTTTCATGTCCGACAACATTCATGCTATTGATCCACTCCTCATATTACGTCTCACGTCAACATAAAACCTGATTTATGCTTCTGCGTCTAGCATTCATCTTTGTCAGTCGGCTATGTGGTTTCTACGCCACTGTGCCGAGTCTCAACACTCTCTGGTGAACATTTTTGGTGAAATACAAACGGTGGTAAAAGAAACCGAGTGGATCTTGTTAGAGCTGGTGCTAGTAAGACGTTGAACAACCGTTACTTTTCCTGAAATTACTACAATACAGAAATGAGAGATGATGTCGCAAGAGAAGAAATGCGAAGCTACACACAGGATGACCAATCGCAGTTGTTGCCATCACAATATCTGTCACCACGACCTGAAGTTAAGCTACTCTGTAGACTTGATGTATAGGCAGAAATCAGGCGTAACGCATGATCTGAACCAGATGCCCATGATTGGTCAGTGTGATTGGCAGGGAACAGAGTAACACCCTCCATCCCACCCACAGAGCAAGGGCAATAGTGCATCATAGAAAAATCCCTTAAAATGTTTTCCTCATTTCTAATGCCCGCACATACACTTGACATTTAAAGGCTTATGGCCTTTCAGACTGCAGATTTACATGTCCGAGTACAGAACCCTGAGGCATCTCCGAAGATCTTGACAAGGAAACAGGAGGGTGTGTGCGCCAATGACCTTTTACATGTGGTGCAAGAGAATACGTCGACCTACAGAAATCTGCTTCGGCTGCCCCCTCAGTCTGCACTCAGTCATTCGAATATGTGTCAATGTTATCTGTTCATGCATTTTCAGTAAAAATGGCTCAAATTAATTAGTGAAACTGTAGCCTAACCTGTCTTTCATTTTGGCAGCCGCAAATTCAAGTACTCTGTTATGTCCGAGTAAAGCCTGAGGTAAAATCATTTTACAAACCGAAATAAAAACTTCTTTCATGTGCATGAAGGCTGTATGTCCATGATATGACCAAAAGTATGTGGACACATAAACATCAAACAGTGTTGATCATTTCGTTTCAGACCCGTCTTTCCTGTTACTATAAGCTCCAGTCTTTAGGGAAGGCTTAATGCTAGATGTTTAGAGCGTTCATTTTGTGCTCATTCAGCTATGAAGAGATTAATCTTTAACCTAGTAATTATTGTTACGGATTTAACCGATTCAGAATGTTTCCACTAATGATATTCGTTTTGCCTAGTAATGCTCTGTAGCTCACATAACTTTCGATTGGTGTTTGTTGAAAAGAAAGGACATCCTGACATTCAGGTTTACTTTGTCAGCCTGTGCAAAGATGAACGAGCAGTTCAGTTGCCAGATTGGGCGGCTTTCCAATAACTGGGCTACTTTTATTACCTTTGGCCAGAACAATATGTTTTGGGATGGTGATAAATGTTATGTGAGAGAAGGTACAGTCCTGTGCAAAAGTCTTGAAGAGAAGTGCCCTCTTTCTTTATAGTTAATTAAATTAAATGGTGCAGGTAAAAAATAACTTTAAAAAAAGGGGGGGGAGAAATGTTTTACTGTAACAGGCTGCAAAGTGCCTAAAGATACACTTTAAAAATTGGTGGTTTATGTACCAACTTCAACAGCGACCTCATTTCCCCTCTTGTCTTCCAACCACGCAGCGTTCAGCACGTCAGCAGTTACAGTATATACTAATCACCGACCTGATCATCGGTCATCTGTTTCTCACTAGTTCATGACTTGAGTAAGATGCGTTTTATTGCTTGAAGGATTTATAGATCACTGTGTGACTTAACAAACAAACAAAAAAAATCCTTTGAAGCGACTCAAGTATAGGGACTGGACTGAAAGGTTTCATGAAATGTTGCATCATGTCCTTCAGGAAGCCTGCAGAGCTACTCATCAAGATTGCAATAGAAATACAGCATAGACTGGCTCTTTGGAAGCAGAATATAAACAAATGACGGGGTCAAGACTTTTGCAGAAATAGTGCGAGATCCAGGATTGGTTCAAGTACTGATGTGAAGAGCCCAGGGGTTCTCAACCTCTCATACATTTTAGTGTTTTCATCACACCCGGTTCAATTAATCAGCTAATTAACAGCATTTTCTTCATTTTATGAATGTGTGATGGCGCAGACGAAACACTAATTTCTTGGGATTGTGCTGCTAGGAACTTTTTTTTTTTTTATTGCTTATTGATTGAGTTCCTTGTTCCACTTTTGTGTGAAGAAAAATTTGCAACCCTATTGAAGACAGACGCTGATGTTGGGTGAGGAGTTCTGGGATTCCTTGATGTTCCAGTTTATACCAAAAGTTTGTAGATGGGGTTGCAGTTAAGCTTCGTCAAGTTCCTCTACTCCAACTGTTGGCAGAACTCCTGACGCTGGCTTCGTGCACAGGCGGAACGGGTTTAATTCCAGTAACACTACAGCGTACCAAGTCTGCCAACAATTGTGAGCAACGAAGACATGTATATGAAACTTGTAAGGGTTGGGTGTCCACATACTTTTGGCCATTTAGTGTGGCTTCATCTGATGTCTGGGAATGAATTAATAATTAACCACAGCTAAAGTCATGCTTTGTCGGCTGCACGTTTAATTTTTTAAAACATTTTTTTACTAAGTTGCATGAATTTAAACAGCCCGTTCTGTCATGTTGCATTTCACACACTAGAGTCGTCTCTAAGATCCTGAATCTCATTTATTCGACATGTCTATGCAGGACCGAGGCCATGGAGCATTACAGAAGAGTGTTGGTTCAGAGCTACGGCTCCAGCGCCGATCTGGGGAGCGTGACGGGAAAATTAAACCGATCCTTCATCCAGCAGCAGAGTCGACAAATCCGGCAGCGAGTGGGCAGCTGGACCGACGGCGCTCTCTCCAGTCTCCACAAAAACACACAAAGATAAAGCTAACCGTCTCCTCATTATTATAATTTTTTTTTCATTTTACTACCTGTACGTTTGTCACCTTTAGTCATGGTGTCTCTCGTCGTCATTGTCGTTCTTTTGATGTGTGTCTCGTGTGGAATATCTCAGTAATCACCAGGCATAATTTTAGTTACAGTATATAAAGGTCATGGTTTTTGATATTGATGAATATCCATGCTGTTGTTGTTTTTTTTCCCCCTTTTATTTCTGTAACAAAGCTTTGGCACCAAAGATTATAGTAGAAGGTGTCTATGTGGAGGAAAACCATGTTACAGTGCTCACTTTGATCTCTATTTAAAGCTAACACTATAATGAATGTAGCAAGATAAACTTTGTGTTTACTAACTCATAACTAGTCTCTAGTTGTCCTGTAGATTATTCACTATATTTTAGACTCCACCTTGTATCGAGGTGTTAGCATTATCTAACTCATCTTTTTTTTTTTTTTTTTTTTTTTAATTAAGCGCATAATAGCTGCTTTACTGTAATTTTAACAACGTAGTCCAAAGATAAGGGAGAAAATAATGTTGAAAAATCTGAAAACATATTCATCAGCTTTTTTGTTAAAAAGCAAAAAAAAATACCGATGTGAACTATGAGTTTGTGCTTTTTCTAACAATAAGTATTCTTTCAGAAATGTTTACCTTTTCTACTTTAATAAAAATATATTTTTTGTTCTCTGCAAGTTTTGTTTGTTTTTTGAGTAGGATGCGTATTATCCCTACCAGACAGTGACAGTAAAAGAATAAGCAATGTGAAAACCAGAACAAAGCAAAAATGTTGCATGCAACAACAAAAGTGTCTTTTCAGCAAGCTTACATTCTCAGTCTCAATTTCAACAACTTCGTCTCTCTACTTTTAAAGCATCGCATCACACTCCGAGTCCTGGAATATGGCATGTGCCATCAGGGAAGAAAAACTCCATAGATGTGATAACCTGGTGATTCAGTACATTCAGGTGGTCAGCTGACTTCATTTTATTGCCACACAACATTACTGAGTCTCAACCTGAGCGACTGAAGCAACACCAGATCATAACACTGTCTCCAGATGCTCATACAGTGGACACGATGCATGATAGGAGCATCGCTTCATGGGCTTCCTTTCCTACCCTGACACGCCCTTCACTCTGGAATAGACTCAATCTGGACTCATGACCTTTTTCCAATCGATCCAAAGTCTAATCTTTATACTCCCTAACAAGCTGAAGCCTTTTTTTCTGATTAGTCTCACTAACGAGTTATTTTCTTATGGACACAGTTGTTTAGTCTTAGTGCTGAGAGTCTTTGTCAGATTGTGTGTGTGTATGGAAATGTCACTATTAAACATAGCTCTGATATCTACTGGCCGTTTTTACCTGCAACTTCAATAAGAGCTTTAGTAATCTCTGATGATGCACATTCAAGATGTCAACACATCACAAAGTTTTATCTTTAATCACAAGGTGATATTTAAAAAAAAAAAAAAAAAAATCAATGACATACTTTACATTTATTCTCAACTATGCATATATTACCTGTAATAAATTGCAGTCTTTTGGGATTAAATAATTGCGCCGGTCTATATCATGCATTAACAGTTTCCAAAACTATTTAAATTGTGATCTGATAAGTGTCTCCTCTTATTGGTGTGAACCACCCCAATTATTTCTCATGCAACAGTAAATCATAAGTAGATCTATAATTATGCCTACGATTAAAGTGTCACATGATCTTAATATAAATACTTGAAATCTTCTTGAAATCTTCTCGGTTTAGTTTTATGATTTTTTTTTATTGTATTGTCAAGATGCATAATCCTAATCATTTACGTTTCATTTCCTCTAACCTATGTAACAATTTAAAGGGGGTGAATACTTGTGCAACAACTTATGCAAAAATAACTCTCAATTTAAAAAAAAAAAAAAAAAATCATAGATCGTACATAGTTTTTTTTAAAGAAGGGAAATAAACATGTACCAGGCTGTATTTGGCTCCTATAAAGATTAGACAAGATTAAGGAACCAATGTTGGTCCATTTCAGCGTCTCTGGAAGACTCGCAAGTCTCCGTCACTCCCCTTCCGTCTGCTAAACACCTTGCATTAAAATACCACACACTTAATTTCACATAATCTTTATTAAAGATTACAGTGTTACATCGTTAATGTTCAATCTCTCACAGTTTGTTTTTCTCTTTTACAAAAGACACTTTTTTTTCAAACAACACACTTGTTTAAATTATATACAATTCTTACACTATCTTACAGGTCACATATACAGCTGTCTCTCGTTTCCAGCACTACAGTTCACACAACCCTCGGACGCGTCACGTGCTGCAGCCGTGTGTACAGCAGCATTTACTGACATACTGTACATTTTAACCACAGAAACTCACACTTGGCAACATCTTGCAGCGTTTCGTGAGAGAACTGAACTGGACGCAGACACGAAGGCAATTCAGAACAGAGGATGGTTTCGAAACTAGCTGGGAACTGACGGCAAGGCCACAGGAATAATCAGAGCGAATGCAGGTCTGTCGCTGCTGTGCTGCTATAAATAGAGCTGGTTCAGGTGCTTACGCACACACGGTTACCTTCACAAAAGGCCCCAACATCAGTAAACATGAACACAATTATATATATATATATATATATATATATATATATATATACACACACACACACACACACACACACACACACATATATTATATATATATATAAAGAGAGCTTCAGGGAGAGCGTGCAATATGTGGTCGTGAATAAAACATCATGTTCCTTGTTCTTGCCTTCAGGGTCCTCGTGATGATCACGACGCTGCTCTCGTATTCGTCAACGTCCTACCGAAACGTCCTGCTGAGGAACGGGTGACGGTTCTCCCTCGGGTCAATCGCTACAATCGTTCCTTTTGTTAAAAGTGTCGTATTATTTAATTGGCAAGAACCTGATTCTGTTCTATTGTAGTTTATCTGCATTTGAAGGTCATGAGATGGTGAATGAGAACATCCACATGCTGTGCAAAAAGAAGAAGCAGGAACGATTTCTAGCTTTGTAATCAATTCTGATATTAGTGCTGTTCCTCCAGCATGCACGGCTACTGACAGAAATCAGAACTGGCTACTGTCTCTCTCTCTCTCTCTCTTTTAATACCTTCAGTATAAGTTTCCTTCAGTGCAACTTCACTTGCATACTTGTACCTAAAAACTTCTGCCACAATCAAGCAAACAAACTTTACACTGTACAGTCGCGGCTGAGTGACAATTCATCCCACTAGTCCTTTTTTCCTAGATGTGGACGGCTTCCTGTTTGAGTCTGTGGTTCCTTCCTTGGGTTTTCACTGCTGCCATCATATCTGGTGTGTTTGTTAGCGATCGGATGTGTGGAATTAAATTTGTGCTCAAAGTTGAACTAAAAGAAATACATCTATGACATTTGCCAGCCTTATCCAGATTGACTTACATTTTTAGCGTTATATATGAATCTGAGCACTTGAGGGTTAAGGGCCTTGCTCGAGGGCCCAACAGTGGCAACTGGGTGTTTGTGGGGTTTGAGAACTTCTGAACCATAATCCAAAGCCTTAACTACCTCTGACTGCTGAATTGAAAGTGAATAAAAAAAAAAATAATTAAATGGCAGAAAGTTTTTATCAGTGAGAAAATGCCCTTTTCTGTCTACAAGCGCTGAAGAAAAACTGAAGAAAAAAAATGAACAGGGTAGGAAAAGTGGAACTTATTGTAATGAACTGTATAGTTCTCATTTTGTTTATGTTATGTTTGTTTATTTGTTTATTTTTTAGTTCTCAAAAGTTTGTTCATTTGTATGCCATTTTTTAAAATTGATGTTCAATTCATTTCTTTTTGTTCAATCTTTTCCCAGTCACAATCTAATTCCATAGTCCTGCGTTCAACTGAACGTGTCGCTCGTCTTTCTTCTGAACTCTGACAAAAAAAAAAAAAACATCCCTCAACTTAGGGTTCCTACACATAAAACTCTGGACAGTCTCTTCAACTCACAAGCCGAAATCATCTTGACTGTTTACAGCAAGAAGAGTAAATAAAGTATCACTTCTTCCCGTTAAATGAGTCAAACCGTAACAGAAATATATATTAAAAAATTCCTACATACAGTAATATATCTGTAACACTGACTGTACAGTTCACGTACTGTACGGTACAGACGTCCGTGTTTTTTTGAGTTCCGGCATTCATGTTGGCCGCGATATAATACTGGTGATTTGTTCTCTACAGAAAACACCTTTGGCTCTGTAAGGGTGAAACAAACACATGACCAACATATGAATCAAACATTTTCTAAAACAAATCCTGACATATTATATCCTGGCACATGTGCATTGTACAAAATGGTGATTATGTAGAAAAACTATAATGTAAAAAAAAAAAAAAAAGGGAAAAAAGTTTTCATGTGACTTGGGCTGCTTTAAACATCTAAAAGACAAAAAAAGGGGAAATTTTTATGGAAGTATTTAGTACATACAGAATGGATGTATATGGTTCCAGAGGTGTTCCAGTTAAACCAGGACTTGTGATGAAATTTCTTGTGAATGAAGGTGTAAAAGGGATTGACATTTACAGAAGACTTCAAGCTCAGTACGGTGATGAGACTCTTAGCCGCAGTTATAATACATTTGAACGGTGCAAACAATTATAGAAAGCCGTACGTCTGGGAACGACGCTCCCGGGCTCCAAATGTTTTAGAGCACACTGCAATCATTCCTGTCAAGGATTCCTGATCCTTGAAAATCAACTGATAACGTGACGCATCTGTCTGTGGGAACTGTACACACAATCATTCACCAACACCACTTGCACGTTACAGGAACTCGGCTGGGAAATATTGCCACGTCCCCCCGTACAGTCCTAACCTCGCTTCAAGCCATTTCCATATGTTTGGAGTTCCTGGGAGGCCAGTGTTTCAGATGTGAATCAGACAGGCAAGAAAACTGAGAAAACTTTCTATCTTGAAGGTGTCCAAGCACTAGTGAAACACTGGAATAAGTGCATTAGTGTAGCAGGGGATCATATAGAGAAATAAAGGGAGTTTTGACTCGCAATCAAAAGTCCTGGTTTGACTTGAACGCCCCTTGTACAGAGTCATTTTTAATATTTTCAATTTTGTGTCCTTCACTACCTACCAGTATTACATATTTTACAAACCTAATAAATATTTCTCACTGATAATCAGGTGTATATGTCTTTTCTTCTTTTTGTTCTCTAAACCATTTTTCCTTCATTGGTCCTACATGACAAATAAAGCAAGGGAGTGTCGTAATAGCCGCTGTGTGGATAAAACAAGCTGAACCGCCCGAAACGAAGGCGGCATAATCCCACAGTGTGGTCAACAATGCCTCGAGAACCCAAGTGACTCAACAGAGACAAAACAGCCAATCATTCCCCGCGGTCGGGAACAGAGCTCACAAAGACGTGACAAGTGCTTCTCTGAAGACCTCCTGGCCTCACCGTGTTGATTGGCTTATTCAGGATCCATAGGCTAGCCGAGTGCCAGAGTGACGCAGAGCAGCTCGAGTGCGTCAGCACAGAAGAGAGAGAAAAAAAAAAAAAAACGGGAGCTCGCTAAAGTAAACGAGCCTCTCAGCTTGTCGGCGGCAATAAATGGTGGCCTGCTGCTCTGCACTGAGCACCGCTGCATCAAAACATCAGCGCAGGAAAGAGTTCAAGTCTGACAGGGGCTTTCACGGGGGTCTCTCTGAAACACAGGAGCTGATTCTATTTGGCGCGTGTGGCAGCCCTGTAGGCACGGAAGCTAATGACGTTTCACAGTGGACAAAATTCTCAACGTCATATGTTGGATAAAAGGGGATGAATTTATATAATAATAATAATAATAATAATAATAATAATAAAATGAATAATTCGTCCATCTTACTCAATGCCACTTTTCCCCCATTCCCACCATGTGATCGTATTTCCTCATGGTACAGCTGTAAAGCCTCCTGTTTCCGTGTCCTGATAGTCCAGTTCGATGCGGATCTCAGGCCCGTCCCGGTGGCTCTCGGGCTGACTCTGGGCGCGCTCTGGTTTGGGCGTGGACGACGAGGAAGAGGGTGGAGACGCCTGCTGCATGGACATAGCTCGGCGCAGTAGCGGCGTGCGCTTACACGTCAAGAAATCCGGCGACGGAGACAGGAAGTCAGGCTTGGACGAGAGTCCGAACGAGCCCTGACGCAGGACCATGCGGTTCTTCTTGGGACGTGAGCCGTGTTCGAACTCCAGAGTGGACAGGTGAGCAGCGTAACCCTCACTCAGGAACTGAGGATAAGAAAGAAATAAGGATTTTTATTTTTTTTAAATAGAACCGGAAACAAACAAGAGACTATGATTGCAGATCAATAGTCAGACCTGGCACTGCTGCTGGTGTTTCTTGGACGGTCTTCCGACGATGTAGATCTGCGAGGCCTCCAGGTCCAGAGCGCTGTACACGGACATGTCCTTCATAGAGCCGTAGGCTGCACTGATCTTAATGTGACACTGGAACACAGGAACACGGGAATCAGCACGGACAAACCGATACGATATTATTGCGATACTTTGGTGCCGATCCAATTTGTATTGCGATTCTGTAAGTATCATGATTTCGTAAATATCACGATTCAATATAACTTTTTACTTTCAGATTTTCAGTGTTCTAAACAAACCTAGCAAATAATTTGTTCCTTTTTTTGTTATACATATAATTATACTTCTGAAGTTTATGCAACATGGAAGTGACCGATCGAGCTTCCCTAAAAATTTCAAGCTGCTAACTTTTGAGAGATTTTATATGTGCCCTAAAACTGGCCATTTTTCAGCGTTATACTGTCTCACTTCAAACAATAATCATTTAAAATTCAAATTATTCATATTTCTTTATCATTATTGATACTAAAATTGGTGGAAGCATCTAAAAAAAATCTATAGTGTCTGTGACCATGTCAAATTCATGTTGCAATATCAACAATTTTGCATTTTAGAATAATACACATTTTCAGGTTTATCTCTTTTCATGTGAAATCTAAATTGGCCAAGATTCATCTGAACAACAGTTAAGATCATTGAAAGATTTGAATTCCGAAAAGTTACAGACACTACAGACATAAAATTGTATGAAATTGTATTTAACCAATGTCTTTCTTTTATCTGATAAAAACATAAATGTGTAGCATATTTACAAAACAACGAAGCATGGATCAGGAGATCCAGGGCATTAAGTATTATGAAAAATGGTGTTATATGATTCTATACGAAAATTCACTTAGGGTGCTTTCACACCTACAGCATTTGGTGCGCACCAAACGTCTTTGGTCCCTTGGTTCGGTTCGTTTGCGTTGATGTGAATGCAATCTCGGTACTTTGGTGCGCACCAAATCAATCGAT
>JAQMYJ010000011.1:3168945-3188000 GCA_030014305.1 Clarias laeviceps | reverse complement strand
GAGCAAAGATTTTTAATAAATTTTGACTTGGAAAACAAACAAGTCTTGGTTTACGAGCACCGAGTATCATGTATCACACATGCGCTTCTTGTTTTGACGCAGAGCGTCACGTGATCACAATTGAGCCAACGTTTTTTCTCCCTCTTGCGCTGCGGAATTGTGGGTAATCGTCTCCCCTGCTGGACACTGTGCCACACACACGACTCCTTACACCTCACACACACACAGAGCCTGCGCGCACAAATGGAAACACTTATCTGTTGGGATTTATTTTTACTTTTTTTTAAAGGTAAAGTGCAGGTTACTTTGTTTTATTTTTACTGAATATTTTGTGTTAATTATTTTTATGTATTTATTTTTTTGGGGATGTTAACGAATAATTTGAGTTTCCATTATTTCATATGGGAAAACTCGTTTTGGTTTACGAGTGTTTTGGAATACAAGCCCACGTCCAGAACGAATTATGCTTGTAATCCAAGGTTCCACTGTACCTGAGATCTCAATCCAATAGAGCACCCTTGGGATGTGCTGGAACGTGAGATTGGTTTAGGGATGTGAACAACACCAATAAATCTACATGATGCTACTGTGTCAATATGGAAATTCAAAATGTCTAAGGAATGTGCCCAGCACCTTATTGAATCTATGGCACGAAGCGTTAAGGTAAAAGCAGGTCCGAGTGGCACCTAATGAAGAGGCCAGTGTGTGTATGAGTGCAGTACAGTACATACATCAGTCATCATAGTAAGCTTTGTAGTGTGAATGCACAGACATAAAAATGTTGAATGGAAGATAAGTGTGTATTTGAAAACATTAAAATTCTAAAAAGTGATATCTGTAAACAGATAAGAGATTATGTTTGGTCTGACACTGAGTGTACTCACGTTGTGAGATGGTCTGGTCTCCCTGACTCTCCTTGGCCCCGGTGTTGGTAGATGTTCCATCGCTCTGTGTCTTGCAGCATGCAGACTGAACAATTTCAGCGCTTCCTTCTGACGCCTGTTTAACTGCAGTGTCAGCTAAAGGAAAGAAAAAAAAGACATCAAGTTTGGAAAGAAAAAATCCTGGCAGCACATCCTGTTTAGTGAAGCAGTCTCAGGATTGGATCCTGTGTGTGTGATGTGTGATGACCTCGAGCATTAGACTGAACCCTGCCATGAATCCTTCAAATGAGATTTAAATTAGAAGTATTTTCTGCCACTAAGCCTGGAATAGTACCTACTGAAAAAAAGAAAAAAGTGTGTGAGAGTAAAAGAGAACGGGTCTCGTCCAACACGCAGGGACATCTACGCTTTAACCTCTATGTGAAGCAGTCCGTGACCTCAGCTTGGCCATTGTAGTGAGTCTAATATGGGAACAGATTCTGGCCGAGAGTGCTTTTGGCACGTACGAGACTATAATGGGCAGAACAGAGAGAGAGAGAGAGAGAGAGAGAGAGAGAGAGAGAAAGAGACAACGCCTGGTTGTGACTCACAGCAGTCAGCTCAGCAACCGTAATTCCGACATTCTAAGATAATTAACTTGCTTTCAGTCCATCAAAACACATCTCCTAAACTTTTTTTTTTTTGCACTCTTTTACACCACTCACGTTGCTTGATGTACAAAACTGAGCCTGACTAAATGTGCGTCGTCTATGGTATTACTTTATTTCCACATTTACGAAATGGTGCACCGATTTTCTAATTCAGTAACAAATAAACGATTATTACACATCATTTCCAACCGGCATTACTGGAGTCTGAAATGCGTCTCAAATGTGCGTGGAGTGTGTTACGCAACACGAAGCTGGTAGCGGGAAAGCTGTTTTGTGGAACTTGGGTTGTTTAAAAAGTCTAGCTGGACATCTAAAAAACCCACTCACTCATCATCAACTTTTTATCCTGAACGCAGAGTCGTGGGGGCCTGGAGGAGGGTCCAGGGTACGAGGAGGGGTACACCCTGGACAGGATGCCAATCCATCGCAGGGGAAACACACATACGCGCTCATTCACACACTACGGGTAATATAGGAAAGGAAATTATCTGGGCTTGTAGTTTTCCTTTAAAAAGAAATATAAAAAAATTTCCCCTTGAGCCTCCGAGTGGCGCAGTGGTAAAGTTCTTGCCCTATCATCCGGAGATCGCTGGTTTGATTCCCGGGTGATGCTGTAACCTCTCACAGCCGAAGGTCTAGAGAGAGCTAATTGGCCGAGCTCTCTCAGAGGGGAGAGATGAGAGGTACTTAGTACTACCACATTAATAGCGGCTCTACAGCCAATCAGGGGCGTCTGTGAGCTCACGCAGGCGGAAGGAGCGGATAGCGCTGTCCTCTGAGTGTGTTACTCCGCCCCCAACGTTCAGTTCGAACGAGCAGTTCGAAAAGATGCGGTCGGCTGGCGTCACGTGGTTCGGAGGAAACATGTGATAGTCTTCGGCCCTCCCTGAGTGGTAGTATTAGCCTTAATGTGGAGCCCCCTAGCGGTGTGGAGGAATTGGATACGACCAAATTAGGGAGAAAATTAAGGAACTGCAAAATTAAATAAAATTTTATAAAATTAAATAATTACTTAAATAATAAATAAATAATAATAATAAAATTTCCCCCTGAAAAAAAATTATATCTCAGCAAGATATAAGGATTATCGGCAAATATGAGAGGAATGATCAGCCAGCAGAACAAGAAAGATGTATACAGTATATGGTGTATATATAAAACAGGAAATTCTACATATTATTATGACGGTGAGTCAACAATTATCCACACTCTAGTTATATTTAACAGTTTTCTGGGATTCTCAATGTCCAGTATTGGAACATTATCAGAAAACCATTCAACAATCAACAAGTGCTTGTTACAGTCAGATGCTTATTGAAGAGCTGAAGCCTAAAAACTTCGGATTAAACGCAGATCACCGCTATCCGAGGGCGTCGTGATCTCTCATGACGATGCACGTCCACAAACTTCTGCCCACACTGTCGACACTTCCTGTAGTCCCGATCGCACTCCGTCTGACTTTGGTCCCTGGAAAGCAGCGCTTCGAGGGCGAATATTCACTTCTGATGAAGAAGTGAAGACAGCCGTGCATTCAGAATGAAACATTTTTTAATGAGGGAATACGAAAGCTTGTTGACAGATGGACATAATGTATTGAAAGGCAATGAGATTATGTCCGAAAATTATGCTTTTGTTTTTTGTCTTCTAAAAGTTAACAGCCGGAGTGTGAATCATTTTTGACTCACCCTTGTACATTTAAGATATTTTCCCTTTCTAAGATGTCATTTCCTTGCGACCATAACTGTATGATTAGTAGAATCCTGTGTGATTTTACCGATGAGAGTGGAGCGCCCATCGCCCAGTGGGTAGCGTTGGTAGCGTGGCACGGTAAAAGGGGGCAGCTGGGTGAGAGGCGGGTACAGCAGGGGCTCCAGACGTGAAGCAGACGGGTCAGACGGGTAGAACAGATTGAAGATCTGCAAACAGGCTGGATGCAATTGGGTAACTGGAGAGACAGAGAGAGCAAGAGAGAGAGACCAGCAGGGGGGAGTGTAATGCTTCTTAAATGATCTTCAGGCATCTTGAGAATCAAAACTCGGTAAACACAAACAGACTCATGCTTTGAAATCGGTGTCTCTGGGTGTTATTTACTCTGAACAGCCGGCAGCACGGTTCTCCTCATGGCCAGCACCAGGCCGAGCGGGCATCCGAGCAGAAAGCAATCTGAAACCTCAAAGTCAAAGCAGCCTGGGAACTGAGCCTGTGCAGAGTTCATCTGCTCATCCTGGGACAAACTGCAAGAGAAAAAAAAAACAGTTCAATCTATTCCTTAAGGCGCAAAGTACAATGAAAGTGTGTGTCTCTGTGTATCTGGAGACAAACGTTATTCATAAAACATGCCTCCCAGATTACATTTTCTTGTTAAAACACAAAACGGAGGAAGAGCAAAAGAAACATTGTCACCTTAGATATATAACATGACCTCAAGTCAATAGTTTACAGTTAAACGTTAATCCGTGCATATTTATTCACGTCCCACTCTTAAACACAGACCCTGACTCATGCATATATATATTTTTTTTTTTCCCTAGCGGCTGTGCATTCCCAGGCAACGTAGCAGAATTAATTAGCGACTGCTGGAACAATGCATTTAAATCTGTCAGCTGACCTTTACGAGAGCGCTAATGCTGATAAACAGAGGTCGAAATCAAGCTTCAATCTGAAAATAAGATAACTTACAGCGCTCAGGAATAAAATTGGTGTTTTACTTAGCGTTGACCTTGACAGTGTCGGAATCCTCCTGCTAGAATGTCTAAAAATGGCATCTCAAAACTAAATATTCATTTTTATTTTTTCCCTAAAACTGGTCAATTTTGCTCATTCATACTCACATTAGATAATATTCCACTATAACAGTCATCAAAGAACAAAAGTAAAGGCTAGTGTTTTTTCCTCTACAGTCTTACAGGGAGACAGCAATGACAAAACAAATTAGCATCAAAATCGCTAATCACAAACACATTTCTTTTTCAATATCCAAGAAGTGTTCAAGTCAAAGCGGGACTTTTGATCGTCCAGAACAACAGAACACAGTTCTGAGAGTAAAAACTCATTTTATTTCTCTATATAATACCCTGTTACACTAATGCACTCATCCCAATGTTTCACTAGTGAAAGTTGGACACCATCAAGGTAGAAAGTTTTCTCAGTACGCCAGAGCCATGATTACACTGCCTGTCTGATTCACGTCTGAAACACCGGCCTCCCAGGAGCTCCTTTAATGGCCCAAACATGCGGAAATGGCCCAGAGCGAGGTCAGGACTGTACAGGGGATGTGCCAATAACTCCAAGCTCAGTTCCGGTGTGTCCAGTTCATACAGACATTTGCGTCTCTTCTGCAAGTTGGCAACATCTGAAAATCTGTCGATTTTCAAGGATCAGACGTACCACCCGCTGAGGGTTCACAGAAAGACTGCACTGGGCTCCAAGCCACCTCATCAGGGATCGTCATTCAAAGACATTTGCACCGTTCAAATGTTTTACTGCTGCTAAGAGTCTCATCACCGTACTATGCTTGAAGTCTTCTGTAAATGTCAATCACCTTTACGGATTTATCCACCAGAACGTTCATCACAAATCCCGATTTGACTTGAACGGCCCTCATATTTATTGCAGAACATTAGTGTATAAAGTGAATGTAACACATATTCAGACAGCCCAAGTTGACCTGTTCGTGAGAGAATATCAAAAACTTGATTCTGAACCCAAATCAATTCGCAGCATGCATAGCAAAGCAGATCATTAAATTACTCTAAAGAAAAAAAAGTCCAACCTGCTGAAAAACACCTCCCTGGGACTTCCATCCATGTCTGTGTCACATGAGTCGCTCTGCTTGCGGATGAGTGGACGGCCGAGAGTCGGTGCTGACTCGCACATCGCAGAAACGTCGATGTTACTCTTACTCAAGCGCTTGCTGCTCCTCAGAGTGGGACTCAGACTACACATCATGGCCGACTTCTCCTAGAAAGATTGGAAAAATCAAGAAAATCTCACGTCCAATGTGTCCCCATGTCCTCTTCTGCTTTGAGGCTTTAGGCCATCATAACTTGCGCCGTCATAGTTATTGCCCCAGAAAAATGGTCAACAAAATCTTGGTTTGGAGATTGAGGTTAAAATGTGTGTGTGCACTCAGGAAGACCAGATTAATAATGGACAGGATCCTCTTTGCTTTAAACCTTAATTTTTCATGGTATGGATTGCATAGGATATTGGAAAAATTACTTTGAGACTCTCGTACAGGATGCTATGATTGCATCACATAATTGTTGTCTGTATATCAATCTCCCATTGTAACAGATCTGAAAGAATCTTAGGTTAGTGAAGCCCAATGAAGTCCTATTCCACCATGAAACCAATTTTAACATGGGGCATTAAATCTGGAAATAGCCATAATAACACAAGTAAACACTATTTACAGGGGGTATGTGTCGCTCAGTAGTTAAGAAATGGGACTATGGATCAGAAGGTCATTTCACCGCCAAGATACCACTGAAGGCCCTTATCCTTCAACTGCTCTGATGTATAATGACATAAATGAAAGTCTCTCTGGATGAGGGCATCTGCCAAATACTCTCATTCTGTCATCGTATATACCGCTTTATCCTGTATACAGGGTCACGGGGGCCTGGATCTTATCCCAGAAGACTTAGGATGTTGGGGTACACCCTGGACAGAGTGCCAATCCATTGCAGGGCACACACACGCTCATTCACATACTATGGGCAATTTGGGAACGTCAATTAGCCTAATCATGCATGTCTTTGGACTGTGAGAGGAAATACAATGAGAAAACCCACCAAACACAAGGAGAACAGGCACACTCCATGCACACAGACCCGAGGCAGGAATTGAACCCGGAACCTGGAGGTACAAGGTGACTAAGCCACTGTGCCACCTCTGCCAAATGCTACAAATGTAAATTGTGGAGATGAAGGGATGCACATGGCCAGCAAAAGGTGGAAATCAATCAATGCTCAGCTGGAATTAAATTCGCCAGAAATATGCCAAGAGAAACTACAGACACTATCATCAGACAACTGCTGACGATGCCAATTTTAACGCAACCCTAGTGTCCGAAAATTGAGATTAAACAGACTAGACAAACTTCGTCCACTCATCAACCGTCCAAGTTGGGAGAGCCTGTGCCCACTGTAGCCTCAGATTTCTGTTCTTTGCCAGCAAGCACGGAAGCTGTTGTGGTCAGGGGTAGTTTAGTGGTTAAGGCATTGGCCTATGGTTCGGAAGCTCTCAGGTTCAAACCCCACAACCACTAAATTCCCACTGTTGGGCCCTTGAGCAAGGGCCTTAACCCTCAACTGCTCAGATGTATAGTGAGATAAAAATGTAAGTTGCTCTGGATAAGGGCGTCTGCCAAATGCCTAGATATAGATGTCTTGTAGGCCAAAAGACCTCAAGTTTTATTGTCATATGCACAATAAAGAAAGCCGAAGGCCAATTATGGATCAACAGTTCGTGCTCTGGGCTCATGATCAGAAGGTTGGAGGTTCAAGCCCCAATACTGCCAAGCTTCCATTGTTGGGGCCCTTAAGCAAGGGCTTTTACCCTCTCTGCTCCAGTGGCAATGCATTATAGCTTCATCATCAAGGTTTGGCATTTTGTGTATACTAAGATGCTTTTCTGTTCACCACTGTTTACTCTTGTAAAGAGTGTTTATTTGAGATAAACCTCCTTTAAGCCCAAACCATTCTCACCATTCTCAGAATCCCAGAAGTTTCTGAACTATTAAAATCTGTCCACCTGGCACCAACAAATATGTCCTGGTCAGAGGTGGAAAGTAACTTCATTAGGTTAATTCATTACTGTACCTGAGTACAATTTTCACATACCTGTACTTTACATCAGTAGTTTTATTAGTGAATACTTACTTACTTTTAGTCCACTACATCATACTACAAATATCTGTACTTTCTACTTCACTACACTGCAAGTTGTTGCATTACATAACGGTTGGGAGTGAGGGGTGCTACTGTATCATTCCTCACAAGTACTGCTTCAAATGATACAGTTTAAAGGTGAGTACCTTTGCGCTTTTTCCCCAAGTAGAAATGTAAAGCACATATACTTGAGTAATATTTCAGCTGCTTTTACTCAAGTCCAGGATTTGTGGACCTTCTCCACCACTAGCCATGGTCAGTATCATGGTTGTGAACATTATCCGAAGCTCTTGTATCTGCATGGTTTTATGCAGACGATCGGCTTTTATACTTCGCTCAAAAATATTTCTGCACATCCTGGAGACCAAACAATGGACAGTGGTTAAGGCGTTATACAACTGATCAGAAGGTTGTGAGGGACGAATCCTTGTACCACACAGCTGCCACTGTTGAGTCTTCAAAACAGCTCAGTTTAACTTCAAGTCCCTCTGGATAAAAGCATCAAAGAACCAGACAGGAAAACACTACCACATGCACATATATTGGATTTAAGACTTAGTGCTTGTTTTTCCCTTAATCCCAAACCTGCTGCGGCATCATCCACTAATGCAGCATCTGGTTGATGGGTTGCCTCTCTGTGGCACTGCGCAGGTGACTGAGTGCTCATTAAAACATCAGAACAAAGTGGCCAGGCAGAGGGGCTGCTGGGAATCGTTGACTGCCACCTGGGAAGCTTTTGCCAATGTGCCACGTGTGTACCTACATTGGACATGTGTCCGCTCGGGGGGGGGGGTGGACGGGGGGAAGAAACTCATTTTAACCAGGATAATTGGCTTAAATTGAGGAGGTAGATTGAAACTGGGGTTGGCTGTAAAGCAGTTGGCTGTTGCTTTGCTTTTTTAAGTCATTTAAAATTTCAATTACGTTGATGTCTTTTTGCGTTTTTAGCACAGACTCCACGCCGGCTCCAGCGTCTCCATTTACATGTTTTATAGCCAGTCATACAAGCACTAGCATTCTGCTTCCCTTGCATGCTTGTTTGCATGAATTACGTTCATTTTTCTTTGTCGAAAAAATGTCTGCATGATTTGACGCTTTGCTCAGCTTGACACGGTACGATATCGATCACGCCGACATTCAAGCGACTCAGTGTATCAGATTTATTAAACTGCCACAGACGCAACTGTCTCACAAAGGACATGAAAGGCTTCCGTGAATAAAGAAAGGACAAGGAGACAATTTCGGAAAATAGGTTTTGAAGGGTCGGAAGCGGTTCGAATTCTGAAAACAAGACAAGAGGTGTGAAGTGCTTGTCAAAGCAGACATGTATTATATCAGAGGAAAAAGCCGAGAGCTAGGCAGATATGAAAAGGGAGGAACCTGAGAACAGAAGAGTGTGCGTGACAGACATGCTGTGCGTACCGAATGTGTATGTGGGTGTCTGTACGTAGGATGGTGTTTACCTTGAGGCTCTCGGTGCTGTAGTTTGTAGCGTTTGTGTCGGGAGTGCCGTGCCGCTTGTCACCGCTGAAACACAGCGCATCAAAACAAAGCACTCCACCAACACAGTCAGCCACCAAACACACCTAAGGGGCAAAAATATATCCGTGTCATACACAGAAATGCATTTGCGACTTTATTTGTTGTTTGAATGATAAAGATACAGTTGCTTAAATTTGATTCATTTTCCTCGTTTCTCCTTAATTAGAATCAGAATTCTGACACAGGCTTATACTAATTTCATCCAAACGTCAAAATATTTCTAACGTAATGTAAATGTATGATATACCGCTCAAATTATACAGTATAATCATGAAAAAAAAACATGAATGAAACATTTGTCCAATCATTTGCACAGTAAATCTGAACTCTTCAATAGTAGAATGATAAAGTGAACAGTGAATGATGAAGAATATTTAAAATGAGGTTATTCATATGAAATGAAGTGAAATCTGCCATTTTAAGCTTCACATTACACATGCATGTACTGTGGTTAACATCATTCTGTTTTTATTTCAGATAACCGTAAAAGATGAAATGATTTTTCAGCAGCAGGTCAAACAGTCAAATTGGCAACAATGTGGTTATTACGTGGGGCGTTCGAGTCAAACCGGGACTTGTGATGGAATTTCTCGTGAACAAAGGCGTAAAAGACTTCAAGCACAGTACGGTGATGAGACTCTTAGCCGCAGTAAATCATGTGAACGGTGCAAACTTTTTAAAGAAGGCCGTATGTCCGTGAATGACTATCCCGGCCGAGGTGGCTCAGAGCACACTGAAGGTCGTTTCTTTGAACATTCAGCGAGTGGAACGCCTGATCCTTGAAAATTGGTGGATAAAACAAAGACTCGTCTGTCTGTGTGAACTGGACACACAGTTTCCACATGTCCACATATTTGTGCCATTAAAGGAGTGCAGCATTTCAGACATAAATCAGACAGGCAGTCCAATCATGGCTCCAGTCGTACTGAGAAAACTTTCTACCTTAATGGTATCCAAGCACTAGTGATACACTGGGATAAGTGCAAAGATAGTTTTTTTTTTTCCGGGAATTCTCAGAATCATCAGAAATCCCAGTTTGATTTGAACATCCCTTACTAGATGTATAATACTAGAAACGAGAAACGATAATGCGTCGGACCAAGAGCACGAAACAGCCAGTAGTGTCTAAAAGCTTTTGATTAATCATTAGGACTGATGATTACCTGCCCGGTGAAGCCCAGACCCTCAGGCGACTGGAGGAAGTCATAATACACCTGGTTGGCTTGAGCGATCACCGCTGCCACGGCCTCCTGGTACTGAGGACCGGCGATGGCCAGGATGGGCAGAGCGGCCAGCGGCAGGTGATCCACACTACTGCAAACACAGCTCTCGTCATAGCTGTAAGGATTCAGACTGCAAACAGACAGAAGAAGAAGAAGAAGAAAAAGACGTGGTTGTGAATTTTAAACAGGTATAAGCTTGTAAACATGTGCAGGATTCTGCATCAACGGAGGAGTTACATCCTTAAGCTTCATTTAAACAATGATTTGCAATGTCGATATTCTGGAGTCTACAGCATGAGGTGACATTATTTGTTTATCTTTCAAATGAAATGAAATGTTAATCCGGGTGGAGCCGATCCTCCAATTCGATAAGGCTCAGTGAAGCGAGTGCGCCGAAAAAAACTAAAGGTTACAGCATCTCTGTCTCTGTGAACTACATGGCTCATTACAGTAGTGAAGCCCCAGCATCCCTGCTGTTGTGTTTCACTCCAGAGAACTGCAGCTTGATTAATAATTGACCGCAGTCCCCTGCTGAGACAGTGTTAAGATCCAGCTTTATCCTTAGGCACGTATGGACCAGCAGAAGGCTTTCAGCAGACGCCGTTCTCTTAGAGGTGATTATGTTAGTCTGGATTTTAAACAACTTGAAGGAAGCCGTGAGAAACACATCTAAGGGAAGTATAAAAAAAACGAGGAACAACGCTTGCATTATAATGTTATTCAATCAGTGTTTGTGTTTTTTTTTTTTTTTTTTGTCTTTGGTCTCACGCTTGTCCTTTGTTTCCCTAATAAAGCATTTAATCAAGTCTTGCATCACATGGAGATCAGAAAGTGTGTGTGTGTGTGTATGTGAGACAGCACACTAAAATGATGCACTGATTTATGGAAACCGGTTGCCATCACTGACTTTTACCTTCACCACAGCACGCTGTTCGGAGACGTCTATAAATTATCTGTCGCCGTCTCCGTACTGCTTCACACCTCGAGAGCTCGGGTTACTGTAATGTCTGATGAATTTAACATCTTCACTACGTGTCTGAATGAGGTGTGAATGAGAGTGCTAATGAGGTGTGAAAGTGGGTGTGTGTAGCTCTGTGATGGACTGCTAAACGACCCGGTGTGTGTTCTTGCCTTGTTCACACAATCGCATTTGATTTCCAGGGTGTTTCATTTTAAATAGATAAATACAAATGAACAATAACTACTTAAACAAAGCTCACACCAGGAACGTTAACTCTATAGTCACTATAAATATTTTCATATGTATAAAATGTCTAAAGTTCGGTATATTGCATGTGTGTGTGTAGGGGGTGGGGGGTTCGGGAGAAATGAGTCGGCCTCACTGATTTCAATCAATCAGTCCGGAAGCACGATGATAGAAAATGTCTGTCCTGTAAAGCTGTCCTGATGGTGAATAATCCTGATTTCGAAACAGAGTGCACAGTCCAATACAGTGGAAAAAAAGCTCCGGGATTCCCCTCGTGATTTAAAGGCAGAGACAATTTACTGTGCGATTGATTTCCTTAGGTGTGGTTACTATTTTTGGTCACATGATGGCAGTGTGGGGAAAGGGGACAGAGATTAAGTGGATTTGCAGGTATGCTGTACATTGTATAATTGTGTCAAAGACATATAAGACTCACTTTGTCAGACTTAAGAACAAATCCGACTTACAAACGTGCTCCCGGAACGGAACGCGTTCGTAAGTCGGGGACTACCTGTACAAGACTTTCTGCCCTCTGCTGTCACTCTTTCACATAATCCTTCCTTACTGATATAATGGACTCACTGAGAGACGAGCGCGAAGGCTTCGGCACATACAGCAGGGCAGGGCACCAAGCGCACCAGTATGCTGTCTGCCGCTTCCTGAAAGTGTGCGCGTGCCACCCGCTCCAACACCGACGCCAACGTCGCAGCGTCTCCTGCCTTCCCGCCCGGATCGCCACCTCCGGAGTCTAGAATGTGGCCTCCGTGAACAACCAGGATCAGCAGCTGCGTCCTGCATTTCCTCTACAAGAGAATATAAAGAAAAGTCGAAATGTGATGTTTACCCACAATCAACTCTACAACTTTTCTATTACTCCTTTTGTTACTCTAACAAAAGTTTCTTTCTGTTACACTAAGAAGTGTGAGTTTCAGGATCATCGCACTCACCTCCATGTCCTCCAGACCATCTACGCTGCTCTGTGGTGCACAACGAGGGTGTCTCAGTCTGTACAGACTTTCTGTGGAAAAGAGAGAAAGAGAGAGAAATAAAAAAGCCTTGAGCTGAAAAGAAAGGTGTCGGAGAAATAATGCTGGTGATTCAAGCTGACAATTCCGGAAAATGCCTTCAGGAAATACTTTAACGGGTGCCACTTGCCTTTTTTTTGGGTTATATTTGAATCAGCTTCTTTTCCAGGCTGCTTCAGTCAATAGGTGTCTTTAAAACCCCAAACCTTTTAAGGTACCATATTATACACCTTTTAATAAGATCATGTGCTCTGGCATCCCTGCGATCTCTTCTGTTCCAATCCTGTTTCAAATGCAGTACCTCTAAATGCAAATGAGATACTGCCCGCCCACACACACACACACACACACCATGGTGGAAGTGTATTGTTCGAGCCAATTAGAAATTTTGAAAAGGTGCCCAGGGGTCAATCTGGAGGAGGGGTTAGGCAAATTTTTTCCTCTTCCTCTGTTTTTCCTTATTGCCTCAAATGATGTCATACTGGGCGTAGACTATTTATTCACTGACTATAATCAAACACCATCAATATGGTTATTTTTTTTCTCCTCTTGAACCAGACCACCAGGGGGAGCTGTGCTTTTGAAAATAAATATGCAAAAATGAATTAGCTAGAACTAGTACGTCAGAAGATTTGAAAAAGCAGGACTCGTAAAGTGTTCATATCTATCTTGAATACATAAATACAAAAGTAATAAAGTGTAAGCGGGGAGAAACGGAATCAAATCACAAGCAAGAAATTGATCCTGATTACAGTCGACCCGCAGTTCAGAGTTCACGGCCTCAGTTGTTCGAGGATTTTTCCTTAGAACCTATGTAATAATTGTTCGCAGAAACTTCCACAATTTCGCGGAAACTGCAAATATTCACTGAAAATCTTTTTTCATGGCAATATGTCATTTTACGTGTGTTTTAACGCTAAACTATTAGGAACAATATAATTTGCTAATCTTGTAACATAATATAACATGAATTCAGCTAAATTTCTATATGAAATATAATACTGTATAAATTTTTTAGTACTATAGAGAGAACACAAAACGACCGTAGAGAAAAACACGGCTTGGGACGGTGAATTATTACCGTATTTACCCTACAGTACTGATACCAAAGAAAACTGCATGAATTACAGTACATACTGTATATACAGTAGGGGTGACATCGGTATTTTACATTCTAGCACTGCGGGAGACACAGCAGTACAGTACTGTACAGTATACGGGTTTACCTTTACATTCTTTTGTTTGTTTATTTTTAAGGGTAATGTATTACGCAGAGTTTGAAATGAAATTAAAGGGTTTTGGGAGCATATTTAGGGTTTTAAACGATTAAAATAGGTATTTATAGGCATCCCTTAAATACAGACTGTAATCGTCTTACATTAAATTCTTGGCTTTTTTAATATAATTGGCTCACTACTAAGTTTATAGAGGTAGGTAGTATACAGTATCATGTTTGGTTGTTTATTTTTTTTTACTTAATTTCCCCCCCAATTTTTGCCCGATTTTCTCCCCTAATTTTGTCTTGTCCAATTCCTCCCAGTCACTAGGGGCTCCCACATCAAGCTCATACCACCACTTAGTAGGGAGGGCCGTAGACCGCCCACGTGTTTCCTCCAACCCACGTGACGTCACCGACCACCAACACACTCGGAGGAACAGCGCTATCCGCTCCTTCCGCGAGCTCACAGACGCCCTTGATTGGCTTGTAGAGCCGTCGTTAATGTGGGAGCGCGAAGTACCTCCCCCCTGAGAGAGCTCGGCCAATCAGCTCTTTCTATGCCTCCAGCTGTGAGAGGCAACAGCATTACCCGGGGTTCGAACCAGCGATCCCCGGATGATAGGGCGAGCGCTTTACCACTGCGCCACTCTACCACAAGTCTTGAGCCTCCTCAATGAAATTAAATGAAACAAATGGGAACAAAACCCATTATAGTTTTACTGTGACCGGCTGCAAATTGCCCAAAGACACTGTTGTTTATGTAACAACCTCAGCAGCAACCTCATTTCCCCTCTCGTCTGTTCCAACCAATCAGCTGTATACTGATCATCTGTCATCAGCTGCACCTGTTTCTCACTGGTTCATGCCAAAGTTCGATGCTATTTTAATGCTTGAATTGTGTGGCTTAACAAACAAACTACATTTAGACATAAGGCGGGGGTCAAAACTTCTGCTCAGTATCAAGAGGTACTTTGACACGGAAGTTGGTGTTGGAAGTTATCAAGCCGTACCATGATTGCTGTGGATTTGTGTATCGTAGTAAAGCTATCTGGTTAATCTCAACACCAAAGAAATACAACTTCAACCTTAATATTAATAAAGTCTGGAATTATAAGCTGTAATTAAATAAATAAATCGATACGGTGGTGTAAATATATTTGCTTTAGTGTACTCGAAATGACGCCTGTGCCTCGATCCTTGGACATTCTTCAAGTAGCCGAAGAAAGTTTGATAAGCTCTGTCTGGACAGACGTGATTTCCTGCGACAGTGTATATCGGATTCCGCTCGAGCCAGTGAAATTGGATTAGATCTGAATGTCACAGCAGCGCTCACGACAGCTGGAGCGGAGCCCGGCGATAAACAGAGGATTCATCAGACCACTCATGCGTCACCGATCACGAACATAAACCTGCTCAATGCAGTCACAAAACACAGGTCTTTCCATCATTCGAGCGGCGATACGGGCGGAGCGATTACTGTAACCCGCACCTCTGATTTCGATGCATTACGTGTGCTTTTAGAGTGTGCTAATTGCAGCTGTTTGTAATCAGATAATTGCAGAGGGCATGAAAAAAATTGTGGTATTAATTAAAGGAAAATGAATCGTGACAGTCTAGTTGCTGCCTGGAACAAATAGGAGAGGCAGAGGCGGTCAGGCGTGTCAGGTGGTTTATTGATTATTGTCCATGAAGCGTTGGTAATGTAACGTACATGCTACGGGTCAGAAGACCAGACATCCAGTGTCAGGTGAGGAACTGGCGCAAATCAGACACTGACTTTTTTTTAGTCACACGTTTCTGTATCACCACAACATGCTTGTGGACATTTTATCCTGCCGACGTATCATTTAAAGGGCATCTATTCTGCAAAATTCATATATACAATAAATATATAGACTAAAACAATATTCCCTGCTCTTTGTTCTTTTTTTTTTTCATTGGTCTGTTTAAGCTGTGAAAGACGTCTGTCCAGTCAGAGCTTATTGAACTTTCTTAAACAGGCCAATCAGATATCAACCCTATTGTGACCTCATATAAGAAGATCCCCCTCCTCCAGACTTGCTGTTCATCTCTGATTTGATTATTTTTTTGATTGGCCTGTTTACGTCTGGGCATAAACAGGCCAATTACAGTAGATCCCGCCCCTCCATTGTGACCTCACACACGTAGATACCCCGCCCCCAGACTTGTTCATCTCTGGAGGGGTGTGGTTAAGGAGTATCTTATTTCCATAGACACTGAAATGGCACATTTGTAGGAAGAGTGAAAAAGCAGGAACGTTTTTAAAATTTGTAACATCTGAGAGGTATTTCAGCTGACATTAACACACACACACACACACACACACTTCGATGGGCCTCTGAGATATACGGAAACCTGTTGTAATCAACGGTAAAATACAGTACCTTTAATGCCGACTGCTTGTGTAGTGAGTGAAAAGGCAGAGAAAAATGAGAAGAATAAAGCGAAATAGCAGTCTTATTATTTTTCCACCTCTCTCTCTCTCTCTCTGAATAAACACCATGTCTCAAACTACAGCTCTTCTATTAGACGTCTCAGGACAAACAATTATTCAAATTGCACTTTGTGTCCCTAGAGCTCGTAGCCAAGCTTGTGTTTTGCTTCGCTCGCCTAATAAATGTTTGATAACGTGCTCGGGGGAGGTGTAGCTCGACGGCGTCGCAATCGCAAGGCAGACATAAATTACAGGCTGTTGCGCAATTTCACCGCAGATTAGTAAACATGTCGGCAGTCACCAGGCAAACAGCTCAATATTGATAATTGCTATGAATGTTTGATGAGCAATTGTGTTAAAAAATCATGCTGAAGTGAAGCACTTGTGATGTTTATCGCGGTTTCATCAGCCAACGCAGATCTCGCTCCAGCTTCGTGCCCTACCCCCCATCCCCCTCCCCCCAACACCACCCCCCTCCCACTCACTATGCGCTACAACTGCACCATGAAATACAAACACAAACAATTATGTTTAATTACCAATCAAATAGGATCAATATTATTGCCTGCAACATCTTGTTAAATTAACCTTGCAGAAAATATTTCAAGAAATAGTGTCGACTTCAAAAGTATTGGCACCCGTAAGTTTAAACTGATCCACACATTGGAGGAGCGATATTCTGGGCTCGAGCAGACGGCTAAGCCTCGGGCTTTCACTCTCAGACAGAATTTTGGAACAAAAATAAGTTTTCCTTTGGTAACACAAGTTTGCATAATAATGCAGATTCCAAAACCAGTTTTGTGGTTCATGCCAGAGCTTGGCAGAGCCTCGTCTGGCCCCTTTCTCTAATCTCGACCGAGGTCGGAGAACATTCGTCGAGGGATCTTGGACCGCTCCGACATGCAGAACATTTCCAACTCATTGAAATTCATGTGGTTGCCGCTGAGCCGCTTTTCTTTAATTGAGGCCGCAGATTCTTCAGTTGGGTTCTTGAGACTGAGAAGGACGTCATGACACGTTTTTGTCACTGAAACGATTTTTGACATGTCCTTCAGGTCATCGCCTTGTTGGTGTTGCCATAGGCAACCAGATTTTCAGCTGTATTTTCTCCCAGTATTGAATGGAATTCATTATGCCACTCAACTTAAAATGAGCTCCTCGGCCACTGGCAGCACAACAGCCCCGAAAACATGAAAGAGCCACCAGCGTATCACCAGGATGAAGTCATCTGCCAAACGTGAAAATGGTGTGTGGCCAAAAAGCTTTATTTTTGTCTCACCTGACCTGAACACATGATTCCAGTATACAGAAATCCAACACTGCTTGTCAAAGTTCTGGCAGTGGGATTTGTCTTGGTCTCAGGAAGGGCTTTTTAAATCGAGCGTGTCCCAAAAGCATTTGTTCAATAAAATCCCAGGATTTAACAAAACTCTGCAGGGCTGAAACTGTGAATTTTTCGGCTCTTCTTCACCTCTCCTATCATCATCATCATATGCAGAGGCGCCTTCCTGGCAAATTTTCAACAGCTTTTCAAATTTCTTTACTACGGCCCTGGTGCTGCGTCCTGGGAATTTCAACCGGATGGAATTTTTTTTCCTTTTTTCCTTCCCATTGGAGTTCAGACCTCTTTGGTTATTGTATGGCAGAAAGTTTTCCAAGTGTAGAAAATATCAAGAAACATGTTTTACACCAACTGGAAAAATGTTTACCCCATTTTTCCACCTCCATTCACCAGAATCTTATAGTGCCTGATATAATGTAAAACTCCAATACTCTATCTCTCTGTTCTCTTACTCATCAACCAAGCATCTATGAACAGCATTACTAATATCATAAATCCCATGGTCCAACTTTTCTTTTTTTAAATTCTTCTTTCAACTTTTCAGGTTCGGATCTAAAAGGTTCCACTTCCGCTTCGCTTCGGAATGTTTTCACATTCGGTATTAATTCTCTGGGAAATTCTTGTAATCCGTGGCCTTCAGCTGCCTTGTTGAGTTTCTGTTCCGGCTCATTATTAAATCCTGACACAAACTGCTCGTCTAATTAAACTTGGTATTTATATATTTTTTTAAAAACATGTATGCAGCTCTGTCATGTTCTAGCTTATTTCAGTAGGATGTGACAAGGGAGAGAGATATAGTTTTTTTCACCTTTATCGCTAGACTCGAACACACCTGAATGTTTGAACACACCAGATCGTTACAATCACATGTGCTTGGTTTGCATCTCATTCCCACTTCAAATTCACTCCCACTTTTCTGATAATGTGCTATATTTCTTCTGAGAAGGCTTCCCACTAGATTTTGAAGCGTGGCTGTAGGGATTTGTGTTTGTTTCCATTATGATGGTTACCATGGGAATGGGAGGAAAAAAGTGCTGCATTATTAAGAGCATTAATTTCCCTCGGACATCCAAAAAAGGGGGGCTGATTTTCTGCTTCTTCATTGATGCTTATTTATAACTGATTCATTGTTTATTTATTGATCTACCTTTCTTAATTGATGTTTATTTTACAATTGATTCATTGTTTATTTATTGATCAAGGTTTCTTCTATGATGTTTATGTACAATCGATTCATTCTTTATTTATTGATCTATTTTATTGATCTGATTTATTGATTCATTGTTTATTTATTGATCTACGTTTCTTCTTAGATGTTTGTTTACAATTGATTCATTGTTTATTTACTGATCTATGTTTCGTCTTTGATTCATTGTTTATTTATTAATCTATGTTTCTTCTTTGATGTTTATTTACAATTGATTCATTGTTTATTGACTGATCTATGTTTCTTTTTTGATGTTTATTTACAATTGATTCATTGTTTATTTAATGATCTAGGTTTCTTCTATGATGTTTATGTACAATCCATTCATTATTTATTTATTGATCTATTTTATTGATCTGATTTATTGATTCATTGTTTATTTATTGATCTACGTTTCTTCTTAGATG
>JAQMYJ010000011.1:3135695-3146569 GCA_030014305.1 Clarias laeviceps | reverse complement strand
AATTATTTTTATGTATTTATTTTTTTGGGCTGTAGAACGAATAAATTGAGTTTCCATTATTTCTTATGGGAAAATTATTTGGTTTACGAGTGTTTTGGAATACGAGCCCACTTCCGGGACGAATTATGTTCGTAATTCAAGGTTCCACTATATAACCATATTTTAGAGACATTAAACGTTTTAAGAAAAACACAACACATAGCTGCCGATGTGTCGTGATGAGCCAATGGCATCGCTTCTTTCTGTCATGTGATGAATCAGGTGAAGATATGTCCTGTGCACCACAGTGCCTGCCTAAAGTGGTTTCAATTGTGTAATGGATTTTTGGAGAATATTGAAGCCAAGAAAAGGACATTTACAGTCTGTTACTGCCGTTGCAGTCACTCCAGGACTAATGAAGTACATGTCTGGGTCGCGGTACATTCTGTAACATTATGGGATTTGGATGTTATAAAATTAACAGAACTATGTGAGTGCCACAGCGATAAAGTGCTCGCCCTGTCAGTTGCAGATCACAAGTTCTGTAGCCTACCCCGACTGGTAGCCTTGATGGGGGCGTGGCCTAATGATGGAACTGGATACGATTAATTAAGGGAGAAAATCGAGGGAAAAAGATGCGTCTGGTTCTGTTGCCATTACTGTAATTTTATAAACCTTACGAGATTACTGACACATATGGTCAGTTGTTGCACAAACGGAAGTTAAACGGTGCATACTGTACCTTTACTACAATAGCGTGCGGTTATCATGTACCAAAGTGAAACTAAAGGTGGTTGACAAGGATGATGATGTTTGTCTTGCTTATGTTTCTCATGATCTTCATCAAATCCTTGTAATTAAAAAAGTTTTGTGTTTAACACTTTTTTCCCTTCGATTTGCTGCCACTACTTTCTGCTTCATTCATTACAAAATCACAATCAAAGCTTGAGATTTCTATATTTTTTTTATTAAAATTCAACCAACAAATTATTGATACTAAATTGTGTACTTAATTCATACAAATAACCACAAACACAACTGCAGGCTGATTTATTCATTGTGACACAACTGTGTGTGATGGATTTGTAGCTTTTTGAAAAATCAACAACATTCATACTTATATAACCCGAGCAATTTCAACAGAATATTTCGATCCTTTTGCTTTTTAACTGCCTTGCGACTCAAGAATTTTTTCTTGTGTGCAAAACGTTTTGCTTCATTTAAAAACAATTGCTTTTTATTCATACAAATGCAAAAATGGAATTGTCTCATTTTGCCATCAAACATAATCATATATCATATAATCACATTGCAACTTTCACTTTTGCTTTCCAAACCAGAAGGAGATCATGCACATTTTCCACTTTCCAAAATTTACATGTGTTTTATAAAACATGGAAGCTACAGTTACTTAATCAACACAATATATGGCCACAGCTAGCAAGCTAGCTACATCCATTAAACCCGATTTAACAATACACAAATGAGTTGGTGAGAAGGTCTACAGTTAATATTATTTTACTCCTGTAAAAAACCTAACATACTGGTTAGGGATGGGAATCACCAGGGACCATATGATATGATACATTATTATCCCAATACCTGCAGGTTCCCCGCTACATTTTATCCCTGCCTCGAGCTTTCAGCATCACTCGCCTGACCTGAATCTGGCGACTTGACTGACTCGCTAACAATTAGTCATTAGCACCAGACTCCTCATGGGCTCTTCTTTTCTTTCTCCCTCTCTTCATAACTGATGAAGGGTCATTTTCAGGCCTGTAATCTCAACAGTCCTCCTGCTGTACTTCATTAGTGAGCTGCTTCTCAGAGCGCTGCTTCTCACATCCCTTAAAATGGAAGGCGTATAAACTGCACCGCGCAGGACTTAGCGTCCAAACAATGGCATCTGTGTTAGTGATCATTTACAGACAAGTACCAAGTAGTTTTTTCTCTGATTTCTACACAAAAACACATGATTTTCCTTTTCCTGTAAGTGTATTATTAAGCCGGTCTTGCTCTGAAAAATGCCTGGCGTTAAACAGAAACATTAGCAGAGCTGGGATTTCCGATGCCACCAGCCGCAGTTACGGCGATATGACGGTACAACAGAGACCGCCAGGGCAAACTTGTATTAGGCCTCAGAGTAGCATTGAGCGCCTGAGGCTTAATTGCTAATGGCCGACTTGAGCAGGCAACTGGTAAGATGCGGTTATAAAACATTAATCTTATTGCAGGAACTTAAACGTCTGAATGGCCCACAGTAACTGTTACTGCCGCAGAGTGGATTATTTTCCCATAACAGCATGATTCAAATGAGTCCTCTGCTCATACCACAGCAATTTCCCAGTAATTAAAAAAGTTTTATTTATTAACAAACAGCACACCGCACTGTTTTTAAATCATTTACTGTACACTTACATAAAATCTTTTGTTAGTTTGTTTTCTCGTATCCAACTCCCACCCGTCATTAGGGCCCTCCCACATTAAGGCTACTACTACTAGTCAGGGAGGGCCGAAGACTATGCTCGCTCGCGCACTGTTGGGAGTGGCGCGGAGAAATCTTCCAAGACAGAAAGCATGAAAGCGTTCCTGTATCGGGGTTAAGTGCCTCCCATCCACTCAGCCAATCAGCTCTGTCTAGGCCTCCGCTGTGAGAAGCTACAGCATCACTCCAGGATACAGACTCGCGTTATAGATGTATCTAAAAAACATGTAAGAAATATAACTATATGACAGTAAACTAACTTTCTTTCGGCTTCTCCTTCAGCTATTTTGTGTGTAAGCAACAAAAAAAATGGAAATTTGGCTAAAAACTTCTAAAAAATCTACTGGTAATGGCCTGCAAATATATATTTTTTAAAGATTAAACGTTTTTTTCTGTTTTTAAACAATTAGCAGTTGGAAACAGCAGCTATCCATTTAAGCAGCTAAAATTGGAACAAAATTTTGTTAAGAATTGGACATAAAACTGTTTGAAAAATATGTACGTTAATATTAAAAAAAAATACAGTTTTCACGTTTTTCCAAAGAATATATTATGATGTATGTTTCAGGAATTTTGTGAAGTTTAAATGCCTTAAAACTTTTAGCTAGAAATGGGCCAGGTTAAATGAATGAATTAGTGTAAATATTTCCATTTTTTTTACTTTTTTAATAAAGAATTTTAGGAAGGAAAGAATTTTATTTTATGTTTAATATTAAAAAATGCCTTTCATTTAAAATATTCATTGAATAAGGTAAAATTACAGATGAATAAATTCACTGAAGAGCTATAACAACTTTAATATAAAGGTTATAAAATTGTCGTAACTTGTACATTTAACAGCTAGTATCTAATTAACAGTTGTTGCATAATGAAATATAATAAGATTTTTTTTTTAACTATAATTTTACATTTGTTAATCCTTTGAAAAAAATTTTTTAGCAACTGTCCGAGAATCTTTTAAGAAGGTTTTAAGAAGAAAGATTGTCAGCCTCTTGCAAATCCATTTGAAACAAACAAAGCCGCAGGTGAGGACGACTCCGTGACCTCGAAAGCTTTGAATTTTGCACACAGTCACAGATTCCCAGACAGTCTTGAACAAGTGGTTTTGTTTTGGAACAAACGATATACAAGTTCAGAAATAAAAGTCCCATTCACGTTTTTTTTTTCTCCACTTACGCCAATAAGTTCAAAGTCTAGCACAGTATAATGCTACTAGCTACAAAAACACCTGAGACTAGTCACATAGAAGAGATAAACTCATGTCATGGAGCGTGCGCAGTCTTGTGCAGCTAGTAAGGAGGCGATCTGAATCATGTACTTATTAATCAATGTACTTATACATTTTATTGATAAATTTTGTGTTTTAGTTCACATAATTTGTAAATTTTGGAATAAAAAAAATAAATTAGTCAACAAATTATGGTTACAATGAAACTGTCACAACCAGTTTTTATTAATTGATTCATAAACTTGAAACATTATGTAACTGAATCGATCTTTTATTGCTCGATTTGATTCACAGATGCGATGGGACTGGTTTCACACTTGTAAATGATCTGGATAAACTTACAATTTCAAAACAAAAATAAAGAAACTATTCCACAACTTTTGTAGAAAAGACAAACTGCTAGAATCTTCTGCAAAAAAAAATACTCTTGGTACATTTCTTCTTCTTTTGAATTTCTGGACAGTTGGTGCAATACTGCCACCTACTGGACCGGAATGTGGAGCAGAAGATCAACAAGCGATAACACAAGTTACACAACATTGAAATGATGATTAGACACTTTTAGTTGTTCTTTAAAACCTGTATGCAGCTTAAAGCAAATCAGACAAAAAACATCTGAATCTACTGAATCGCATCAAATTTGAATGCTCAAAAACAGGATTGAATCGCCAGGCTATTTACGATTCACAGCTCTAGTGGCCAGGTACATTCACACAAGGCTGGTGTGGAGATTACATTCAGGCTGCTGTACTATCAATCTTATTTCTCTATGGTTGTGTTATTGTGTTTATTTCCTTATGTACGATTAACAATGCAGTAAATCATCAACAGAATCCGAGACATCTAGAGCTGGAACATTCCGTTTTATAGTCGGCCATGCACTTCCGTGTTTCCATGTAATTACACAATAAAACTACATAAAATGCTGTATTTACTTATCCTGTTTGTTATTTTCAATTATTTTTTCAAAGTAAAAACCCACATTAAATATTTACTATAAAACAGCACTAAATGTTTTTTTTTTCTTCAAAATATTTATATAATTCAAAGTATGACTTTATGAAAAAATACTGTAAAACAATTGTGATTGCCTGTTTTTTTTTTCCCAAACATTTGAAAAACACAATAATACAGAATGTCCCTGTAGGCTACAGCAGCACCAGTTCTCTTCACTTGTTCCAGCCTGACAAATGAGAGGAAGAACTCGAGTGTCCTGCTCAAGGCCCTGACCTCAAACCCAGTGAAAACCTTTGCAATGAGCTGGAACACTGGCTGCACTTCAGACCTTCAGTCATTTACCTTCAGTCATCCGGAAGGAAAGTCAGACAGCCGTTTATCCAGTAATGCAAAATAAAGATTCAGGTACGTATCCCAATTATTTTGTGCGGCAAGTATCGCCACACTGAATCCAAAACCGATTCATTTTTTATTTATACGTTTGCATTTAAGGTGGTTGCTGTTCCTCTATAATCCTGCAGGTGGCACTTTAGAGGTGGCGTAAAGTATGTCCGTTTAAAATTGTGACCAAATCTAAAAAATATATATAATAATAATAATAATAATATTGAATCAAACTGAATCGGCACCTAGGTATCATGATAATATTGTATCGACTGGTCCCTGTTCACCTCTCAGTGTGGCTTAGATGAATTTATTTATCCTACCACTGTAAATATAAAGTTCTGTAATTACATAAGTATAAACATTTTATCCAGGCATATGTCACTGAAAGTATTAGACTTCTCTAGCACTGGCTTTTATCATATTTTCAGAATATGACGTGTCCCTGTTCGACAATGTAAACAAAGACGACATTATTCATTGTCAAACATTCTGTAGAGAAATTACAGACGTAAATCTCTACACAATCTACACATGATGTCATAACCAATAGCCAGGGATCAAGAGAGCTTAACTGGCTGTGCTCTCTGGGGGGGAGGGATCATGATACTCTAGATCCCCTGTCAATCACGGTGACACTAGCCAATCATGTGCATCTGTGGGGTCACGTATGTGGAAGAAGACAGATAGTGCTTTTCTTTGTAGCATTCTATTTTTGTCATTCTTTTAAATGGTGTCCATATTTTATTGTTTTGCATTTGAAACTTGGTCAATACTTAATTGGTATTTACATTTAGGCATTTGGCAGACGCCCTTATTCAGAGCGACTTACATTTTTATCTCATTATACATCTAAGTGTTATGTAGTGCGGATTGGAGAGCTGCACCACGAGATGTAAGAATGATTATAAGAGCCCTGGCGCAGGGCTTAGAGGGGGTCAACAAAATAGGAGTATGTGAGAGTGCTTATGACGGGCACGGGAAGACCTTCCCGCGTGGGATTATTAATTAAGGAACTTAAAGGAAACTAAGAAAACTGAAAACACTAAATAACCAGAGCTCTGCCGTCCACGCGAGAACGGACGGGGCTCTGGAAACTAAACTAAAACTAATATCCTCTCGGGGCCTTTGCCCTTACCGAGGATTTATGAGAGAGAGTTATGATTTTGTGCTTAAACTGAGCGTGCACGCTGGACTGAAGCGTGCCGCTCTCTCTCTCGCTGGCGTCTTAGACAGGCAGAAGCTGGGGCTTGTGCCGGGTCTCTGAACGGCACACACTGTCTGTCTGTCTTTCTTTTCTTTGTTTGTTTTTTTGTTTTGGGCCCTGATACCTTAGCGGTGCTACCTAAATGATCGCACTAAGTCCCGAGGTATCAGGACCCTTAAATAAACATGCCACCAGGTGCGGCATATCCAGGCTGATTGCCTTGTGGCGGTGTTGCCTGGCAACTGCGTGTATAAATGTCTTCTGCCCCTCGCGTGACCTACATCATTACGGTAAGCAGTTGAGATTTAAGGGCCTTGCTCAAGGGCCCGACGGTGGCAACTTGGTGGTCGTGGGGTTTGAACCTATGATCTTCTGAACCGTAGTCCAATGCCTTAACCGCTAAGCAAAGAATATAAAAGGAATCTTTACCTGGGGTCATATTCAGTACAGTAAATCCCCTACATACAAACATTCTGTTCCGTTGTGAGAGCTTGTTTGGCTCTGTTCCATTCGGAGAGCTTGTTCGTAAGTCCAATTTGTTCATAGGTCCAACAAACATTGTTCATGGCTTATGGTGCTTATGATTGAAGGATTCATGTTAAAAGAACGAACAACGCCTTTTCATCTCTCTCCATTTTCTCAATTATTTTCACATTATAGCTCAGCGCTTCTTAGCAGTACCAGTATCATCGTTATAGCTCGGCGCTTCTTAGCGGTACCAGCTTCATCGCCGCCGCTTTTACGCTCACTTCCGGACATCCTGAATCATCCTGCACATCCTGTCATCCTGCACACTGAACGCAGATGACAATGTACATTATCTAACTTCTGCAATTTAACATGTGCAAATGCATGTTTGTATCTTTGAAAGTTCGTGACTCAAATGTTCGTATGTAGGAGTCTTACTGTACTTTTATAATATTTTCCAGATACAGGAAAAATGCTGCTGTTACAGATTTTGAAAATCCCAGAGATCCAGATTTAAGACTAATCTTGTCCAAATATGTTTCATGACATAATTCAGGAAACGGATGAGAGATCATTTAGGAAACGACAAAAAAAATTGTATTCCACAAGTTGGAAGCTGCTCTTCGTGAAACGTTTCTGTTCAGAATTTGCAGTCTGAAAGCACGAGTCCCGCGTCACTGCGCTGAGAGTGGAGAATAAGGGTAACCTCAGATGTAGGGACCAGCAGCAGCCTGTGAATCCTCCTGCCAGTCAAAAGGAAAGCGGTTTCTGCACGGATGGCCTGCCATGAACAGCACATGCTGAGAGCATTTTGTTTAAAAAAAGGAGAAGAAGGAGAAAAAGCCTTACCTTCTGCACAGATGGTTCTGGTGCATTGTCATTTCTCCCTTTCTGCCTCATGATAATTATAGTTTCCCAAAATGCTCTGCCACTGATATGACAGAGAAATATAAAAATGGCGACACATAATCATCAATCAATTGAAATTTCTTCCTACAGTACCATTTACATCCGACTTCCAGTCATCGCCCCGTGATTTCATTTACGCTACGTTATAACACGTGCTTAATGACTAGTAATTAATATGAACACGCAGATCGAGCTGGTCGAACTCATGTAGACGTGACAGAGTGACAAGCAGTTAATGCGTCTAAACACTTAAGAGCCTAATTATCGATGGAGAAAATAAGATAGCTGAGCAGGCTTTCCCGGCTGCATCATGAGGAAATGGTGTTTACAGAACTGACAGACGCGTACACGTGTCAGAGGTGCAGTCCAACACCTGAGGCCTCGTTATTTTGTCTGGCAGAAATGCATCAAGAACCCGGTAATGCCCAGGAATCTAGATTGCGTGGGGATCTGTAGTGTTCATTTCACTGAGGACGGCTTTTAAGCATAGGATTATGGGCTACAGTAATAGGTTCATTCTCAAGCCTCGTTCAGTTCGGAACGATCAGAGAGAGCAGGCGAGACCGAGAGCAGACATTCGCTAGGCGCGTTACTACAGGAGCTTTTAGAGTATCAGCATTGTGAGACGGTAGTTGCAAATGATCAGCAAAGTGGAGATGCTCGGTCATAGAGCTAGCCTGTTTCGATATGCAGAATTGATCTATTTTGTTTTGTTCGACAAATGTTACTCTTTGTAAAATCCTCATTCGCAACTCCATAACGTCTTAACAAATCTGAAATTTTGAGATCAATATAGACTATCCATCTATCTATCTATCTAAATAGTTTTTCACCCGGTGGTCAAAGTCGGAACTGCAACAAGCACTAAGCAGACGTCTGTTGGGGCAGGTATCACGTTGCCCCATGCTCAGGGAGAAGAAAACAAAACAGGTAATAAGACACATCTATCAAGCAGCAACAACTTCATTAAAGAGCTACAGCCGAATTCCAGGGCTATTTTGCATTGAATCCAAGTGTGATTTTTGGCACATCAAAAATTGCTATACATTCCTGAAATGATTTTCCTTCACCTCTAGCGCTCATGTTTTGCCAATGTCTTGTTTAGGGATAGCGAAGATAAAGATAATTTTGCTCTGCAAACACAGAAGGCAGCGGGATTTGAACTGCTGATTTCCGACCAATACGAACATCATGGAGGTACTCGAACCATTCACACAAGTCCAATCGAACCATTTTACCATTTACTCCCATTGAGTAATAAACGCCCTAGGGTGCTTCTGATTTGTCAAGTAAAAAGTAAGGCATGGAAAACAAACCTTCAACACAAGTGCTGGTTGACTTCAAATAATAATTGCATTTGGGGAAAAAATGACCTCTTCAAAAGCACTTCCCTGCCTCTTTTACACATTAACAGGGTCAGTGCACATCTATGCTTGACCAACCAAAACTAACAGCACAGTCAGAGTTTTATATTGTCATGAAGAACGCCTCGTTAGCTATAAATGCCTCGCTTATCCCATTATAAAAAAGGTCGTTCATCCCATTATAAAACCCCATTAATAGCAGATTAAAAAAAGCAATCATCAGTTTAGCTACTAGCTTTAACAAGCGCCTTAGTGTAGCTAAGCTGGAGGCGGAGGGTCTTAGTTATTTCCATCCTTTCTTGCAAGATATAAATGTGCAACACAACAAAATACACAAATAAAGGTCAGGTTATTGAGCGCATGCAGGAAAGCGAGTATACAGCGAAAGGTCAGTGTGTAGAGTACATGGACACAGGCCAGAAGGTCAGTGTTGTCTGCAAGGCTGAGTTTACATCCTGCTACGAAAGAGATTTCAAACCCTTGGAAAATATCAATCATATAAATACGGAATACTAAAAAAAATTAGTTGTTTTGCCTAATCCAGGATTGTCGTTATTACTGAAAGTTGATAGACAGGCAAGGAATCTGTTTAAATGCATCAAAATGACATTGAAATTCCCTTTCGTGGTTCATGCTGTTAAAGGAACAGCTGTGGCAGGAAATCATCAGGAGCAGGAAGACGAGGCTGAGCTGCAGCATAAATCATATGTGCTCAATCTTTTGACAAATGTCTTATAGCACTTTCAGCACAACAGAAGCAGCTCATACAGAAGGACAGGTGAGACCGATCAATGCTATACATCAACTGTTCGAACATTAATCATAATCGTCAAAAAATATATATGTTCATAATGCCACAAAGTTTAAATTCTAGGAAATATTGATTCCCTTCCTTTCGCAGCCAAAGACATCATAATTTTTCCTATCCGATAGTCTGTTGCACAGATTCGCTCGCCTTCTAGATATTGCACAAACATTTACCTGCATAGGATTGTTATTGTACCTAGTGGTCAAAAATAGGAACTGCAACAAATTTACCAGATGTCTATTGGGGCAAAAATCACTGTGCCCCATGATCAGGGCAGAGCAGCTGACAGGACTGTTTAGAACAGAGCTGCTAAATTGGGAAATTTGCAACAAAAATTGTTTTCATAGCAAATAATCAGAATTGACAGACGCCCAACCCTCCTCCTATCACATGCAGACTTTGGGACAGGCAATGGCAGTCTGATTTTATATGGGCAAAGGGTGAAAGGCCTTGCTCAAGGGGACCAACAGTGGAACCCCAAACCTCCGATCAGCAATCCAGAACCCCAACCTCCTGAGCCACCAGTTACATCATTTACCTGATGAATAATACATTAACCAATGTTGGTTTTGCAGCATGTTTCTCTACAGCCCACGTATTGTATCTATTGACTTGTACACCACTTGCAGTTCAAGTGATGAAAAATTCTTTTTGTTAGTACTATTTACACTTAAAGTACATGACTACTTCATTGGGATTGTACAGGAAGAACTGTTAAAATATATATTTTTTAATTCCACTTTTTTAATGCATGTTCTCCCCATGCTTGGTGTTTTTCAAGACATGCAGGTTAGACTACTTGGCGTTCCCAAATTGCCCATAGTGTGTGTCTGCGATGGATTGGTACCCTTACTTGTCTCCTGGGATAGTCTCCAGTCCCCCCTGCAACCCTGTACACAGGATAAATGCAGTATAGACAGTGAGTGAGTATTAATTGTTAACGTGTGCAACATCGGTTAAGAAATATGTTGAAATTTTTCAAACCTAACAGTAGCTTCATATGACGAGTAATATACTCAGCAAAAAAAGAAACGTCCTCTGACTTTCAACTGTTTTTACTTTCAGTAAACTTAATGTGTAAATAT
>JAQMYJ010000011.1:3122452-3135595 GCA_030014305.1 Clarias laeviceps | reverse complement strand
TTATTTGGATTTTTACAACATTATTGTTGAAATACACAGTCCTGAAAAAGGGACGTTTCTTTTTTTGCTGAGTTTAGCATCTTAACTTCAGAACACAAGGAATTTCATCAGTGAACATAATTTGCGTATAACTTTTAATGAGAAAACGCAGGGATTGTTTGGCTGAGAGTGATGTGTTAAAGTTTAAAAGACACAATGAATCATAATTCTCATTACAAACAGTCTTTTATTACAGTAAGTTATATAATACAGCAAAATACTTGTCACTCATCTCATGACTTCAGTAATGGCTAACACTTCTTTGTTGAACTTAATTAACACATTACAGACTAATGAATGCTGAAGTGACAGCTTTTAGTTCTTACCAAATTATGGAACAAAAACACACTGTATACGAGAAACAAAGTTCTATGCACATCTTATTCTGACTCATCTCGTCAGTCTTGCTTTCCTCCCTTTATTCCTCTGTATAATCTTCTGCTACACTAATGCACTTATCCCAGTGTTTCACTAGTGCTTGGACACCATCAAGATAGAAAGTTCTCTCAGTACGCCGGAGCCGTGATCGGACTTGTCTGTCTGATTCACGTCTGAAACGCCGGCCTCCCAGGGACTCCTTTAATGGTCCAAACGTGTGGAGATGTCTCGGGGCGGGGTCAGGACTGTACGGGGGATGTGGCAATAACTGCCAGATGAGTTCCTGTACTGAGATGGAAAGTCCCGGTTTGACTTGAACACCACTCGTACTTCAATAGAACAATATATAATAGAACTCTCTCTACAATAGAACAATATATTACCTGAAAAAGCTTTAAAACCAAATTTGCAAAGAACCTATACAACCAAAAACTTGGAATTTGTATATTTGTTTATGATTAATCATAAGAAACTCGAACATGGACTCAAGTCCCATTTAAATAAATCTCTCTTCTTGTTCTTTTTGATTATTACATTGATGTTAAACGTTCCATCTAACATCTGATATTTCTCAAGCAGTCTGTGAAATCCTGCAGTAAAGCCTGAGGTGCGAGTCTCATTGCTAATTCGGTTCGCGACTCCGTCTTGTTCCTGGCTCGTGACCGACACAGAAGAAACAGGAGGATGTGAAGGCGTTTTCTGCGCTCGCCTCCTGTAGGGAAATACAGTTACAAAACCACGTCCCTAAAGGAGCAGCACTTTGAAGCTGAGCGTGACTAATTAAACCACAACGGAGCTCGATTCAGCTGAGGTCTGAAAAAGCCTGCGAAGACCTCGCCATTCATAACCTCATTGTTCCCTAGTGCTTTGCAGATAGGCCGCATTTTCTTAAATAAAACTTCTTAAATAAAAAAACATTTTTAAAAGTTCTGCTGGCAAAGGAGAGGAGAGGAGACGAAAGGAGAAGAGACGAGAGGAGACGAGACGAAAGGAGAAGAGACGAGAGGAGACGAGACGAAAGGAGAAGAGACGCGAGGAGACGAGACGAAAGGAGAAGAGACGCGTCAAAAGGAGACGAGACGAGAGGAGACGAGAGGAGGCAAAAAAAATCTGATAATGATTTATGTGATGCAAAAGGAAAGACGTGCTTGTTGATTAGTGTTCAGGTTTGTTATTGGAACACGACCTATGGCTTCTTCAGGAAATCTACTAATAGATCTCATTTCTGAAATGAAGTCACGTTAAAATGATTCATGTTTGGGATGCGGGTGATCATTTTCTGTCGGTGAGCACGCTGACCTCAAGCATTTATTAAATCCCACTTACAGAGAGTTTGATTATTTTCTTCCCATTTATTAGTTCTCTTGGAGAGTGGATTGTTTTTCTGTTGTGTGTGTGTGTGTAAGGCAGAGTTTGAAGGATGAAAATATAAGCTTAAATATGAGTTTTGCTCACGAATGGGCAAAATATGTAACTATGATACAGTACCAGTCAAACGTTTGGCGTCCTCCTTATTACAGTCTTTCCTGAATTTTATTTCTTTTGACACTGTAAAATAATACCGAAGGCATTTAAAATCTGCAATATGTTGGCAAAGGAGAGGAAAGGAACAGTTGATACGTATGATCTGTAAAGCCTTCATAAGTAGTGGCTTCAAACGGTTAAGACTGCAGGTTACTGGGTTTCTGATCGGTTCGAGCCCCAGCACTGCCAAGGTGCCGCTGCTGACTGGCACTGTCTGCCCGTAACCCTGTCTGCTCCAGGGGCGCCGGAACCTGCTCTCTGACCTCACTGGGATATGCAAGAAAAAATCATTTCACTCTGCTGTAAGATATGTGAACAATCATTTAATCTTATCTTATAACAGCTCTAATCTGAGGTGCTGTTTGTTAATTGGTGATTTCTAAAGCTGGTGACTCTAAATGAACTTCTCCTCTGCAGCAGAGGTTAGTTTTGGTCTTGCTTTCCTGAGAAGGTCTTCATGAGAGACAGTTTCATCATGGAGCTTGATGGGTTTTGTAAGTGCATTTGCAAGAATTGTTGCAGACCTTCGTGTCTTAAAATAATAATTGATTGTTTCTGTTGTTGTTTTTACTCAATTACCTAATGCTGTATGTTATTTCATAATTTTGAAAAAAATCCCATATTGTTGTACAATGTAGAAAATCAGTCACTAAACAAAAAACATTGAATCAGAAATGCTTTTGACTGATACTGTATTCTGGCATATGGCAGAAATAAAACTGTATTTTACACTATGACGGTTAAACTTTGAATTGGGTGCCGAACTGTGCAGAGTGATTCACACGGCTCACAAATCCACTGCAGTCCATCACATCCCTAATCATTTTTTTTATTATTATTATTTTTTTTTTATTAAGTTTGATTCATGCGTCTTATATAGCAGCGGAAAAAAAATCTTAGAACCTCAACCACCTGAGCTACCACTGATCCATTTACCTGATTAATAATAACACAGTAACCGATGTTTGTTTTGCATTGTGTTTCTCAGCAGCTCACATATCTGTTAACTTGTAAGAGAGCGCACTTGCACTTGCAGTTCAGACAGTGAAAATCCTGTTTGTTTGAGCTACTTGCATTTACAGCTCAAACATTATTGGTATTTTTATTTATCTTGCTTTTTTTTTTTACTGTTTGATTCATGTGTCTCACGTACTGTAGCAGCTGCAAAAAAAGTCGCATCTTGTTACTATTAAATACTAATTATTAAACAAATATTGTTTATGTGCTCCTCTATTGGCTCAAAAAAATGTATGAAGTTTGAAACCTTAGTTTGGGGTTAAATTTAATGTTCAAAAATGTCCAAGAGGAAGTTAGTGTTCCTTTGCTTACTTACATCATAGTCACGGTTAACAGACATTGTCTCACCGGTCTGTCTCTCTCTCTCTCTCAAAAACTGCAGCTTGTCATTTCGCCAACAAACCCAGTAATAATAACCGCTCATCCCCCCCCCCCTCCCCCCGGAACGGCACCAAGGCTGTTACAAAGCACTCAGAAATAACTGTCTTAATAAATGTTAAAAGTTTCCGAAGAAAAACAACAAAAACAATTAACTATTACTACGAATCCATTAATTTGGCCATTAAAGGGTAGCATTTATGCAAAATTCCCTTTTTAGTCATTTTCCTTATTTAGACTTATTTGGCACTGAGTTTTGTCTTTTTTTGTATCATAACATCAGTTGTTTTATTAACCCTAATGTGACCTCATATAAGAAGAGCCCTTCCTCCAGCTTGTTCTCCAGCTCCGCTGTTCTCAATGGGGCGTCGCCCATCAGTAGCTCATTTACATAGACACTGAAATGGCGTGTTCGGAGGAGGAGTGAAACATGGAGTTAAAACGATGACAAAAATGCATTATCTGAGTGTTATTTCAGCTGAAACACTAACACTAAAGCACTAATCACATGGAAGCCTTGTGTACGAAATAGTAAAATATGGGACCTTTAATAGAAACCTATTGTTGATGTTACAGACAGAACTACTGTCCATGGCATGCAGGTATGCTAAAATAATGCACTTTTTAACCAATCAGATGAAAGTAATATATTCATGCTGTAAACATTCGTCCGTCTGTCATATCTGTGTCTTAATATTTTTTCTGCCATGACTGTATTTTGGTTTAAGGACCTTATTAGAAATGGATTAAATTTCTATAACGCCAACAAAGACGAAAATAGATGGTTTATGCATAATGCAGGTTTCTCGCACTATAGATAAATAGGACAATGCCAGTGCAGAGACACAAAAGGGGGGTGTCGACCGGGCAGCTCCTCTAATCACAAGCTTGAAATGCCATCTGAAGATCCAAAAGCAAACAAAAAAGCCTCTGAAACCCATCTTATCATGAGAAATGATCCTTCAACAGAAACTATGAACCCTTCTCTCTCTCTCTCTCTCTCTGGTCCTCTTGCTCTCTTTTATCCTTTTGATGCTTACATTTAAAATGGACAGGGTTGGTAAGGAGCTGATCCAGAACGTCCTGTGCTAAATCTTCAGAACATAAGCTTTGATCAATTAGCGAGTCAATCTGAATAAAGTCAAATCTTTACTTTAAGTTCCTGGCTTAAAGGAAAATCCAAGGAACATCAGAGCTTTCGACGTCCATATTAAAGATGCAGCTTTGGAGGATGCTCGGGTAAAGAAATGAATGTATTGCCTAGTGCATGCTGTTGGTTTATTAATGGCTCGATGGAGAAAGGATCAGAATCACAAGCTGCATTACAGAATAGATTTTCAAGGCTGAATCTGACAGGCCTGGAGTTCTACCCTTTGCCCAGGATTATGAATAAATCACGGATAAATGTGTGAGTGCTGAAGTTCTACCTCAGGGGTTCTTACAGTAGTTATCCATTACTCTCTCAGATCAGTTTGTTAGAACAAAGTCCTGCATTCGCCAAGCAGAATTTCTTCTCCCTCAGGGCTCTGGGGCTATTTTGGTCTTGTAACCCTTAGGTGACTGTTCTGCTTTGGGTTTTTTTTTGGTTTATTTAGTTTTTTTACTTAAACACTGGTTACTGTATCAACACACTGGACCCCAAAAACATAATATTATAATTAGCAAATTATGATTTTTTTTTCATTCTAAATAAAATGTTTAGGTGGCACAGTGGCGTAGTGATCAGCACGGTTGCCTTGTATCTCCAGGGTCTGGGTTAAATTTCCGCCTTGGGTCTCGCTTTGCCTTCTCCAGCATGTTTGGTGGGTTTCCTCCGTGTGCTTCGGTTTCAAAAACATGCCGATTCGGCTAACCGGCGTTCTCAAATTGCCCATATTGTGGGCGAGTATATAAGTGTTTGTGCCCTGCAGTGGACTGGCACACCGTCCAGGGTGTACCCCGCCTCGTGTCTCCTGGGATAGGCGAAAATAGATACATTTATTTTTTATTTATTTATTTTTTTGCATTTTGTGCAACATTTTACGAAGACATGCTATGTCTTCCATGGACCCCAAGAATGGTAACAAGAAGAAAAGGGAGCTGCTTTCAGTTTAGTTTTTAAAGCAGCCAGTGCGAAAGAGGAATCATAAATTAAGATTAAGTGAGATTCGATGTCTATTTATTTCATATTTTACATCATTTACGTGTTTTTTCTAAATGTTTTGATTGTTTTTATATGCAAAAATATGATTATAGTGTTGGAAATTGGTAATAATGGTAAGATTTTTTGGGTGGCTCGAATGGGTTTTCTGCATTTACATTATTTCCTATGGGAAAATGCATCCCGAATTTCACCTTTAGAACTCACCTCTGGAACAGATTATATTCGTATACCGGGGTACCACTGTAGTTGTACTGATAGTAGTAGAAGTAGAAATTGGAGTAGTGGTTGTGTGAGTAGTAGTGGTCGTGTTAGTACAAGTAGGAGTAGTAGTAATAATAGTAAAAACATTTTCCCTCGTGCCTCCACTGCCTCCTCCACTGGTCATCTCACTCACAGTTCAAAGATACTCATGGACAATCTCAACACATGTTTCTGTCTCTCTTACCTCCTGCTAAGCACGAAAAAAATCTTAAAATTTAATTTAATCCCCAGTTCGGTGCTATCCTTCCAGGGTTTGATATTGTCTTAACCCAGTTCCAGTCATTTCAAAATCTCCTTAGTTGTTTTCTTTGCTTGATTCAGTGCAACAATTTAACCCTTCTGAAATCGCAGCTTTTTTTTTCCTGGTCAGGCAGTGTATCATATTTGATCATACAGTGGAACCTCGGATTACGAGCATAATTCCTTCCGGAAGTGGGCTCGTATTGCAAAACACTCGTAAACCAAATTAAATTTTCCGATAGGAAATAATGGAAACTCAAATTATTCATTCTACAGCCCAAAAAAATAAATATATAAAAATAATTAATACAAAATATACAGTAAAAATAAAACAAATTAACCTGCACTTTACCTTTAAAAAAACGTAAAAATAAATCCCGACAGATAAGTGTTTCTGTTTGTGCACGCAGGCGCTGTGTGTGTGTGTGTGTGTGTGATATTAAAATCTTTGCTCGTCTTGCGGAACACTCGTAAACCGTGTTACTCGTAATCCGAGGTTCCACTGTATTTATTAGATGCTACACATAGTACTACATCCAATTAAATTGTGTTTTAATAGAGTTTGTTAAATTATTATTATACATTTTATATGTATAATAAAAGTTTCCAATTAGGATAATATTTCGTATGACATTTGTTATAACTGAGTGGGAAAACCGGTTCCCTGATATGAAATCATACTGTTAGTCAGTATCAGGGCATTACACTCAGACACTCAGGCTGCCTACTGTATGTTTAAAATCCGCCCCGTGGGTTAATAACGTTTCTGTGACCACTTAAAAGCTCGACCTAGAACAGCAGGGTGCCGAAATAAATGCAAGAGAAGGCAGTGGGAGTGCAAGCGTTTGCTTTTTTTCCCCCATCCGCCAGGAACCATGTGCACATATTGTAAAGCACACAGAGCCTGATTACTCGTGTTAAAATAAATACTGACAAATAAAATATGGACTTAATGCATCTGTTTAGCTAGAATTACTTAACCTCAGTTCACCTCGTATTTGTATTTGTTGTTATATTTTCAACATTCACAATCTAATAGACTCTCACAATGAAAAGTTTTTAGTGGAGAGGTTTATCTTTAAAATCTGTCACATGTCATGTCACGTACAGCGAACTGAAAGAGACAAGATCTTAAGTAAATCAGATAAGGAGTAACTCTTTTCCAAAACATCTCATGGTTAATGTAAAGCAGCTTCTACCGTGACGGACTTGAACATGCTGACTAGCGCTGGAGAGCCAACAGCACAGTGCACAGTATACAGTGTTATCTATAGTGATGGATTTCATACTTGTCTATTGTTAGCCAAGTTCTATGTTTACAATGAATGAAAGAAAACAAACAAACTAACAAAATAAAACAAAGAATAAGGAAATGCTTCTCCTTATTTCAAAGAAAGATAGATTCAAACAAACCGAAAAACAAACATGCATCAAAGCCAACAGGTGTGCAGTACAATTACTTGGATTAAAGTTTCTTTCTTTACACAGTAGAAATGGGGAAAAGGTCACAGTTGTGTGACACACAATACACACAAAAGTATTAATTATACGTAATTAAGAAATGAGAGAAAGAGACAAACAAAAAGTAAAACCAAATAAAGCAAAATCACAGTAGTAGCACACTTTCAACTCTTGTTTACATGTTTGTATAATTTGTTTGTTTGATTTGTCACTTTCATGTTTGTTTAGTTTGTTTGCTTGGTATTTTTTATTTGTTACTTTGGTAAGTTGTTTTTATTTGGTAGTTACTTAGTGTTTTTCTTGTTTCACTTCGTTTTTTGTTTGTTTCTCTCATTTCTCAATGAAGTAAATTGTATTGCACATCTGCTAGCCAGGATGTGCAAGTTTGCTTGTTTGTTTGTTTGTTTGTTTGTTTTGGGGTTCATTTTGGTTTAATTTTGTTTAATATTTTTGTTAGTTTTTACTTTTGTTCTAAGCAAGTAACATTACAACAATGAACCAATTCTAACTAATCTAATCTTAAAAGAAATAAACAAAAAGAAAGCAAAAAAGTAACAAAAACAAACTAAATAAACATAAACCGACAAACAAAAATATGGAAAAAACAAATATAGAAAAAACATGACTAACAAAACAAAAGTAAACACAAACAAACAAGCAAGCTTATGTAAAGGCTAGCAGTTGTGCAATACATAAACATTTTACTTGATGGAGAAATGAGAGAGAAACTGTAGCGACTCGCAGGTCTCGCAAGGGGCAGAACCGCGTAAAAATACTCTGCACTGTTCAGAACGGGCAGATCCACAAGCTGCTACCCAGCGAAGTTCTGAACAGGCAGAGGCACGTTCACCCAGATGTGGGCTTCCCAGGCGACGGCTGTAAGCACAATCAGTGCGGACGCGCTGCACCTGGCATCGTGTCTATTTAAGGGCCCTGATAACTGCGCACTTTGTGCGATCGCTAGGTAGCACCGGTAAACGTATCAGGCCCAAGAAAGACAAAGCGCGAGACAAAGCGAGCAGCGAGACAAAGGTGAAAGACCCAGCCAACGTCTTTACAACAAGCCAGCATTTGAAAGAAGAAGCAGTCAAGTGTGCGCTCTCAGTATAAGTGTTCAAACACAGTCCGCATTTAACACGCATAAATCCTCTGTAAGGGGGGACTCGCCCGAGAAAAAAAAGACAAAAAGCCTTATTTTTAGTCTTCAGAGCCCCGTCAGGTCTCGATTAGACTGTGGAGCTCTGTTTATTTTGTGTTTTCAGTTTTCTTTTGTTTCCTTTTAATTTCTAATTAATAATCTTGCGCTATCACAAAACAAGTGATATCATAAGCAGTCTTAAATACTCCTATTTCGTTGAAGCCCTGCGTAAGGGCCCTCATAAATATTATTACATCCGGTGAGGCACCACGTAACAGAAAGAACGAAAACAAAGTAAAAGAAGAAAAAAACTAACAAACAAATAAAATCAACTAAGCAAACAAAAAGAAACAAACAAAAAACTAATAAAACCAAATTAGCGAGCAAATTAATGAAACAAACATAAAAGAGTTGAAAAACAAACAAGATTTGCAAGTGTGCTACGCTTTATTCAAAGAGAGAATGAAAGCTTTTTCAACTAACAAATGAAAAGCAAATAAAATTCTTTTTACAGAATAAAGTAAAAATGAACAAAACAATTAGTAAAAAAAAACAAAAAACCTGCCTACAGGGTAGCAGTTGAGCAATGCAATTCATTTCACTTAATTCAAAAATGTGTGAGAGCGAGTGAGAGAGAAAATGAAAGAGAGAAACAGAAAATGAAGAGAGAAACTATCTAACAAAACAGACAGAGGGATCTTTCATTCTGTCTGTTAAATAACTAACGCTAGTCTGTCACTAATCACACTGCTGCCGTCATCCCCACACATCGTATTTTGACTCGTCTATATTTTGATATTTTTATTCAATTACGTTTTGCACATTCTGTAAATCCTGTTCAATTTATATATTTTTACATACTTTGATTTTAATTCAATAAAAAAAATTTAAATGTGTAAATTTGTATATTCCAACCTAAATTTTTATATTTTTATTTTATTTTATTGAAAATTCTATCTTTAATTTAATTGTTTTCTCTGGTGCAATTGTTTTTTTCATTGTAGTGAAATCTTTCTATCCTATCAGGGGTCACAGGCGGTTGCATAAGCGCTTCACTGCATATCATACTGTGTATGGTTGTGTATGTGACAAATAAAATGAGAATTTGAATTTCACCTGGGTAATGTTTTTCTTCATATAATTACATCTCACTAAATCTCTCTCACACACACACACACACACATATTCACATTGCACAACCCAGATCATCAAAATCTCACTTAGGACATTTGATCAAAATGTCCCAAAATCAGCTGTTGGGTTTTTACAGAAGTGCTAAAGAGAAGAGAGAAACAGAAGAGGGAGCGGTTATTCAGTGGAAACACTAAGCCATAAAAATCACATGAGACAACTTTTACTATTATTAGGAGCTCCATGAAGTCTCCGCCCTCTGTCCATCCTGCCGAACCAGCCCGGGTGGAGCCGCAGCTCTGCTACAGTAGCTCTCTGTGGACGTTCTTGTCCTCTGCCTGCTGTCTCTGAGGCTCCAGCTCCAGCTCCAGCTCCCTCATGAACACTGGCTCTTATCACCGCCTGCACCTGCCTCTGATTATTTGTTCCCAGTAGTCTGTATAAAGCTCCTAGTTGCTCTCTGAGGAGTCTGCTGTGTGCTGCTGCAGCAATCCTGCGCCGTGTCTCCGTCGTCTCCTGGAGTTCCTGCTCGCCTGGTTTTCTGAGGCTCTAGTTTCACTAGTGGTTTTGATTCTAAAGCAGATTAAACCCTCTTACCCAAACGTTTCCTCTTCAATGTTCAATTTGTATGATTTCCGTATTTGTGATGTCCTGCTCTCATTAATCATTAATCATTTTGGATTACTTTAATTAATAGAATTTAATTACAACGACTGAATTATACAATATTATACAGATGTAAACTTTACAGCATAACTTTCTCCTTCCTCATGCACAATTTGACATTAACTCAGGAGCTCTCATAGGCTATGACCTTTTTTTTTTCTGAACTAACAGGGTATCTGAATTTCTTTTGTAAATTCACCTATGAATAATTCAGCCATTAAATTGTTTGCTGTTCGAGATGCGTTCCTGCTCACCACAGTCTGTAAACAGTGATTTATGTGTCTCTTAACTAAACTGTCTTCTTTGACCTAATTTGTAGCTTTATTCTGGTTTGATCTTTTCTTTTGTTCTTTTTGTTTGTTTGTTTGTTTATATAAAAATAGGGGTTTAAAATTACACAATAATCAGTTTGATACACTTGTAATAAAGTGAACTAATTTATTATGAAATTAACTCGTAAACATGTAAACTGACAAACTTTTCATAATTCCTTGAACACATAAGGCAGGACATATCTGTACCTTTTATTTCTTTAAAAAAAAAAAAAAAAACTTGTGTCTGGGGTTTTTAAAGACATTAACAGAATTATAAATAACAAATAGAGCATAATCATCTTTTTATCTTTGCTTTTAGTGAGTATACTAACATTATATATATTTTTTTTTTTTTTTGCAACTTTATAGGAGACAAATTTCCCTAAGGCTATAAAATAGAAGGGGTGTTCAAGTGAAACCGGGACTTGTGAATACAGTACGGTGATTAAACATCTCAAAAGTTTTAAAGAAGGCCGTATGTCCATGAACGTTTCTGAAACATTCAACGAGTGGATCTCCCAATCCTTGAAAATCGATGGATAACCTGTCGCCGACTTGCACAAGACACTGACGCATCTGTCTGTGGGAACTGTACACACAATCATTCAACACCACCACTTGCACGTTACAGGAACTCGGCTGGGAGTCACTGCCACGTCCCCCGTACAGTCCTGACCTCGCTCCAAGCCATTTCCACATGTTTGGGCCATTAAAGGAGTTCCTGGGAGGCCAGCGTTTCAGACATGACATGGGCAGTCTGATCATGTACTGAGAAAACTTGATGGTGTCCAAGCACTAGTGAAAAACTGGGATAAGTGCATTATTGTAGTAGGGGATTATATAGCGAACTAACCGTGTTCTGTTAACTTAATGATGTCAATCTGTCTTGTCTCAGCTGGTCAGCTAATTATGTTTCTTAGTTAGCTAGTTAGTTTTGTTAATTTATGTTGTATGTAGCACTTTGGTCCTGGACGAACGTTGTTTCGTTTCACTGTATATGGTTGAAATGACAATAAAAGCCTATTTGAACTTGCACAAACAAAAGTCCCACTTTGACTCGAACGTCCCTCATGCAGAAAAGAAAGTATCATGATTGTCACTTTACTTAATAACTAAATGAGACGTCCAACAGGACATGTATAGACTCTAGATCGCTGATAAACTCAGTGCGCTCAGTCCAGACAGGTGTGGACATTAATTCCCCCAGGGAAGCTCGGACACGTGCGCGCCCTCATAATGTTGCCCGTGACTGATGGACAATACTCGACAGATGTGTCCATTGGACTCTGGGTGGAGTTTATTAGAGGAGCCCGATATTTATCACCTGCGTCTCTCTTCTGTACATTACACAATGTTTTGCAGGAGACAGGAGTGTGACAGCGGCAAAAGCATGATGTACAGTTCGACGCGTCTGGGTGACAAGTTACAGCTCGGGTTTATTGCTCGTAAAGCAGTTTCGCTTCAGGTCTAAAGCACGGACAGAGCGTTGTCTGGGTTACTACATATGTTTTCGCTTTAACAAGGACCATAAAAAGCAATCTTACCATCTCACTTTCTGCTCCTGTACATTCTGTTTTATTCTTCAGTGATATGTTGATGTGTGTCTCCGGTTTGGCATATGTGTGTGTGTGTGTGTGTGTGTGTGTGTGTGTGTGTGTGTATTTTACTCTTTCAAATATTTTTCAGGTTTTGTATTGCTGGGTAAACCCTTGTTTTTGTTTTTTTTGCCCAGACCGCTGCCAAGAAACATGACGTACTGTTTAAACAAACTGCCTGAATGTGAAAAATAAGTCTTTCACATCCCACAGTCAGGCTGCGATAACAAGTAATCTAGTGCTGTATTATTAGCATGCTAGTCTCCTTGGAACTTTACGATATTTTGTCTCGTGCAACCCTTCAGTGCCTTGGGGGGGGGTTCCTCGATCGTGGGCCTTTTATATGAAGACGCCCTTATCCAGAGCGACTCACGTAAGTGCTTTGAGGTTTCCATATGGTCGCCATTAGCCCACCAAGGATGCACCTATTTGCTCAATGTGAGCCTCATCACTTTATATTCCTGTTGATAGAACCACAACTAGATGTTGTAGCCCATCTGCTACAAGGTGTTGCATGTTCTGAGATGCTTTTCTGCTTGGCATGGTTCGTAAAGAGAATCTCTCAACACAAACAAGATTGTCAAGATCAAGTTCATCTCTGCTTTTCTCATCATCGATGCACACTGGATGTATTTTTCTGTATAAAATCTAGAGACTTTCCTGTGAATGAAAATCTCAGCTGATTGAGTGACCGAGTGGCGCAGTGGTAAAGCGCTCGCACTATCATCCGGAGATCGCTGGTTCGAACCCCGGGTGATGCTGTTGCCTCTCACAGCCGGATGCACAGAGAGAGCTGATTGGCCGAGCTCTCTCAGGGGGGAGGGATGAGAGGTACTTCGCGCTCCCACATTAACGACG
>JAQMYJ010000011.1:3100936-3122352 GCA_030014305.1 Clarias laeviceps | reverse complement strand
CGGAGGAAACACGTGGGCGGTCTACGGCCATCCCTACTGAGTGGCGGTATGAGCTTAATGTGGGAGCCCCTAGTGACTGGGAGGAATTGGACACGAGAAAATCGGGCAAAAATTCGGGGGGGAATAAAGTAAAAAAAAAGAAAATCTCAGCTGATAATAACTTCAAGACATCAACCTGATCAATTATCTTCTTCCGTATGGGTCGGAGGTCCAAGCTGTCTAATGCAGCAGGTTTACAGCAGTGTGTCTGTTTTTGAGGCTTGAAATTTGCATTATGCACTTTGATTTATCTTGGTGCCAGCTGCAAAGCAGGCCGAGTTTCACACAGACCTCAGTACAAAGCGTTTTCCTTTATCCCGACCCCCCTCCTGCCGCTCTCCTTCAGCGGACCGCCACGCGAAACGATGCTGCCATCTGGAACGGAAAGTCCCGATTCATCGCGTAGGGGCACGCCGCTGATAAGAGCATCCCCTCATCCTTGATTTTACTCTCCCCAGTGGAGCCTGACGCGGTGCATCGTTCAAACAGCCCTCTCCAATGCATCTTTTACCTTTTTTTTTTTTGGTGAGGCTGTGAAGTCATTAGTGCCTGTAGCTCTTCGAAAGTGCTGCATCTCCAAGCGGTACACTATCTCCACTAAATCACCTTGTGCAGTCTGCCAGCTCGAGTGGAAACAGGAAGCAAAGTGTGTATAGAAATGAGCTCTTCAGATGAGCAAGCGCAGGGCTCAGAGGTATGAATCTTGGATAAACTCCCATGACTCCAGACTGTCACTGGTGGGAGACATGAAAGGGCGAAAAGCTGTTTATACAGTCGGTAAACCTGTTTAGGGGTCAGGAAAGGGTAGCAAGAAAATTGAAAGTAATCAGACAGGAACATGGTTTAGTTGCTTTGGCCAACTATATAACCGTCAGTATAGGTGATGTAGGAATACTAAGGATGAACAATTAGTTCATGAATCAGCTCGACTGTTTAAAACCCAAAGCTCAAGTCTACTCAGCCGGTCTGATGAGTCTGATACAGACTACAGGGGCTCCTGAGAGGCGGCACAGAAAAGCGTTCGCTCTGTCATCTGGCAATCCCAGGTGATGCTACAGCCATCTGTAGCCGGAAGAATGGCATACTTGCGTTCTCATGTGAATCATAGGGACACGCGCCAATCATGGGCATCTGTGAGCAGGAGAGATGCACCGATCAGAGACCAGGCGACACCATATTATCATGATACTTCAGTGCTGATTACGATCGGGTCATTGTCTATACCGCTCTATCCTGTGTACAGGGTCGCGGGTGGCCTGGAGCCTATTCCAGGAGACTTATCGCACTAGGTGGGGTGCCAATCCATTCCAGGGCACACACACACAGACACACACTCACTTATACACTTCGGGGAATTTGGGAACGCCAGTTAGCCTCATCCGCATGTCTTTAGACTGTGGGAGGAAACCGGAGTACCCGGAGGAAACCCACGAAACACTGGAAGAACAAGCAAATTCCATGCATACAGTCCCCGAGGCGGGAATCGAACCCGGACCCTAAAGGTGCAAGGTGACAGTGCTAACCACTACGCCTTGTATTACATTTTTTTTTTGTAAATATCATGATTCGATATTCACGTTTCTTTTTTCTAAATTCTAAACAAACTTTCGCAAATGATTCGCTCCAGCCTCACATAATGCCGTGCTGCCTGCCAACGTGCGAATAGTTTACAACACGCCACCTGTAGGATTACGAAGGAACTGCAAGGTTTTTTTTCCTCACCTCAATTGCAAAAAAAAATTATATTCCTTTTTTTTATGTTTAAAATTAGATTCTGGAGTCAGTGTGGCGATATACAAGGAAGCACGATACATAAATGAATTGATTTTCCCCATATCTTCAACACCATTCACAATTTTCTTGGCTGTCACAGATTTCTAATTTTTTTTATTATGATCTGTGTATTTTGATTTTCATTTTTCTTTCATTATTATTTATTAAAAACTATAATTGACAGCAAACACGGCACAGAACCGGTTTATCCAAGCCGATGCTCATGGCTGATCATGGAGAAAACTGGCTCGTCACAGACTAATCAGCACTTCAAAAGTGTCACATCACATAGGAAGCATGCGATAGCTTTCACCCGTGCTGGTTAGCAGCTTTCACCCCATCATTGGCCCTGATGTCACTATGATAAACATGAGAGTGCAAGTATTCCACCCTTTTTCCCAGACTCTCTGCTACGGACGGCTATGGATTCCAACGTCACCCTGGATTTGATCTCGTGATCTCCAGACGATAGAGCGACAGCTTTCCTGTTGCATCACTCTGTCAGTGTGTCGCCTTGATCGGGGAGTGCCCTGAAGATTCAACACGACTTCAGCAGTCATCAAAAGAGAGGACGGAGGCGTAACAGCTTCAGAGGAGAGTGCTATCCGCCCTATGTCGCATACAGGAGCTCCCAGACGTCGGTGCTTTGACTGACAGCGCTGAGAGTATTCTATCCATGATCTCTCCTACTCAGAGCTCACCATCAGGTTGAGCAAGTGAGCAGCTCCTAAAGCGAAATTACACCACATTCGGCTTCATTAAAATCTTGGCAGAATAGAGACGGAGATGATAAACAGCATCTGGTAATGTTTACGGCTCATCGGACGACCGGTTACACTGAATTTCCCACCTAAATTTTCGCTTTACGTTCATTTTGTGTAATTAGCTTCAATTCCCTCTGGACTGACAGCTCGAGGATCTTTCATTCTCTTACTTACTCTTGTCAGGCGCATCTGGATCTACTTGTCATCTGCTGTGTATCTGGAGCAGACGGGCTAAATATTCGTCTCTGGAGGAAAAACGTGAAGGTGAATTTGTCGTCCTGACTAGCACGCAGATTAACAAGCTCTCCGCTGAAGAAACCTCTCCCTGAACGAGCTCCCCCGAGAACGAGACCTTCATGTTACTGAGAGACAGCAATAACAAAACACACACACACACATACACAGACAAATTTGTCATTTGAAATGTTGCAGCTGTTAATGACACACACTAAAGAAACATGTCAAAGACTGACCCTGTACATACACACACACACACACACACAGGTCACTTCTGATGTCCCTCATCAAGGAGCCATGAATGTCAGCAGCTACTAGAGATCATGGATTTCACCCCTCACACCACTCGGTAATACAGAAAATGTGTGTGAGCCAAAGAAGCTACTTCTGAAGCTGATGCAACATGGAAGTGACTGATCTTGTTTCCCTAAAAATTTCAAGTTGCTAACTTTAGCCGTTTTGAAGAGATGATTTTATATGTGCCCCAAAAACGCCCATTTTTCTGTCTCCTACTGTCTCGCTTTAAACAATAATCATTTAAAATGCAAATTATTCATATTTCTTTATGGGTATTGATACTAAAATTGGTGTAAGCTTCTAGACCTGTAAAAATTGTTCCTTAAATGAAAGCAAAATTAAGGATTTTCTTTTCCCCAAAAAAAATCTGTAGTGTCCGTAACCATGTCATATTCATGTTGCAATATCTTAGCACTTTGGCATTCTAGAACAATAGACTTTTTCAGGTTTATGTCTTTTCATGTGAAATTTAAATTGGCCAAGTTTCATCTGAACGACAGTTAAGATCATTGACAGATTAAAATTTTTAAAAAGTTACAGACACTACAGACATAAAATGGCATGAAATTGGATTTAGCAAATGTGTTTCTTTTCATCTGATAAAAATATTTAGAAAAATGCATATTTACCAAAAAAAAAAAAAAAAAAACTAAACATGGATCGGGAGATAAGAAGCATTAAGTGTTATGAAAAATGGTGTTATATGGTCCTAAAAATCACTTTTTTACCTACAGTAGGTGAAACACTTTTTAGCACCGAGTGCATGTGGCTCTTGTCCTCTGTCTGATCATTGGTTGCATCATTCAGGTGTCGTGATTGTGATCTGGTTTCGTATTTGCTCCTGTCTCTTATAACTCACCAAGCTGTTTATAACTCCGGGATTTGCTTTCTGTTTCTGTTTTTTTTTTTTTTTTAACTCTGATCCTGTTTCTCAGAGTCTCGATTTCACCTCAGCCCCGTTTTGCCTGTTTGCAGATCGTCTGATCTCTTGCCTGTTTTCTGGATTGTGTTTTTTCAGCAGTGACTCACAGCCAGAATAACGACTTAAATGCATTTGATTTTTAGGGCTTTGTGATTTTCAATTCAATAAAACTAAAGTTTACGCTCTGATTTATTTGAAGCAGCTCTGCAGCTTCCTTGCAGGTTGTGAAAGATTAAAAATGACTAACAGTATGTAATAAACAGTGAAACACTGTGTAACTTGTATTGTATGTCTCGTACAGAGCAATAATCTCTGCATTCCTGAGAATCGGCTGCTTCACCAGCCGCATATAAACTTAAAAAGAGGAAGAAACGATAATCTTGCAAAATACTAGATTTTCTTGGCGAATAAGGAATTTGTCACTTTTAGATGATGTAATAATTGTAACTTTTAAAAAAAAGGCTGTTTGATAGAGTAAGGGATCGACTGATTCAGGTATGAATCACGATTGTTTCACAGCAGTCAATCAGCCAGTGGACGGAATTAGCGGGTGTTCAGTTTGACCGATCACGTAACGATTTTGAGGCGAGTGCACGAGATTCTGAGTTGTGCAACAGAAGCGCATTTTTATGCCGTTACATTATCAAAATTTGCACGCATTAAAAAGCCTCTGCCTTTTTCTCCAAACTCTGTAAAAATTTGTGTGAATTCATGTAGTGCGCTAATTAGTATGTATGCGAAACATACGCATTAGAAGACGCATGTCTACATTACAAAACACATGCCACATTCTTTATAATCCTACAGGTGGCGCTCTCTGAACTATTTACAGTTTTAAGTTTGTTTAGAAATAATAATTATTGCAGAGGACAGAGATACGCGCTGCTCAGTTAAACGTTAAACTCTTCTATCTGAAGTTAGTTTGTATTGTTTAAATGCTATGATTAGTTTTTAAGTGCGAAAACCTAATGTTATAAGGAATGGGCTACATTTAATTACTCGTGTTTAATTCCGTTGTAAAGCTGTTATATAATAAAGCTATGTTATAACTGTTTAAGGTTCAAGGTTTTAAAATTGTAATAAAATCATTTTTATCGCGATAATTACAAAATGGCAATACCAATCAAATCGGCATCTAGGTATCGTGATAATATTATATCGGGTGCTCACTGGTGATTCCCATCCCTACTGTTCAATATATCAAAATCATACTGTATAACAGTAATCTAGACCTTTTTGAGAAATCATGATACCAAAGAACAAATGACAGAACCGACTAAAATCAATGACCAAATTTACCGATTTACAGCGAATTTACAATTTACAGGCCAACGTACAGAATTGCTGATTAGTTGATGACGTCATCGTGAACGCTCTGCCCTGGTCACATTATTACTTACTTACTGAAGTGAGGTGAACTATATCGCCGTGGCAACACCTTCACAACAGCAAAACTGTAGGAGTGTAGGAGTATTTCACTCTCAACACAAACAAATCAGGAAGAAGAATCAGAGGGGGCGTGGCCATGAGCGAGAGTCATGTAGACGGTTAAACGACACACACCTACGGAGAACGTGGCCCATGTGTGTGTTGCTGTGAGCTGACGGTTCATTTTCAGTTCTCTTCAGTGAACTTTAATTGAATCACACACACACACACACTTTCTCTCTTTCTCAGCTCCTCTATTTGTTGCTTGCCTCACAGCTACACACACACACACACACACACAATAGCCACATTCTCCTCAGGTGTATGTCGTCTCCCACTTTACCTGACGCTCACAGACAGCACTTCATCTCCGTTTCCTTGATCTTCCAAATTTATGATCATAATCGCCATCTGCCATCTTCAGTCTTTAAGTAGTTTTTATACTTTAATGCTGTTACGTTGCTGATGCTCGGTGCTTTCACAGGAAAAAATTCTTTTTCTTTATCTTCTATTTCAACAGCATTCATTAAAGGACATATTTATCTATGAATGAGGTTTTTATCTTTATTGTCTTTATTGCTAGTTAACACATGACTTTAACACCCTCAAGCTGAATTTAAACACTGAAAGCTAAATCAGTGCCATAAATGAGGAATTCTGTTATTAATTCAAATAAATGATTATTCTTTTAAACCATCCATAAATTATTCAACTAACAAAATGGTCGTTAGTTGTAGCAGCTCTAATGTATGTTGTATATGTAATCATAATAGAATCATAAATAAAGGTTAAGTGAGGTTTGTTGTCTATTTATTTTATATTTTACTTAATTTACATGTCTTTTCTAAATGTTCTGATTGTTTTTATATGCAAAAATATGATTATAGTGGTAAGTGGTAAGGAAAGTGGTAATATTAATATTTTTTGGTGGCTGGAACGGATTATCTGCATTTACATTATTTTCTATGGGACAATGCGTTTTACAATACAAAATTTAGCTTCAAGAACTCGAAACGGATTAAATTCCTATGCCAAAGTACCGGATTCCACCCAGCATTGGGAGAACATGCAAACTCCAAACACACAGAGCGGGAATCAAACCTGGCCGGGAATCGAACCTGGACCCTGCAGGTGCAAGGGCTAACAACTAAGCCACTGTGCCACCATATACAGTATATAGTATATAGTAAAGTATGAAGGGATTATTGAATTAATGTTTAAATATTCGTTCACCTCTACTATCTTGCTGGCAGCTTGTTAAGAAACCTACTCTATACAGAGGGGATCAAAAAATGCATACACACTTTAACAGTTATGTTATCTATGCCCTTTTTTAATACTCAAATTGAATTATGGCAGCAATGTGTGGTGTTATATTATATTTCCTCTAAAGATGTCAGTAGTGGCACCGTTAGCTGGCATCGTTGAGAGCCAAAGGAAATGCCAGAGGTACGCTTTACTTTTGAGCATCGTTCTGAAGTGGAACCTGTAAATCTGTACACTGTACATTTCTACACTTGCTGCACCCTGGACAGTCTAGTCGATGTTATTCACGTTCGGCGAATTCAAAAGAGTCTGGATGCTAATGGTGAGCGCTTTCAGCACCTATTGTGATTGCATAATTGAAACATGACTTACAGCTACCCTTTGATGTTCATATCAATTTAGTAATAATATTGTTATGCATATATTTTACATGTTGAAGTGTGTTTACATTTCTTAGGCCTCCTTTATATTGTGTATCTTCAAGAAATGTCTTGAAATGATCAATTACACTCTGATATTTTTGTCCTCCACTTGCAGAGTTGTTGATCTACAGTACTGTGCAAAAGTCTTAGCACCCTGTGTTTTTAGTACAAACTTTGTGATATGACTTTTTATTATTTTTAGAAGTCAATACCAAAAACATGTCATTTTCAAACATCAGAATTTCACCACAAAATTGCAAAGAAAGCAGCAGGTTATTTAAGCGATTACTTTTTAGACAAAAATCGCAAAAAAAGAAGCCGAAAAGTTTTCAGTAGAACTGTGGGTGGTTTTTGCAGGATGCTCGGTAAAACTTGTCATGTTTTCATATATATACTGTATATTCATATATATTATACAGTATGTGATTCTAACAATTTCTAACATATTGTAAAATAAGCAAAATTGAAAAAAAAAAAGGTAGAAAGATTTAGCAAACACATCACACCTGTTCCCGTGGGGTTTTAAGACCTTCTTTCCATGGTGTATCAGGCTGAATGACTCTTGCGGTAACCACACACTCCCCTAGGACTTTCACAAGAAAGCAGAACAATAGATGGAAGATAAAACTCTGAAACACAGGCAGCGATGTCTTTCCACTTTACATGCACATTATGTGCCTTACTGCTCAATTTTTTTTATATATATTTTTTCTTCCTATTATTTCACACATTACTGTGAGCAGACCTGTATGCAGAAACATCACATTTCCCACCGTCACTGCAGCAGCAATAAAACCAACAAACCTGCAGCATGAGCTTGGGCTGCCTCTCTGTCGTCTCCTCGCGATCGCAGCGATAAGGTGAGAAAGGCCAGGTATATACGGTACAGTAGCTTGAGCTGCTATATCATTACTGCCGCTCGTGTGCTGAGATACTGTATACAGTACGTGGGCGAGGGACGAGTCGTAACCAACACCTGCTCTGTGAATTACGATTTTAAAAAGCATGCAATGCTTTGAACATGAGCTAGTGGCTTGGATACTTATCTAATCTGTAACAAGGAAAATATCAGGATTTTCCGTTTGCATAACATTTACTCTGACTATATTACAGTCACAGACCTGACAACCTTGATGATGTAACTCTGGATTGCGTTATCACTCAAAAATGCACTAAAAGGCGAGATAAGGAGAACACGAGGTAAGCCAGTCTACTTAGGACTTTGTGCCAAAGGAGCTACTTCTGAAGTTGTTTATATACAACATGGAAGTGATCGATCTTGCTTCACTAAAAATTTCAAGTTGTGAACTTCAGCCTTTTTTTATTTATTTTTTTACGTGCCCCAAAAATGGCCATTTTTCAACGTTATACTGTCTCACTTCAAACTATAATCATTTAAAATGCAAATTATTATATAATATTTCTTTGAGTATTGATACTAAAATTGGTGTAAGCTTCTAGAAGCATAAAACCTGTTAAACTTGTTGCTTAAAATGTTTTTTAGTAAAAACATGTCAAATTTATGTTGCAATATCTTAACAATTTTGCATTTTAGAATAAAACACTTTTTCAGGTTTATGTCTAAATTGGCCAAGTTTCATCTGAATGACAATTAAGATCATTGAAATTTCCAACTGAAACAAAAATAGTTACAGACACTACAGACATAAAAGGGCATGAAATTGTGTTTAGCAAATGTGTTTCTAATAAAAACATAAACGTGTAGCGTATTTACAAAAAAACGAAGCATGGATCGGGAGATAAGAAGCATTAAGTATTATGAATAATGGTGTTACATGATCCTATCTGAAGATTCACTTTTTCACCCAGATGAGACACTTATGGCACGAATACCTCATTTTGGCCGAATACTATTTGTATTATATCTATCTTTAAGCATCCAGCTATAGTGAAAACAGCAAAATAATCGAATTTTTATTCAGATTGTGCATCAGTCTGAAATCGGACCGAACAGCTATGAATCTTAAAATCCACCTTTCTCCTGTTAACAGAATTCCAGCTCGGTTTAAAGAAAATGGTCGACCCTGGCCTTCTGAAAGAGGTCTTTGTGCTGTTTGAAGAGCTCTTGAGTACAACGCTCCCGTTCTACACCTCGGCGCTGAAGAAAAGTCAACAAAGCATTAATAATGTGTTAATAGTTAAACCTTACTTACTACGACCAGAAGGCAGCACTGGATTTTGTTTACAAAACAAACAAAAAAAACATTTTACCTAAAACAAGCCTGAATATTCCTACAACAAAGTGTCAAATAATCTATCCAGATCGCTGGTTCGATTCCCGGGTGATGCTGTAGCCTCCCGCAGCCGGAGGTCTAGAGGGAGCTGATTGGCCGAGCTCTCTCAGAGGGGAGGGATGAGAGGTACTTCATGCTCCCACATTAATCGCGGCTCTACAGCCAATCAGGGGCGTCTGTGAGCTCGCGCACGCGGAAGGAGCGGATAGCGCTGTCCTCCGAGTGTGTTACTCCGCCCCCAACGATGCGTGAGCGAGCAGTTGGGGAAGATGCGGTCGGCTGGCAACACGTGGTTCGGAGGAAACACTTTATAGTCTTCGGCCCTCCCGACTGAGTGGTAGTAGTAGCTTAATGTGGGAGCCCCCTAGTGACGGGGAGGAATTGGACACGACTAAATTAGGGAGAATATCGGGAAAAAAAAAATTTATAATCTCACACTTTGTGAAAAAAAAGTTAGATTTTATTTAGTATAAATAGAAAGTGAGTTAAATAAGCAGGTGTTATTCTGACGCCCTGAATCAACCAAATAATGATATGACCTGAGCCACGAGATGCAAACTGAGCTGCTAAAATGTTAATATTTAAATTCACCTAATTTGACTGATGTTTTTATTTATTTATTTATTTATTTTATTTGTTACGGGCACAAAAGGGCATCTTGGTGATGCTGGGAATTGAACTCATGACCTTCTGAACAGGAGAAACTGACCACACAAATTGAGTTATTTCTGACTATCTCTCTCTCTCTCACTCGTCTATACTGTTTATCCTGTTTAAGGTCACAGGAAGCCTGGAGCCAATCCCAGAGGACTTGGGGCACTAGTCGGGGTACACCCTGGGTGGGGTGCCAATCCCTTTAGGGCACAAGTACGCACTCACACACTCACTCTCTCACATCCATTTCAGCCATTAGTCTATTTCATCAAATCAATCAAGTTTTTTTTGTAAAAAGGAGCAATCAAAGATCTTTGTCTTTCAGAGAACAGAACAAAGGCCTCGGACGCTCCAGCTTTCCTACCGTGATTAACCGCTGAGAGCAGAGCCTTTACTTCCTCTCATCACCTCCTACTTTAAAACGTTGCAAATGATGAAATAAACGTCTGTACTACTTATGTACTTTCATGATTTACATTTTTTGATCTACATATTAAACAAATCAAACTTTACCTCACTGACACATTTAAATCATGTCAATGTTTTAAGCATTTCAATGTTCAGCTCACACCGCCAAGTTTTACGCAATTTATAAGCCCCTTCAGTGAGGCCTGCATTCCATATAAGTCATGTTTAAAACTCTCAGCACATTCCGTCAAACCAGGATGGAAAGTCCCAGAAGCGTAAGCACGGCAACAACAATATTTTATTAAAAAGTCACTGCAGGAAATCACCCTGATCTACATTTTTTGGCAGGAGCTGTACTTGCTGAGTCGGATGCTAATTAAGTGTAAAATATCCATTTAAACGTCACCTCATGTTCTCTCCGTACTGCCCTCCATCAGATAGAAGCCGAGGAAAAGTACCTGACATGGTTATACATGCAATATCTCTCCCGGCACACTCCACCTTCTCACCAGCCACAAACACACACATATACCTGTTTGTCAACATTGTGAGGACCGCCAACTATCTAAACGATGTTGTGCTAAAAATATCCTCAAAATAAGCCTTTACCTTAACTTCAGTAAACTACAACAACATGTTTTGGTTCTTTTTGATTTGTTTTTGAAATATAGTTACTTTTTTTTTAAAACAAACAATGTTTTGCTTGTGGGGACCAGATAAATGTACACGTTTTTTTTTTTTTCATCTTGCTGTGTGTCACATTCTTAGTAATTGTTATTATCGTTAGTACACACAACTAACCAAAGCCGTAATCATTTTGCTCAAACACTCAACATATCATAAATATTGTCAATAAAATGTTTCTTTTACATTAAAATGATGAATTTTTTACTAGATTTAAAACAGCACAGCCCTGCACTATATGAAACACCGACATCATGTTTGCTTTTTGCTATTATACATGAGACAACTCGAGTGAAACTAAATATGCAAGTTAATTAAAACCTTTTAAACCCATCTGATCAGTGCAGAGAAGGTTATTTGATGTTCCGATGTACCACTGCGAGATGATCGGATCTGTTTACAGACGATTCCGCCTCGACTCGAGTCTTCACTTCTGGTTACACAAATGTCAAACAGACCATGAAGCATGTACATAGCCGAAACAGTGTCTCACATCTGTATCTTATTATAGGACCAGGTCTAAATAAGGTCAAAGTGATAAACGCATACTCTGTTGAATGCTAAATGTCAAGCGAGTTTGAGCTTAGATCCATCGGGACACGACTGAAATGTCTGAATGGCAGATTAAATTTTAAAAAAATTATCTAATTTGTAAAGAAGCCCCAGGATATAAAGAAAGAAGTATCGGCCTTGTAGCACGTATCACATTACTGATCACATAACAGCTCACAATCTCTGAAATCAATAAACTCCTTGATAATTTTTTTTAAGACCAAGTGATGGTTCGGAAAGAAATGACACACAACCAAAAATGCTTTGTCAAACCATGCTTCCTGTTAACAACACATGCTACTGTAGAGCAAGAAACGCCCCCAGGGGAGGTGCATATACATTCTAGAGAACATTTAATTGAAAAAAACTGAAGAAAACTACAGAATTTCAATCACACTGCTGCTGTCATACACACACACACCATATTTTTACACCTCACACTATAAATAACATTTTGTGCCTTCTGTAAACCATGTGTAATTTATATATTTAACGAGGCACACCCTACACCCTAGAGAGAGTGCCAATCCATTACATGGGACACCCATACACTTACGCCAACTAGCCTAATCTGCACGTCTTTGGACGTGCATGCAAACTCCACGTGCACAAACCTGAGACGGGAATTGAACCCGGACCCTGGAGATGCAAGGCGACAGTTCTGACCGCTAAGCCACCATGTATGTTTGTATGAAAAATCTGAAAAATATTAATTGAACCAAAATCGTGTCACATCATAACAGGTTTAGTCCAAGTACTAATATCGAATTTTTGCCCTAATGTTTTGAACCAACATTGTGGAAATGAAACTATAATATTAAAATTGGAGAAAAATCTATATATGTATTGTATTTCTTTTTCTGGCTACACTTTCATATGAAACCAAGGTACCACTGTAATATCTATTGGTGCAGGTATAAGCTTATCAGTAGCTTATTTTAAAGTACATTATTAAATCCGCCACATAACTGTTCATACATCGCTTTTACTCAACATTTCGATTTTTCCTTATGGTGCAAGTTAAACTTTGGCCAGATATCGAAGTACAGCACTGCAAAAGTTCCTAGACAGATTTAGACAGTAAATCTGTCTAGACAGACATACAGACAGACAGAGACTGGTTTCGGGTCCTCCAACCTATGAAACGCAAAAGATATCACTGAAAGAGCGTGTTCTCATAGAGAGAGCCTTTCTTTTATTTGGATAGATGTAAAAGAGAAAATCATAAATGTTTATTACACCTACACATCAAACAGAAATGTTACACAGGTTAAAGATTTCATGGAGGAATGTATGAGAAACTGGGATTGAGTAAGGATTTGGAGGTCAAAACAGGAGAACTTCAAAATATAATGTTTTTTTTTAAAACAGAGAGAGAGACAGAGAGAGAGAGAGAGCATGTGCTGCGCAGGTACAGTATAAAGAGTTCCGCCGCTACAATGTAACACTCTCTGCCTTTGATCTCAGAGCATCTCATAGGGATGAACTGGATGAACTGGATGTATTGCCATGTACTGCCTCAAACACACCTCCTTGGATGAAATGTCAGTGCGTCACCCTGTGTAACATCGGTGCCCATAACACACACACACACACACACACACACACCGGGGCATTCCAACACGCACCGGCGTTACAAGCTTCCATTCAAACCCTTTCGAATGTCTAGGCAAAAAAGACTACAGACAGATATCTTACCTTTCTCCCGTGTCTCTTTCGCCATCCTGGTCCGAGTCTGTGTGTGTGTGTGTGCGCGCGCGCGCGTGTCGGTCTGTGCGCGCGAATGTGCCCGGCTTCAATAAAGTGTCCCCGTTTTTTTTTTTTTTTTCTTTCCTTCGTGCCCTGTCGGAGCGCCACACTTCCCCTCTCCTTCACCTCCGCCTGTTTCCTCAGGTAAGATCGAAAGTTAACGACACGCTCCCCACCGGCGCTCTGCGCGCAAATACGGCCAACCAATCAGCTGCTCCGGAGTCGCGGCTTCCTCCAATCACCGTCCAGGACCGATTCCCATCAACCAATCAGCGTTCGCTGGAGGTTCGGCTTTCTCACCTTACTCTTAACAGAACTCCGAAGTCTAAAGCTGCGAGTCTGCGACATGACCGAAGCTTAAACTGTACTAGTGTTAGTGACGGGAAAAGTGTTTGTAGAAAAGAGTTTGTAGAAAAGAGTTTGTTAAAAGGTTAAAGCTAAAAAAAAAATAATAATAATGTCAAGAGCTTTAATGTAATCAGTGATATTTTTATGATTTCAGGTTGGAGCCCACTTACACCTCTGTCTCTGTCTAACTTATTAATACAAAGAAATACAATTTTGTGATGCGAGGTTGAGTATCTTACCCCTTGTTTACGCTAAGTTGTACTTCCTCCGTCATCAGCCCCGTTTGTGTCGTTTAAGTTTTGTCTTAAAATTCACGTAAACCACTAAAATAAGTAAGCCCAGTAAAAATATTCAGTTTAGCTTTTCTAATTAATACCTATTGGTGCCGATGTTCTTCAGGATCCGGGTTCGAGTCCCGCCCCGTGCTTCCTCCACATACTCTCGTTTCCTCCCACAGGCCAAAGATATGCAGATTAGGCCAACTGGCGTTTCTAAATTGGCCGTAGTGTATGTATGAGCGTGTGAGTGTGTGTATGTGTATGTGTATGTCCTGGGATGGATTGGCACCCCATCCAGTGTGTACCCCGCCTCATGCCCAAAGTCTCCTGGGATAGGAGAAATTTCAGGCCCCCCACGACCCTGTGTACAGGATAAAGCGGTATAGACAATGAGAGAGTGCTGCAGGTGTTTGTTTAGAAGTAGCTTATTATTTTTTGGTCTTTTGGCTGCTCCCAGCAAGAAGTCACCACAGCAGACCTTCCGGGCCGCACAGGCCCTTCCCGATGCAACCCTCCCATTTTATGCGGGCTTGGGACCAGCACTGCATCCAGTGCCCGAGCAAGTAGCTTATTAGTAGCTTATTTTAAAGTCGATTATTAAATCTGGCACATAACTGTTCACTTTTAACATCACTTTTACTCAACATTTTGATTTCACTTATGGTGCAAGTTGTAAACTTCAGGTAGATGTCTAAGTAATGCAAATACCTAATACCTAATATCTAAATAATGTAATACTTCCTGTGCACCAAACAACTGATGAAGGTGTTTGGATGAACACTGAAACGTCTTGTGTTTTAAGTATGTTTGTAAGTCCAGTGTTTTTGTAAATTAAACTTTATTTAGAAGAAACTTCTACCTGGATGAATGAATCTCCACAGACAAGTAATGCAAAAGTTTCATTAAATTCTGTCAAGTCAGTTTTTTGCGTGATGCTGTGACAAATCTGGATGGACAGACCTACATACATACATGCATACAGACAGACAGACAGACAGAAATTTTTCGGTGATTGGTTTTGAACTGGAAGTATAAAACGGAAAGATATCATTTAAAGAGTTCTGACCAATGTACAGACAAAACCTTTTATTTATAAATTCTTTTATAGATAAATGTTATTTCTTAACAAAACGTCATGTTCTTGTCTCATTTCTATATGGATGACATACTAAACGCAATAAACTGTCCATTTCATCTTGCACCACAGGTGGCACAGGTGATGTCGGGGTCGTTTTGGTGACTAAAATGATGGTGGTGAAATACTGTATCAGTTGACACAATCTGTCTATTGTTTAAAAAAAAAACTAATAAAGCACACCATACTATTATTTGACTAGTCGAAGCAATTCTATCTGGAAAAAGTGATTCAAACTTTTTTCTGTTCGCCTGGTGATGGTAAGAACTTATGGTTGAACTGATTGTGGTGGACTTAATGGGTGGACAGGTATGGAAATCTTGTTGTCGTATGGTGGTGTGAATAGTAACGTAAACACACCGTCCTTTAGGAACATTTGTTATATTCTTGTCCAGTGATGATATCTGTTGAGGAGAATTTTAACTTTGTGTAGAAGCAAGTAGGTTTTACTAGATAAGAGAAGAGAACTGATCACAATGAACAAACCCAAAATAAGATTTTTTTTTTATGTTAATTATATTATATATTTGGAGGTAAAACAGTGGATGTCTTAAGCTCACCTTAAACTAACCTAAGTTAGTTAATGGTATTGAATTTGTAATGTTTACCTCACAAGATGTGTGATACTAAAAAACAAGAAGGTATCCCTGTGCCTCTGTAATCTACAGAGCAGTTTCGCCAAATTTCAGCTCTATTTCTAATTTATATAAGAATATGTTTAATTTGATCGTTTGTAAAGTCGTAAACTAATTTATTCAAGGTATTTATTTAATACTTTTTTTATACAGTGATATACAATGTAGTACGATATTCCTGGACCCGGGCCACTTGGGCTTGCTTTGTCCCATTACCCTCACACTCACCCTCAACATTAATGTAAATAAATGCTTGTATACCTGTAATCAGGAGCACCTAGTGATAGTTTGATGTTTTATTATCACATAGACTTTTTTTACATACTGTGTACACTTCCAGATGTCTAATCTACTCATACTGGCATGGGTTTATGTTTCTTGTTTCAGATGCCCTATTGGCAACACCGTAACAGCACACATTGTCTAATAGACAACTACACAAGAATCTATATAGCAGGAATCACCAGAGACCAGCCGATATGATATCATCAAGATAGCTGGGTGCTGATTCGATTTGTATTGCGATTCTGTATGTATCATCACTCACTCATCCTCTAGACCGCTTTATCCTGTATTCAGGGTCACGGGGACCTGGAGCCTATCCCAGGAGACTTAGGGCATGAGGCAGGGTACACCCTGGACAGGGTGCCAATCCATCGCAGGGCACACACACATACACACACTCACACACTATGGGCAATTTAGGAAAGCCAAGCACAGGGAGAACATGCAACTCCATGCACACACAGAGACAGGAATCGAGTCTGGCCGGGAATCGAACCCGGATCCAGGAGGTGTGAGGCGACAGTGCTAACCACTACACCGCCTGTATGTATCATGATTTCATAAATATACAAATTCATTATTGTATCTGTTGCAATTCTAATCAAACTTAGCAAATTATTTGCTAATATATGTGCTTGCCAATGTGTGAATAGTTTAGAGGGCACCACCTGTAGGATCATAGAGGAACTGCAACATTTCAGTATTTCAAATGCAAACATATGGTATATAAATAAAAATATATATATTTAATTGATTTTGGAGTCAGTCTGGCGATACATGAATTGAATCACAATGCATGACTCAATGAATAAAATGAATGTATAACAAAAAAAAATTCCCCCATTTCTACTACATCCAGGATTTTAGTTCTATAATGTAGCTTTATGATATATTGCTAATGCATGTGTCTTAGGGTTGGGATACAATGGGAGGCCATACTGTATCATTGTTGATGGATGCCAGTTTATGGATGCCCAGTGTGGATGCCAGTTTGCCCCACACTACTACACTGTCACCTCAAGAAAATCATTGGGTCTAACCTGATCACCCGATTGTAAAATATTCACTCTTGTATTCAGAATCATTTATTTCATTTATTATTAAAAGACTCAGCTGCCCAAAGTTAATATGACTCATGAACAGAAAACCAAGACCCAAGGATTAAAAAGTGTTCGGGATGTCGATGGAGCCTTTTTTTTTATTATTATTAAGCCAAGTCGATTAAAATCCTTTTTTTTTTTTTTTTTTTTTTTTTACTAATGCATTCTGCTTTTAAAATGAATGCTTAAATTCTTAAATGTAAAGTCCTCTCAACAAGTATACCAGCCATTTGAAACCTAATTAAACGAATTGCTTTATAGAACCAGATCCCTTTGAAGCAATGCAGATGCTCATGTCGTACCAATTAGCAGATGACTTGCAGTAGCTGTTTTAATTATTAATTTGTTGTTAGTACAATCACATCTGGTAAAAACATCTTAGTCTAAGTGGTGTCAGAGCTGGCGAAAAAAAAAACGCACGCACACACACACACACACACACACATGTGCAGACAAAAAAGCACCATAGCAACTGTAGCCTTAGAAATGCTTTTCAAGTGCGAAATAATGACATAAACAGGCCATTTTTTGCACTAAGAAGTGATCGGAGGAAGCCTAAAATAGTCCAAGCCAAGGGCCACGGATACAGGAAGCAAAAAAAAAAACAAAGGCAGATGACCTCAGGCGTATCTTCTCCTATCATCTCAACAGCTAATGCTCATTGATTCGAGTCAGCACAGCATTGAGAATCTCACCGGGCTCTTACGTCGGGCTGATGAGACGTCAGCGTGACACAAGATAGCAAATACCAGTCTGAGGTCTGTGCCAAGTGAGAGCTGCCAAAAAAATCCTTGTTTCAATAGTCGTCTCAAGGGTCAGTTGAAATAAACGTTGCTTCATGGGAAGATGGAATTTGGAAGTGAAACGATCTGGCAATCCAAAAGTTCTTAGCAAAGCGCGAATGAAGAACGGAATTATCCTGATTGTGATTCTATTCTAAGAATCCTTTCCCTTATATAGACAGGGTGAAAGACATTATCATGACACAAGAGTATCAAAGGTCTATAAGATGTAATACAATCAATTAATGGTTTATTTCGTTAAAAAAATATGTGCAGATATTCTTCCTTTACTCACAATCCTCCAAATACTGTACATCATCACATGTTTAGGGGTTTCCTTTGCCTGATCCATTGAATATGTTTATTCATCATCATCAGTAATTGTTTTATTATGGTCAGGATCACGGCGGACCCGAGGCCCAGTGGGTCAAAATATGATATTAGGGATATACAGGGTGGGTGAAAAATAACCAGGCATTAAAAATTAGTAATAAAGTCCATATTTCTAATACAAATTGTAAATCTCCTTTATTACATAGGAAATTGAAAGCAAATCTTTAAATTTCAATGTAGGCACTGGTGGCGTCAACCACTTTCCTCAAACGGCTAGGGCTGGAACACATAATCTCCTGACGGAAGCCATTTGCAATAATGCCTCCAAGTCCTCCAGTGTGCGAGGCTTTGTCCTGCACACCTCCTGCTTTACGATGAGGTCCGTGTCGTCCCAGCCAACGTCCTGGAGAATCCTGGTCTAACCATGTAACCATGGAGCGAAACGGGGAGAGACTGTTTTCATCATGACTCCAGTAATACTACAAATTCTATAGTCTTTAAATATTGCCTAGTTAATTTTTACCCACACTGTACACATTGACATCGAGGGTCAAACTTGAATAAATAATCAGTACAGTAAGTTCTAGAATGTTTGTAGGAGATGCGAGCAAAGCTGAATTTCTGCAAGGAACGAGCAAAGCATATGGTACGAGAAATCCACGAGCTGTGAGATGGTAATGTAACCTAATTTATTTACCTATTAAAATTACTGTCAAATGTACCCAGATGTGCAGAACATACGTCTATAACACGAAACTCACCGATATTCAAACCCAAGAGGATTTTACGCCTGTATACAGTATATACTGTAACATAAGACAATACCCTTATATCTCTTGTATAACTTTTCATCTGATTGCCAGGGCTAACCTCCAAATTTCGCCTTTTTTTAATGAGCGAGTGCTGTCTGTCTGATACTTTTGCGTTCCCTTGTGTAGAGCTGTTATTTGGGGTGATACTTCTAGCAAGGCGATTTTTGCTGCACTTCCACCTCCTACACGTCCCACGAGAGACGAGACCGAAAAAGTTGCAAAAGGCGATTGACTTTCCAAACCATTCTCAGTTCATGAATAAAATATATTTGTCTCTTTGGTGTGTGTGTGTGTGTGTGTGTGTGTGAGTGTGCGTGTGTTCATCTTGTAATGCGAGATCGATGTGAAGCCCAGAGGTGTTTGGGAAATTGATGTACAGTATGTGACTATGTTGTTATTCACGCCTCAAAACATAGCCCTGCTTAAGACTAAGCACAATGAAATCTTCTTATTCCTCAAGGCACGTCATGCATATTTATTCATTTATTTATATATTTATTTATTCTTCAGTCCACCCACTCAGAGTTCAAACTGGGGCACTCATGGAACACACAAAGTACTTTGAAAGAATTGCAATTAGCTTAAAGCAGAATTAACAGTCCAAGGATACGGCGATCGTTATAAATCACCCCACACCCCTCTGAGCGTTGTCCGTGTCACTGGGGTCGTAACCTTACCGGCGTGAGTAGCTTTTACCCTTTAATGTGAATGTACAGAAGTGGAAATTTACTAATGATTTAAGGACCTGTCTTGTACCATTAATTACCATTAAAGGTACACTACATGCATCGTTTTAAATGCTGTACCTTGTTCTCTAGTTGGCACCGTGGTTCCACACCTCCAGGGTCTGGGTTCGAGTCCCGCCTCGGGGTCTGTCTGCATGTTCTCCCAGTGCTCGGTGGGAAACTCGGTGTTTTTTTTTTATCCCACAGTCAATGCAGTCATGCAAATTGGTCTTTCCAAAGTCCCTGTAGTGTGTGCTTGCGTGCCCTGTGATGGATTGGCACACCGTCCAAGATGTACCCCTCTTGCATCCAAACCCCCCCGTGACCCTGTACCTCGCATATATCATCACATCAAAGCTTCGCATTATCTGTCATGCATGAAGATGTGATACGATGTATAGAGTGTTTGCAGGGACGTGACCGGATGTTGCCTTTCCGCATAATGATGGTCCAGTATCCGTCTATATGACAGGATTCAGTGTTTATCCAAGTTATTATATGGAAGATCGCTAGCCGTGCTGTAATGTCAGTCTTGAGCTAAATAATTACATGTGATTGGGAAATAAACCAAAACAAACTGTGAGAATGCAAAACAGACAAGCATCAAACTGGCAGATTTATTCTGTCTACTAGAGTACACTAAAGCAAAAGTTTTATATTCCCAACCGTGGGTTTTGTATTTGTATATATTTATAGCATGAGGACAGGTCCGACATCCTTCTACTGCACTGAATGTTCAGAAAGATTATAATATAAGACAGGAACCCATTACACAAACACTTAGGAGGAGGATAGGGCAACGTCACCGGCACTACCTTGGATTTGATGTCCTGAACAGGTCAATATAATAATTTCCCACTGGATACGCGGGCTGTGTCAGACTCAGCAGGGATTCTGTGCAAGCGAATGTTTTTTGATCATCAGGACACGCAGGACAAGAACACTTCCCTGGCACTTAATGTTTTATAGACCAGAAAAGACCATGGTTCGAAGGTCAAGCAGAGATGTAGAGCAAACACTCTAAATATTATTGATCTTAGCAGGATTAATGGCTGAAGCTCTTATATCACCTCTACCGCTTATCTCGTACAGGGTCACAGGAGCAGGAGGTGGGTACGAGGTGGGATACACCCTGGACAGGGTGCCAATCCATCTCAGGGCACACACACCATGGAAAAGCCAATTATGGCGCTTTTCCACTGCATAGTACGGCACGGCACAGTTCAGTACAGCTCACTTTTGGGGGGGTTTCCACTGGGAACAGTACCTGGTACCTGGTCCTTTTTTTAGTACCACCTCAGCCGAGGTTCCAAGCGAGCCGAACAGTTACCAAAACGTGACGTGTAAACTCTGCTGGTCACTGATTGGCCTGAGAAAATCGTCATTACTGCGTCATGGAACTTGCGACACGAGACACAACAGACCCGCTAGATTTAGCACAGCCAGCGAAGGATCGGACTGTTTCGTGGTCTATTGAGGAAGTACAGACGTTCCTCTCGTTGGTAGCCGAGGAGCGGATCCAGCGAGAGCTTG
>JAQMYJ010000011.1:3074885-3100180 GCA_030014305.1 Clarias laeviceps | reverse complement strand
TTTGTTGACAAGTGGGGCTTGAAAATTCACCCACCCCCTTAAGTGGGGAATGACAGAAAATGTTTGAGAACCACTGGGCTAGAGCCACGACTTATGTGAGAGCGCTAGAGCATCACCAACATTTCCCCTGACAGAGCTTGGCCAATCAGGCTCCCCGACTGCAGGAGGCTACAGCATCACCTGGGAGTCAAACTTGCAGTCTCCGGATGATAGGCTGAACCCGTTACCGCTGCGCCACTCGGAAAGGAAAACTCTGAATACTGATGATGCCATAGCAATCCGTGGAGTGAAAACTGACCGGGCTTTCTGGGTGGGTGGAACGGTATACTCAGTCTCTACTGTCAATCACAGGAACATTAGGTAATCGAGGCATGTATGCAGAAGTGGGTGGATAGTGCTTTCCTCTGAGTGTGTTACGCTGTCCTGTGATGCAGCAGTTTGAACAGATGACACTTCGCAGTTATCAAAAGCTCAGTGGTTAAGGCATTGGACTATGGTTGAGAAGGTCCCAGGTTCAACTCCCATGACCACCAAGTTGTCCCTGTTGGGCCCTTTGGCAAGGCCCTTAACCATCAACTGTTCAGAAGTATAATGAGATAAAATTCCTAAATGTTGGTGGGTTCGCATGAGCAGGTGACAAAACTAAGACGAAAATTCTGTTTGTCTAAACACACGTGGACATTTAGTATTAATCCCAAACAGAATTAAGAGGGAGGCGGGAGAGAGGGAGTCCCTGCACCTCCAGGGTCTGGGTTCGATTTCCACCTTGGGGTCTGTGTGCATAGAGCTCGCATGTTCTCCCTGTACTTGGGGGGTTTCCTCCGGGTACTCTGGTTTCCTCCCACACTCCAAAGACATGCAGATTAGGCTAATTGGCGTTCCTAAATTGCTCGTAGTGTGTGAGCGCGAGTGATGGATTGGCACATCGTCTCCTGGGATACAGGAGTGAGTGAGAGGATTGAGAGGTAATTGATTAAGGCTGTTGTGTATGGGTTGTGATCTTGCGCTATCCAAATGGCCGACCAGATAGATTGAAAGCTCACACACCGAGAGCAAACGAGTCCTTTGATCATCAGCATGATCACAGGAGGAAGAATGTAAGGCACAGGCAGAATGACGTCCACGCTACATGAATGGCTCGGCAAGCAAGCGAAACAAAGCAGCAACACAAAATGAATGGTATGATATGATACACTTAATAAATAAAATAAACACACGGTAGATGAAAGGGAAACAATTTCTCAGTGTGCGAGAGGGGACAGGAAGCCATGTTGTCTATGTGCGGGTCAAAATCCTCCAATTTATTTTCTTTTTTCCGAAAACCCCCGTATACCCAACCTCATCTATGAGAGAATCAGCGTAGTGCTGACGTCAAAAGCTTCCTCTCCCTTCCTCTCCTTCTCTCCCTCACTCTCTCTGTTTGGCCTGATGCTATTTTTAGGCTCTCATTAGTACCGAGTGAAAGGTTGGATGGCTGGTCTCGCAGTATTTTTTTTTTAATTATCCATAGTCGCATCCGAGTAATCCGCAGCGATGCCCAGTGCTCTGGTTCGAGTTTGAGCTCCAAACAAATTAATGTCATCCAATCTATTTTTTTTTTTTTCCCCCGGTCGCTGTGTAACACAAAAAGCGATTCATATTAAACGGAAGTCATTCAACTCTAAAGATTATTAATTTACCTGTAGAATATTAATGTAATCTGCATACAAGTATGTGATCCTGCAGTATTTAGTTCCTGACCTGGATGAATATACTGACTCTGCATCAATTCTATTCGTAGTCTTTTCTTCTTAGCCTCCATGCCATTGAGCAGGAACAAAATGTCTTTGGTGGATTAGATAGTTTATAACGAGTGTATATAATTAGCACTCAGGTCAAGGCTTCTCATCAGGCTTTGTTCTTAACGATATTCAACAGTGGCTTAGAAAGGAAATCATAAAGACTTGTTTCCCCGACTTTCCTGTGTGCAAGATTTGATTAAAGTCCTTAATGCATACAGAGCACAATGTCAAGAAAAAAAGAAGAAAAAAAACAGTTTAAATAGGTAAAAATCTATTTCTGCTCTTTAATGGAGCGCAAACAGATGAGCGGGAACATCTGCAAGTGTTAGTCAAGACGTGGCAATTTCAGATGTAATGATATGGTAAATATATTTATTCATATCATTTAACAGAAACCAAACAGAGCGAGCCTGACACCTGGTTCGAATCTTATCACACTTGCTCCATCTAGTGGAGTCCACGAAGAACGCTGTGTGCATTGAATTCCGATTTAAAACGTAATCATAATCTCGCCTCTGGAGTTTGCATCTGCGTGGTGGGTTTCCCGCAAGTTACCGCAAATATCGAATCAGCCAATCACATGGCAACAACTCAATGCATTTAGGCATTACAACATAAATATCTTCTGCTGAAGTTCAAACTGAGCACCAGAAAGGTGATTTAAGTGACATTGAACCGAGGTTGTTGGTGCCAGGTCGGGTTCTATGGGGGGAAATGCCTCGTTGATGCCAGAGGGCAGCGGAGAATGGACAGACCAGTTCGAGCTGATAGAAAGATGACAAAGGGAAATCAAATAACATCTTGTTACAATTGAGATATGCTGAAGAGCATCTCTGAACACACACCACATCGAACCTTGAAGCAGATGCCGTACAGAAGCAGAAGACCACACCGGGTGCCACTCCTGTCAGCTGAGGACCGCAAATTGAATCTGAAATGATGTAATTTACATGGGCTCACCAAAATTGCACAATAGAAGTTTAGACGAATGTCGCCTTGGCAGATGAGTCTCGATTTCTGCTGCAACATTCGGATGTTAGGGAGAAAATTTGGTGTAAACACCATGAAAGCAGGCGGCAAAGTGGCTTAGTGGTTTGCACTTCCACGGTCCGGGTTCGATTCCTGGCCAGGTTCGATTCCTGCCTCTGTGCGGAAGAAGTTTGCATGTTCTTCCCAAATTGCTCAGAGTGTGTGAATGTGTGTGCCCTGCAACAGATTGGTACCCCATCCAGGGTGTATCCTGCCTTATGTCTCCTGGGATTGGCTCCAGCCCCCCCGCGACCCTGAATACAGGATAATGCGGTATAGACGATGAGTGAGTGAGTGACCATGGAAGCATGGACCCATCCTGCCTTGAATTAACGGTTCAGGCTGGTTATGGTGCCGGGGAGATTTCCTTGGCACACTTTGGTATAAACGGTATAAATAGTTCCCTGACTTGTTGCTCAGCTTTGTTGTTCTCTTGTGGGTGTGGCTCAGTAGTAGCTCATTTACATAAACACCGAAACGGTGGGTTTGGAAGAGGAGTGCGAGGTGTGAAAAACTGCATTATGGTAGGGCTGTTTTAGCTGGGGCACGCACTTTCCGGGGAGCTCTGTTGAATTTTGTGTTCAATTTTTAAAGAAATAGCATAACATGGGAATATGAAAAATATGCCTGATTGGTTAACGACCTTATTTTTATATAAACCTACACACACTCTCTGTCTCTATAGGTGCGATGACCTGTAGCTCACACTAGTGGTCGTTGCTGTAAGAGGACTCTATGTTGCTGAGGATGTCCTTGCAACCCACTCACAAACGTACTAATGGTAATTTGGAAAAAACAATGTATGTCTTTGGACTGTCGGAGGAAACTGGAATACCTGGAAGAAACCTCCATAAACACACACACACACACACACACACACACACACGCTGGTTTCAAACCCCCAAGCCCTGGAGGTTCGAGGCGACGACGCTAACCATTGATCCTTCATGTCGCCTCATGTGCCAGTAAACTACTTCAAAGCTCATCATTGTTTGATATCATGGCTGTAATATTCAAGACTTTCTAACATTTTTATTGCAAATCCAGATTCAAGCAGATGCTGTGGCTCGTCTCCGTCATGAAAAAAACGGATCTAAACTGCCTCGACTGTCACGAATCGCGTGTGTATTGCTCGACATGCTGGAGAACTGTGACGAGAAACGTTAACGTCGACATCAACTGAAAGATCAAAGGTGACAGGAAGTTTGTTTCATCTTCAAGACGGTGCAGAGATGTCGAGTCGTCCAAGTACACAATCAAATGTTCGTATGGGAGACATTACATTAATTACTACTTTTAAATAACCACTGCAACATTTTATACATTTTATCCTCTTTTTTTGGTCTGATCAGTGTAACATGACCCCCAAATTCAAATCAATGCACTTAAAGAAAAAATGCTATTTTTTTTCACAAACATGTCACACGTTTCCCAAAGCCAAACATAATCAGGTTTCCTTTATAATATGTGCGGAAGAAACGTGAAGCTAAAAAGAAAAGGACGCAAGCAGACAGTTATAGATTCGACATTAATTATAGATAAACTAAAGAGGAGATGGAAAGTGGAACTGAACGCTTTTTATTCAAAGTAAAGTTCACACAGGAGAGCAGTTTGAAAGACGATTCGAGATGATGTGATACTTCACATAAATTTGCATGGATTTCTTTTCAGCAATACTTTCAGTTGCGTGCAAATTCCACAAGTCAGGCACTTTTTGAAACCCGCCGTTTTTGCATGATATTTATTTTATACTTTATTCACTTTTCAAACAAAACATTTTGTGTTTATTTTTTAATGTACACTCAAAAATATTTAGAACGTCAAACAAGTTCATTAGACACACAGATTCAAGTGGTGCCGAGGGGCGTTCAAGTCAAACCGGGACTTGTGATGAGATTTCTGTTGGACACACAATTATTCATGAACACCAGTTACACGCTACAGGAACTTGAACAGGAGTTATTGCCACATCGCCCGTACAGTCCTACGGCTCCGGCGTACTGAGAGAAATCTATACCTTGATGGAATCTAAACACTAGTGAAACTCTGAGATAAGTGCATTAGTGTAGCAGGGGATTATATAGAAAAATAAAGGGAGCTTTTTCTCCCATATCTGTGTTCTGTTATTCACCATTACAATTACAGGTTTTGCTTTTATTTTTTTTACATGGTTCACTATGGAATTCCCTGTGAATGAGCTGTTACTATAGCAACACTAGCATATTAATAATGAAGGTTTTAATATAAACCAGGTGGAACGTCAGATTCAACACTTTCTAACCAATCAGATTTGCGGATTCTAATCTCTCTGTGGATCGGGAGTTTATCTGGCGCATCCTCAAACTTGCACTCTAACTGTAACCATGGTAACCGTGTCCTTTCAGTTCGTCATAAGTTGCCGTCTTCCCTCAAACAGCAGCACGCTCGCAGCCATGGCAGCATTCAGACTGTCCACCCCTCGCACCATGGGGATCAATAGTCTCCGCCCCCTCGTCTCCTCGGCCAACTGCAAAGCTTCCTGGCTCAAACCGTGAGTCTCTCCACCAATCACGATGGCCGTGTGGCTACCAGTCCAACTCCTATGATAAGGCAGGGTTTCTAAAACCGGGCCCGTCTGCTTGAACCCGCCCACTTCTTCCTCTTCATCCTCGTCTTCATCATACACTTTCCTGGAGCTTTGCCGGCTGCTGATCCATCCGAGGTCTCCGGCTTTTCTGTGCCGCTGAGGTGTGAGGTGTGCGCGTTCCGGCCCGGTCATGGGGCCGGTCGAGTTGTCGGCTACATGGACGGTCGTCGCGTGAGGAAGGTGAAGCTGGATATCAGTCCAGGACAGACTTGGGATTATGGGAAGGTGAAAGTGGGCACCCATGGCAGCACGGAGGACCTTGGGCTCCCAGACATCCACACAACCTGAGAGAGAATATTGAGACAGGATTAATGAATTTGTAAAATACAAGGGGTCAATCGTTCAAGTCAAACTGGGACTTTTGATTTAGGAAAATAACAGAGCACAGATATGAGAGTTAAAATCTCCCTTTATTTCTTTATATAATCTCCTGCTACACTAATGCACTTATCCCAGTGTTTCACTAGTGCTTGGATATCATCAAGTTAGAAAGTTCTCTCAGTACGCTGGAGCCATGAACCAGGAACTCCTTTAATGGCCCGAACATGTGGAAATGGCTTGGAGTGAGGCCAGGGATGCGCCAATAATATGTGTTATCTGGACAAATTATCCGGCTTTTCTAAAAACATTTCCACTCTTCAAATGTTCTAAGAGTCTCATCACTGTACCGAGCTCGAAGCCTTCTGTAACTGTGGACTGGTTTGCCCTGATTCACCAGAAATGTCATCACAAGTCCCAATTTGACTTGAACGCCCCGCCTTATATTATAACATAATTCATTGTTAATCCTGAGCTTTACATTGGACACTAATATAATCCTAAATAAATCAGTGTTATGATGATGATGCACTGAGTTCCTACCTGTACTGAGCAGCACGCTGTGACATCCAGCAGCAGCGGCACAACGCAACGTCGCCCCGAGGTTCCCCGGATCCCGCACGTTATCGCAGATAAGCGTCAGAGGCAACGCCTTCCCACGTGTCTCCTCAGAAAAAGACATCCGGGACACCTCTGGACGTTTGAAGATAGCTGCGAGAACGTGTCATGGCGTAATGTTATTAAGGAAATCGAACCAGAAACATGAAGACGCGTAAAGAATAAAAAAAAACTACAATGCATTCTATTATAGGAAAATAATCAACAATCAGATTCATATAATGAATTATTATTACTTTTCCACCATAACAACCTGACAATCATGATGTCATTTACAGGCACTTTAACCATTTACAGCTAGCTCATGTTGTTACTTTGATGTTACAGCTTCAAAGTGCTTTATAATAACAATGATAATAGTTTGTAAGCTCGTTAAGAATTTCACACACGGATCCCTCTCCTGTTAACATATTACCGATCATATCGGGTGCCGTGTGGTCAGGCCAGATCTGGACGTCCTCCATCTTGACCTTGACCAAGCTAGCTCGTGTGATTTTGTTTACGGGAAGCTCCTGTAGTCTTTCGAGGGTGCTGAAGAAGATGGTGATTGGAGAAGCCCTCGCACCCAGAGCGTCAGAAATGAGGCGTCGTCCTTCCACGAGGATTTTGCCTTGCTGCTCACGGAGCTTCTTCGACCGAGCCAAGTTCACCAAACGCCTGGAAATGGGAAAGAAAAGTTAAGGGTGCAGTGTGTGATTTTTGCAAAAAATGCAAAGAGAACTGCACTTCTTCTTTTTTTCCCCTTCTGCTGAAAATGTGAACCATGTTGAATGAAAATTGCGTGTTGGTAGACGGACGCAGTGGTGCAGAACAGCTCCAGGGTTCAATCCTGGATTATTGTCTCCGCAATTAATATGTTTCACATATTCTAATGTGGGTTTCCTCAAGTGTTCCCTGGATTCCTCAAAAACATGCCAGGAATTTAATAGTTTCTCTAAAAGCGCTACCATTAGTCCTGTGTAAAGCATTCTGAGACCATTCATGTGTGGGGTCACTTCTCAGCTAAGGGAGGCTCACTCACATTTGGCCTAGGAACATAGTCATGAATAAAGAACGGTGCAAAAACATCCTCCGAGAGCAACTTCTCCTAACCATCCATAAAAAGTTTGGTGATGAACAATGACTTTTCCAGCATGATGTAGCGCCTCGCCATTAAGGAAAAAGTCATAACCAAGTGACTCTGGGGACAAAACATTAAAACTTTGGTTCCATGGCAGGAAAATCTCCAGACCGTAATCCTATTGAGAACTTGTGGTCAATCCTCAAGATGCTGTTGGACAAACAAAACCCCACAAATTCTTACAAATTGCCAGCACTGATTATGTGAATAAGAATGGGCTGCGCCATCGGTAAGGATGTGGCCCAGAAGTTGATTGACAGCGTGCCGGGGCGACACTGAAAATATTGACCCTTTGCGTAAACTTAATGTAATTGTCAATAAAAGCCTGCGACACTTGGAAATGCTTGTAATTATACTTCAGTATATCAAAGTCACATCTGACAAAAAGATCTAAAAACACTGAAGGTGGAGACTTTGTGAACATTAACATGTGATTCTTTCTCAAAAATGTTTGTACAAGGTCATGGATGTGTGTGACACCAGAATAAATGATTTTTAGGAGGAATAACACTCATTGTTAAATCTGGCCCTCAAATGAGGTTTAGTTATTACAGACAATAATACAGGTAGAGTAGTAAACGGTGCTTACGTCACTCTGACGTCATCAGGCTGCGCCTTTTCATACCGCAGCCCTTCCATTTGGTGAAAACACTGAGGTTTGGTCAATAAACCAGGACTTGTGCGTTTGCTCTTTATTTTCTCATGCTGTGACTCTGTCGCGGCTCTGTGTCCCAGCCGAGACTCTTGTGCTGAAGGAGGACACGCGTGTCTGAGTCCGTCTGCGCCTTTAACCTGCTCGTGTTTCACCTCTGACTTCAGATTTATCGAGTCATCGTCATATGATGTTGAAGGAAATGCACCAGGTGCTCTGCGTCTCACCGGGCGCACAAATCTCTTACTGATCCTTAGAGTTTGAGCTGATCCGAGGATCGTACACACTGCTCTCGTGCACCGCATGAGCGTCGCCATATTGACTAGTGACGTAGGAGCCGTTTGAGAGTCGGCTCTGAGATTCGACTCGCAGATGCAGTGTGTGGTTAATTCTTCGCTTGTTTTCTTTATTTCTGTCTGTGTGTGTGTGATCACGAAAAGTGTCATATTTATCATATATTGTTTTGTCCCAGTTGCTCTCGTTTTATATGAATGTACCAAGAATTGTTCGAAGGTTATAATTGTGCAATATGTGATATACACGTTTGTTGTATAGTTGTTCTGCTGTAAATAAATTATTTTGTTAAATGAGTAAGCGTTTTTATGTGTAGCTTAAAAGCCATTAAAGCTGGTCTATTCTAGCAACGGCGCGAAGCTTGAACAGAAAATGACTACTGATTCGACTACTAATGGTCAGGTAAACCGAATAATCTGACTCACTGAACAATAACTGCCCATATTAGGGTAACATCCCGCCCCCTGCGCTATGATTGGCTGTTTCTTTATTACGTACAGTCCTCTGAGATTGTTGATAGAATAGTTCATTTGTCAATTACTAGTATGGCGTTTATTATTATTATTGTTTTTATTTGTACGAATTATAAGTTAATGAGTGTATATGTGTGTGCAGGCATACATAACCAAAAAAGTATTTTTTTAAATTAACAGTAAAAACAACAACAATAATAATAATAATACATTTATTTATTTTAATGTACTGTATGGCTGCCTACACACACACACACACACATTCATATTCACCCCAGAGAAAATCCTATAACCATTCCTTAATCATATTCTGCTATGTTTATTATGTTATGTCCAGCTTTATATTGATATAATTGTTATATCAGTTATATAAGTTACATCTGACACTTATTACAACTGAACTCTGTACTGGGCTGCGCTGTACTGTTTCTTACTGTTCCTATTGTCCTCTTTTAGTAGATATAGTACCTTGTATCTTGTGCTGTTTGTTGCTTGTGTGGTTTTATCTAGCATGACCATAAAGCCACTTGACCACAGTTTTGCCTTGCTTGACTCTGCTTTTAGAGTCAGTTTGTCTCCTTACTTCAGGACATGCTGATATTTGTCTTATTTAATGGGAAAAAAGAAGGGAATTCAGTATTTTGGATATTCATGAAGATTCATGATACTCTTAATTTGTAAAGTTTTACACAAACACGTGGACTCAGGTAAATAGTTTGAATGTTTTACTCAGGTTATTGTTATTTATATCATTTGTAATAAAACATTTAAGGATGCAGAGTATATTAAACACTTTGGCATTCTTTTTTATTTTTTATGAATTTATGAAGTTTCCATAGAGAAAAATTAATTAAAAAAAAATCTGTCTTATATTCTGCTGCTGTTTTTTTTTTTTTTTTTGACGAGTGACACATCCAACATAATTATACTCCTCTAAAATGCAAACAAAAACAAACTATATCATAAGTAATCTTCCACTCTAAAAATAATTATAATAGACGTTTCCATTGTCGTTTTCAGTGTCATGTTAATATTTCACAGCCATATTTTTTGCACAAACTTCCACGGAGAACTGCCTTCCAGGGTAAATCATTCAGCACCGCGGACAGCGCTCACTTAAACCAGAGACAGTGGGCGGGATCAGAGCTTAATCCTCATTCTGATTGGTTGTCCTGACAGCAAGAGCCAATCGGATATGAGCTACACCTCCTCTAATGGAGATAACCGAGATTATCTTGTTTATGTCGCCATAACTTTGGATCTGATGAGGATTCGGATGGGGTTTGATTACCAAATGGCAGTGCGAGGACTGTTTTAAAATGAACTGGAATGGATTCTACAGCAGGGATAAAAGAAATATAGCATGAAGTTTTTTGTTTTGTTTTTTCAGATCAAACAGTGAATATGATGTAATGGGCACCGATGGAAGTAAGAGCTGTAAGGTTTGTATGGGATCTCAATGCATTTATGTTTATAATTTTATTTTATTATTTTACACCCTTTATGATGTTTAAACACTGTATTGTATAGACACTATAAATATTCACAACAGAATTTATATTTTAGAGCATCTAACATCCTGTCTGAGTATAAAATATTTTATACCCAGAGTATATTATTATTATTAAATTCTCTGAGCAATATCTAAAGCTGTTTGTCTTGATCTTAATTAATTTAAGAATAACAATTCCTCATGATGGCAAGTATTTTTAAACAATATTTACAATATAAGGAAATGGAATGAGAATAACTTCTTGGCTCCTATTGAATATTTAGAGCATTTTAATGTGCATTTTGATGAATCAACACAAATCCCATCATCCATGCTCTAAAATCAGGTAGCCAGCCTGCCCAGAAGAGTGGAGGTTATTTTTGTAACAGCAGAATGGGACTAAATCTGAAATGGGATATTGAACAAGCATATATGAGTGTGACTGCTTAATCTACACTCATTAGGACAAATAGTGTATGGTGTAACTTTTATCGAGATAAATTCATGTATCGCCACACCGACTCCCAAATTGTGTTTTTTAGTTACTGTATGTTAAACTTAAATAAAAAGTTATACCAGTGGAAAGGACACAGGCTTTTTGAAGACCAGGGGCAAACATCTGTTGCCCCAGTTGCTCCACCAGTTGTACACCACATCCACATTCCCAGTAAAGGCCCAAAAGATGTACTGGACTACTGCATCCACATTTTATTTCTGTGTCATATATATTGATGTGACATCGGTACCTGGTCCTCCTATGGCTTGTCTTAATCACCAGACCTGCCTCTTTTATCCGGACAGCTCTTTTGCTTGTTAATAGATTGCATAATTATTCATTATTACAACCAAGCTATTGCTTGCGTTTATTGCAGAATCCACCACAGCACAAGGAGGAACATCACTACCCGTCTGGATGGCGTGGCTTTCTATCCAGTTTGGGCGCCTCAGTTCCTTCAGGATTGCACATCAGGTCACGGCGGATGGTTCGGGACGAGAGGACAGCTGTCCCGGAGTATGTTCTGTCTTCTCTGCCTGACCCTGAGAAACTGCATGTAGAATGGAATCTTCCCATTTTCATCAACATGTTCTTACCTGAGTTTCCTCACCACAGCATCCCTGGACACAAGCACTTCCAGGTCGGGAAAATCTGATGCTGTAATCTGATGCTGTGTTTCTCCCCTAGTGGGGCAGTTACATGTTTAATTGTGAAATGGATTTCCTGAAATATTGTTCATATTGTGTCCTCAGATTCTGGGCTACATTGCGAAAGGATCATTTGGTCCCATCTTGAAGGTGAAGGACAAGTCAAAACAAAAGACATATGCCGTTAAGGTACATGTATTATTTTTATTTCTTTCATCACTTCCATCATTATTATGTATTATATTCACAATTTAGGCTAAAACTAAATATGTAAACTCAGTGACAATCCCACACTTTTTCTCAATCTATCACATTATCTTTACACCTTCAGGTTCCAAGTCAGTCCTGGGTATTTCTTTACTGTCTGAATACTTTATTTCTTAGGTTAACTTGTTTTTATGTATTCTTTTGATTCGTTCCCAGGCAATGGATTGATAAGTTGATTATGTAAGCATTAAAGAGCTCAGGAGAGAACACAGTGATGTAGTAAACATGTGTTTGGATTTAGATTTGAGCTCTGAAAGCTGGCGTTAATCACAGAGAAACCGTCAGAGCTCATGTGATTACACATACAATTATACAGTGAAAAGCCTCAGTGGTTTTCCACCAAATCGACCACACAGATTTTCCAGTATTTCCAACTTAATAACTAAAAAAAGAACTATGTGCAAACAAAGCAAGGTTGTGATTAATCAAAACATAATCACATACTATACTCCTTTTTAAACATGTAAATGTAAGTCTTAGAACTCTCCAAAATGTGTGTGTTGACTCCAGCTCCAGCTGAAACACAGCTCAGTTCCTGCATTCTGGTTGCTTAAATATCTTTTGGTTTCACTCCTTTTCTAAACGCACTGTTTCAGTATCTGTAGAATTGAACGAACTGCGCCATAACAACCCTTTATGAAAGTGCATTTTCTTAGCCTAGCAGAACACAGGAACCGGAAATATCTATGTTCGGGAGCGAATCAAGCATTTCCTAAGGCTTTTTTAGGCTTTTTCCACCTGCATTTCTGACGTACAAACAAAATACAGGAAAATATATACAGGATATAAGAGCATTAATTCACATAGAAGTGTAGTTTCATCTACATCATAAATGGAAAGCTGTATAGGAATATTGGAATAATGTACAACAGAAGCTGACAGTACGGTGGCTTACTGGTTAACACTGTTGTCTTGCACCTCCAGGTCCTGGGTTCAATTCCCTGTGTTCATGGAGTTTGCATTTTCTTCCCGTGCTTGGTGGGTTTCCTCTGAGTTCTCTGGTTTCCTCTCACAGTCCAAAGACATGCAGATTAGGGTAATTGGCGTTTCAAAATTGCCCATAGGAAATGGAGACAGAAATGGCCACTCACTCCAGTATCCTTGCAAAAAAAAATAAAAACATGGACAGCATCTAGGAAGGCCTGCCTTGCCATGGTCCATAAGGTCATGAAGACTTAAATGACTAAACAAACAAACAGCAGGAGCAACTGCAGCCCAGTGAGGTTCAGATACTTTGGGTGAAGTGTATAAGATCTAAGTTCTCACACAGCATGTATGTGTTTGGAAACTTAGGTCATCCCGAAGTCTGAGATTCTTCGCCTGGGTGTGCTGGACCAGTCTAAGGAAGAGGTGATAGTCCAGGTTGGTACAAGTGCATCTGTGCTTTTACACCAGATTGTGATGTCTGTAGTTGTCTGTTTCAAAAAAACTGGGTAGAAAGACATTTCTTCAGATTATAATGTAAACTGAACATCATCAAGTCACGATCTCTTTGTCTCCTCTGTGTAAAGTTCAAACGTTCTGATCCCTCAGTAGTCAGCTCACTCGGTTGTCCTGTGTATGTTGTTGTCTAACTGTTGCTTTGCAGCGTCAGGTTCGCCACCCTTTTGTCCACGACCTGCAGGACTGCTGGCAGACCCAGCACCATCTCTATATTAGTGAGTGACTCAGAACCCAGCCCCCTCGGTCCAGCTTACCTCCTCCTTTCCTCACATCAGGATGCTGCCAATTACTGTTTCCTCCTGAGCTGTCACAGACTCCCTTACGTGCTCTTTTACTTCAAGCATTTTTTTAATGAGAATGAAATTGTTTGCAGTTATTTGTGAACAGTTTCACAGCAAAACGAGATAAACACCTCTTTTTTCCCTCTTTTTTTCTGTTTCGGCAGGCTTACTGTACATTGCAGTTTATACGAAAACCTTTTAATTGAAGAAAAAGGTGCTGTCATCAAAAAACTGAAGTAAAACTGAAAATTGTAAAGAAGATAAACTTGATGTCGATGTAAACTAAAGTTTTTTTCTACTGTTTTTTTTAAAAGTTTCTTATGATCTTCATCAATCTTTGTAATTAAAAAAAAAAAAGCATTGAGTGCAACAAAACTTGAGACGTCTTTCCTTGTTCCAAGTTGCTGCCAGTGACTCTACAATAAACATCATTAAAACTCAACTAACACTATAACTGCACATTTACATGGCCATAAACATTGCAGGCTGATTTATTCACTGGAGCAAAACTTTATGAGGTGGATTTATAGCAATTTGCAAAATCATTCAAAATTCACATTGATATAGGCAAAAAAAATTGACATAAAGTTTTGGCAATTGTGCTTTTTCACTCCTATGACACACCAAAATATACTGCTTCTTTTAAACCAGTCTTTCTCAAAGCTGCTCAGATGGAGATATCTCATTTTGCCATCAAACCGTCCATATGCATTGAGTATTATGTGACTCAAACATTTTCTGGAAACTAAAGTAAAGCTAGAAATGTCCTTCATTTATTCTTTATTAATTTTCCCATTTCATGCTTGAAGAAAGCAGAGCACAACTGCATCGCTGCTAGGAAGATAAATTATATCTTAAGTAGTTGCCTGCCCATTTTTTAATATCAGAAATTGCTCCCTTCGTCTCTTTGGCTGAGAACACGTTGTCCCACCCTTATAGTGAACCGTCCTGATGTCATCTTGTGCCTGAAGAAAAGAAATAATGAAATGAAACTGTCGCAGTGGCACATCACACCTAGAGTCCCGTTCCTTTTCACTCCTAATTTTTTTCTCTTCCCTTCACTTAGTGGACTTGTAGCTATAAGAATAGCCTTGAGAATGGGTTGTGGGGTCTGTTGCACTGACCTCACCTACCTGTATTAATAAATACTGTATACTTGTGTGACTATATCAGCTGTAGAACATCTTCTAAGATGTCAGATGCATGTTTTAAGATTCACTCTTTAATGCTGCATTCGACTTAATTCAGAAATATAAAGTCCCACCACGGCATCCGTGACCCATGTGCACCTGAACTACTGTATATCTCATACATTTGTGTATACAGTATAATTTAGTTAAATGTAAGAGTTCCTAACTCTGGTTTGATGAGACTATAACAAATTCAGAGGGCCTACTTTAGTTTTTCTGACTTGGAAGTTATAAGATGTCGAACGCAGGATTAGAAAAAGGGTTTTTCTGTGTTTATCTGTGTGAGTGTGTGTGAGTGTGTGTGTGAGTGTGTATACAATATACTCTATATGGAAGCGAACATACAGTATGTGAGACGGACGGTCTTAACAAACATGATCCTCTGTGTAAGTGACAGACTATTATTGTACATGGTGTCTGTACACATCTACAGTGTCCTCTTCATTTGCTTCCGTGCCTCTCCAGTGTGTGACTACTGCAGCACAGGAGACTTATACACCTACTGGGTGATGATCGGGCACTTTGGAGAGGATGCAGTTAAGGTGTTTGCTGCTGAGCTCGGTTCTGCTCTAGGTAAGGATTTTAAACCCGTTGCCTATTATAATGGAGAGCTCTGCTTTAATCCATTTTTTTTTTTTTACCACAGGGTTTCTTTACGATTTCGGAATCATCCACCGTGATGTTAAGGTCAGGATATTGATATCTCATATCTTGTATAAAGGTGACATAATAAGAGATAAAAGCAGGGATCTGAAAATAACGGCTTGTTGTTGTTTTTTTATCTAGATGGAGAATGTTCTTTTATCAGACCAGGGTAAGTGCATGATGTGTTTTCCATACAGTCCACTAGATGGTGCTGTGGATTGTTTTTTCTAGCCATTCCAGAATATTCCAGAATCTACAACAATCTCAGCTGTTAATAATACTGTGCAAATTCACAGCCTTTGTTATTACAGACATATTTAATTTGATTACAAATTAATAAAATATAGTATTATAGAAGTTGTTGGAGACTGTAATGGATGTAAAATCTAATGATTAAGTTAACGGTTCATGCGTTAATGGATCGGAATTTTGTAGTGATTTGCTGTTTTCATGTGTGTCAGGGCATTTACGCCTGGCTGATTTCGGTTTGTCCCGGAGGCTCGAACAGGGAGGAAGGGCCTTCACTATCTGCGGGACAATTCAATACATGGGTTCATTTCTTTCTTTTTGTACAATACAAAGCTATACAAAAGATGCAGCTCCTCTGTGTATATTAAATGAACTGTAATTCTAAGTAATATTGCAATTCAGTTTGTGTTTGTGCTATTGTGTCCTATAAAAGCTTCCTGATACATTACAGCTCCTGAAGTCCTCAGCGGGGGTCCATACAGCCACGCCGCTGATTGGTGGTCACTCGGGATCCTGCTCTTCGCATTGGCTACCGGCAAGGTGCGTTCATAAAGCAGGTCACTGACACGTGACTGCATCTCTGTACAGGGATGTTTTTAGCCAGTCATGCTGGACTGCAGGTCACACAGACTAGTTTTTTTTTGGATCGATAGCATTTGGAGAATACATATTTCTCTTTTACCAAAACACAGTATCGGTGCTGACTTTATTTTATTTTTTTATATTATACATATAATACAGAAAATGTGTGTGCTAAAGAAGATACTTCTAAAGTTTATGCAACATGGAAATGACCAATCTTGCTTTATATGTGCCACAAAAATAGCCATTTTTTTAGCGTTATACCGTTATCATTTATCGTTATCCGTTATCAGTTATCAAGTTATTTCTTTATAAGTAGTGATATTAAAATTGGCGTAAGCGTCTAGTAGCATATGACCTGTAAAAGTTGCAAAAAGCTTCTTCAAAAAATCTGTAGTGTCCGTAACCATGTCAAATTCATGTTGCAATATCTTAACAACTTAGCATTTTAGAATATTACACGTTTTCAGGTTTATGTCTAAATTGAAATCTAAATTGGCAAAGGCAAAGTTTCAATTAAGATCATTGAAAGGTTTGAATTCAAAAGAGTTACGGACACTACATTAAAAAGCCATGAAATTGTATTTACCAAATGTCTTCTTTTAATCTGATAAAAATATAAACATGTATGCATATTTACAAAAAAAAAGGAAAACATGGATATAAAAAAATGGTGTTATATGATCTTAACTGAAAATTCACGTTTCACCTAGATACCATGTTTCGGCTGTTTGTTCTTTTGCAAAATGTTCAGTGGTTTTGGAGAGGCAGCACACAGGAAGTTATGTGATAGCTTAGCTGCCTGGTTGTACAGAGTTCCTCCATAATTTAAGGAAGTGACAGAATTAGGTACTAAATCAAGAATATCAAGTCTGATAAACATTCTCTCATATGCTCCCGTCAAGGAGTCCCACAGCAAAGCATCTGATCCGCCCACAACTTGGCACAGTTTTTATGCCAGATGCCCTTCCTGACACAACCTTTCCGTTTTTCTGGCCGGGCCCGGGACAAGCACTGCATGCTGTGGCTGGGTAGCATGGGGTGTGACCACTGACGACAAGGCTCGAACCCAAATTACCAGATCCCCAACCTAAAGCCTTAGCCGCCTGAGCAACCACTTCCCTTAGATATCAAGTCTGATCATAAATAGATTTAGTTTTCACTCTTGGAAAATTGGAAAGTCCATGTCTATACTCTAGACAAATAATCTCACTCACTCTCTATACGCTAGTCAGTCATGTGTTCATTCACTCATCTTTATTAAGATCATTGAGCGTGAGGTGGCAATGCCCACTGGATAGGATGAGAATCAGGTTTGAATGTGTATTTGATATACATAATATCCTCTCTTGTTTTCACAGTTCCCTGTAGCCCCAGAGTCAGATCACTGCTGCATGCTGAGGAAAGTGCGCTGCTTCCCTTATGAGATGCCCAGAAGCTTCTCTCCTCTCTTTGCCCTGTTGTTGACTGAGGTGAGAAAAATAAACACTCCCTTAAGATTGGACCAGTTAACCCTAATTCTAAATATGTGTACAATCTAAGTCATGACCTCATCCTGATTTCCTCGTCCCTGCCAGCTGCTGTGTAAAACCCCGACCCGGCGCCTGCGAACACTGGAGCGCTTCAAGCGCCAAACCTTTTTTCGCGGCACTCCATTCGACTTGCAGCTCTTGCAGAAAAGCCCAATGAACCTGATCCTGGAACTGAAGAAGCGTCCCGACCGCCCTGCCAGAGCCTGCCGAGGTCTGACCCTCGAACCGTTTCACGATTTTGACTTTGACTGTGATTTCCTTAGACATTCGTCCTCTACCTCTGCTCAAGAAACCTTAACGCTGGTCAACGTGTAACTAGTGGAGGCTCAGGACCAAGGGCATGTACCTCAGGGCAATGTTTCACAGGGAGCATTCCACATTTTTGTAGCAAGAAGCTAAATAATGTTGTTAGTTTGAAGTGTGTGCCACCGGATTGTTTGTACATTCCATCTTTTTTTATAATATATTATTTCACTTTGGGAAATTCTAGTGTCCTTTAGTAAAATGTAGAAGATTTTCCCCTAGGGAGCAGCCGAAAGATTAACAACAAAATGCGATTTAGCGTACAATTTCCTTGCTGTGTTTACTACACAAGGGAGCAATTTCAGATCAAAAAGCACTGCTTAAGGTTATAAAGGAAGAAACAGGATGTGATGCAGTGCAAACCAAATGTAATGTCACTTCCAGTCTTAGTGAACAATACAGCATAGAATATGCATTTTAGCTTATTATAACGGTACTAAAGGGGGATTACATCTGGAACAAAGCACATATAAATGTGATAGACAGATGTCTACATACCTTTCTACCATTTTGGTGTATATATAAGTAGAAATACATAAGCAAGGAGTCATATTTTGAGCTCAGACTTTAATTTGACGTGTTTAATCAGACCTAAACATTAACAAAGACCACAAATATTGCCGGTTTTGTTTCATATAAAATACTACAGGTAACACTACGTGCTACCATTACCTGCGAATGGAATGTGTGGTCAACTTGCTGCTCCTCATGCTGTAGACACTCTGCAGTCTGATCAGGGGTTTCAGTAGCTCCGCATGTAACCCTTTTCATCATAGACAACTCCGCCTACTGTTCTTCTTCTTCTTTGTTGTTTAACGCTGGTTGGTATCCAGTAGTTTATATTACCACCAACTGTAGATTTCATTCTTATCTCATCTTCCTGGCCTCTTAAAGCCGGACCTTCCTTAAATTGTCTAATGCATCCTTCTCTGATCCTGCCTAGTGTCATGTTCAGTGAGGAACGCCTGTGCAAACATGCAAACATACAAACCCACAAACAGAATTTCTGTTTTATATATATACACACAATAATGTTGGTATCCTTCACTGACGGGTAAAGAATTTGTAGAAATAGGTAAAAAAATATATATATATAAAAAAATAAGCTGATCAGATATATGCTATTATTATATTGTTATTTTAGGTTGAAGCCCACGTACATGTCTGCCTGTCTTTCTGAGACTGGTTTCAGGTCCTCCAATGTATTAAACATAAAGATATCATTGTAAGAGCGAATTCTGACCAATGTACAGACAAAACCTTTATTTCATTTATATAAATTGTGCCGACTCATAGGTGCATTACGGTCGTTTCTGTGTCTTCCGCAAACTCTGTGTATACACAGTAAACTATCACGTTGATTGACTCTGTTGAGTGATGCATATAACCACGCCCACCTCGAGGGAAAAAGCTCATAACATCCCTGATGTAAAAATTTTTATTTTATTTATATTGATAATGATGGTTTATTTTCCCATTACCAACACTGTATATTCTGAAACAACAAGTGTTTGCTTCATACTTTATGTCTTTAAATGATAAAATATATGAAATATTCAGAATATAAAGACAGTATCAGGTTAAGTTGTTGTCATGACCCTATTATTTTTTTTAGACGGAGCTAACTACATGTTTCGTACATGCTTAGGATTTAATAAATAATCGCACAAAACAAGCTAACATATTTAATTACCTTGTGTTTCTTTTTTTTTTAAACAAATTTAAGACACATTTGTAAGGCTTCATGGGGCAGCATCAGGATGTTATGACCCTCCTCAAGGTCACAGAATCCTTAGAATCAGTTTTACCCTTTTATTATAATTAATATCAAACGGAACTGAAATAAACATTAAAGAACGATGGAATGTGTGTTTTGAGTGTGTACACAGAACTATTTATTCTCCATGCAGCGAAATCCAAGACCTTTTTATAATATAGCAAGTCATCCTAAGTGCCTACGTGCCTAAAGGACATGCCTCAGATAGGCGTAGAATACATACGTCGCGACGTACGACGTGACGTAAGGACGTACAAATGAATATTTATGAAGGGGTTTTGTAAGCGGTCACGTTGCGTTGCGGCATCACAACGGCAGAGCGCGTCGTACAGCAAGCATCACACCCCTCTCAGCACATCTTCTAGCTTTTACACACCTTCCAGGTAAGAATTTAATATATTTGTGTAAGGGGGAGTCGTTTTATGTGATAGGAATAGTTGTGGGTGGCGTATTTGAGCACAAATAATCTTCGTTTTAATTTGGTTTGGCGTCAGGAAGTATTTTTTCGACAGGTGGTTATTTATTGAAAGTGTTTTACCTTTTTAATTTATATGAATGGAATGTTATATATTATGTCAAATGTGTGTTGCGAAAAACTAGCATGTAATACTTTATGCTAAACGCAAAGGTTAGCAAATATTGCTGAATAATGCAGGTTTTTGTGAATAATTTATGTAGTTCACCTTTTGCAGGGTTTATGGTATTTTTAAATTTATTATTGGTGATTTATTTTTGTAGAGAAGCATGAAGAGAGGAAAAAATGTTTAATCACTGACAACCTTGAACGCAAGTTAGGACATTATCCTCCTCCTCTTCCGCGTTCTGGCCTCAAGTACACACAAACAGGAAAAGATACTAAAAGAAACAAGAAAAACGAATTTTAATTTAATTCTACTTCTACGTGTTTTTATTTTAAGTAATAACCAGTATATTTTCTGATTGATGGAGTGATGGATCATGCATGGATGGAGAAGGGTGACGAGTGTGCGTGTGCGCACGTACACATTCCCATCAGCAGTGGGTGGTGGTTAGCATTAGCATGTCGGGGGGGAGGGCGGGGGGTAGTTTCTTGTTCCTCGGAGGTTGTGCTTGAGTTTGAACTTGAGGATGAGTAATCTCTCTCACCCACATTGGAACAGGAAATCAAAATTGCTAACACCCTGGTTTGAGTGACTAACGTGGCTGTAATATCATCATTTCGTCACGCCATCATTGAGAAACCATCGCAAAATGGCGTAGACGCGGAAACGTCAACTGTGCGACGCAAAAACGCAGACACTTATTCTATTGTAGGTACTAGATCGAAGCACGCGCATCTCTGCGCTATTCTGACGCATCTCGGATGCTCGTGTTTGTTATACAGAGCGCTACTGCGCATGTCTGAACAGTCTGTGTGGATGGGTTACACATCCGACTTAATCCACCTTGAGACAGGCTTAACCTTGAGGATTCTGAGGATGTTCATTGTATATATATTTGTATTATTTCTTTTATTTATATATTACTAATATATTCATGTTCTATATATCCATATACATATTTATATTGCATGTATATGTACACGTTATATGTTCATATTACATACATGTATACATGTTTACAAAAGCTTTACCACAAATACTGTTGCGTTTAGTGCCAAGGGATGCAATTACAATTAATACATGAGTTAATTACAGTACAAACCAGCTTTATAAAAATAAATTCTGAATGCATTATGCATTTAAAATGTTAAGTTTAATTTTGGCACAAAATGCCCCCTGTAATAATGCAGGTGTGTCTGTGACCTGGCTCAGCCCTGATGATAAAGGTGTCGCTCAGGTAGGATAACGGAGCTCCAGCTTCATACTGTAAGACGTTGTTTTATCCGGCAGCCATTACAGCCTTCCTCGCTTTGATGGATGCGAGTGGTACAGCGAGTGGGAGGGAGGCGGCCCTCGAGTGACGCAGTGCAGAAACCAGAGCAGATCGTGTTCAAGACAGGATGCACATGAGACCCGAGTCATAGGTAGACAATGTACAGTGTAGTATGCAGTGATCTCTATTATCCTGAGGGGGAAAAGCCTATAAATTTATAAAACCCAACAAATGATGTTTGTGCAGATGTTAAATAAGGAATAGACCCCATGATGTGTGCTGTTGTAGGAAAATAAACAGTGACCGCGTGAGGCGACACAGACCAGCATGACTCAGTGTGTCCACAGGGGAGTCATTGATTTTTCCTCTTACAGCAAGTTAAATCGCCACTGATTAATTAATTAGTTATGTATGACGCCTCCAAGAATCATAATTTGCTTCTGCTATAGCAGCTTTAAATATTTTATTTCCTTTTCTTTTAATCTTTTCTTCACTTAGCACTGCTGGCTCATTTTGATGAGACAAACCTGAAAGCATAAACATTAAAAATTTAAGCCTCGGATTAGTTTATCAAAAAAAGTTCCTTTCAGGTGAAACAAAGAGGTTCTAGTGGATCATGTTTGCTACAAACCTTGAGAATTGTGGAAGGTCATGTGACCACGCTTGATGCACAACACGGCGTCCGCGCTGGATGGGAACCGGAGTTCCAGCAATAATTTGCAAATGCAATAAAACAATCCTTCCATAAATTGTTAAACATCTCATTATTAAAACCTTCACCATACAATACATTTCTGTTCTGGAAAACCTTGAGTAGTACTATTTGACCTCTATCTGGCATTTTTAATTCGTGCATCTCATCATCACGGTGCTCATCTAAATTCATCACCATAATGACCATCAGGTTTTGTGCCGTAATGATCATGAACACTCAGTCGTTTCTTACTTTTGATCCTACGTCCCGTACAAAACCCTGGAGCTTTCTCTGCTCTCTGTACAGCAGCATGCGAAACAGACACCGGTCTTCACAGCACTTAATTAGATTAATCTTTAAAGAGTGTCTGTTATGCAAAATTCAGTTAGACTTTCAGGTGGGTCCCTGTTGTGCATGATGTGTGACAGAAGGATACCTTCTGCTTTTTGTCCTGTTTCTAATGTTTATTGGATGGTGGTTAAATAAGACAATGAGCCCCTCCCCCAGATTGTCTCATAGCTCTGTTGATCTAATGAGGGGTGTGGCTCAGCAGGATCTCATTTACATAAACATAGAAACAGCACGTTTGGAGGAGGAGTGAAATAAACAGAGTATGAAATGGTACTTTCTCTGAGAGGTATTTCAGCTGGAGCTTTAACACACATTTTGGTGGAGCTCTGACACATAAAATGACACATTTTAGTTTAACACACTCCTGTTTCCTGATTTGTTTTAACAAGCGTTCTTGTGTTAGTGCTGTTTGTTTAATGACAAGTTTTTCATTTCTTTAGTCTCAGCCCTTTCATTGACCGCCCTGATATAATACAGTATCCGTCATGATGGACTCAGTGTTTATTGTTAGAATTGCAATCGCTTTGCATGTTCTAGAGCTGATTTTAAGAGAAAAATAAAACGACTTGTATAAACTACAGAGAGTTTATACAAGTTTATACTACATAGATCAGTTATAAATTAGCGTAATTGGTAGCTGACTGGATTATCACCTGTAGCACAGTGATATATTAATTTTTTTATAATGATGTAAACATTTTTGATTTTGCGTTGTGTATAACTTTACTCCCTTTCTTTGAGGAATATATAATTTATTAGTATTATTTTTTTGGTTGTTACACTTCTGAACAAACTTCGCAAATGGTTCGCTCATATCGCACAGGATGCTGTGCTGCCTGCCCGTCCATGTGTGAATAGTTTACAGTGCACCACCTGTAGGATTGTAGAAGAACTGCAACACGGTTAACCACCTCGAGTGAAAATGTATATAAATAAAAGAATTCTTACTTCCCAATCTCTAAAGTAAGCTTTGTTAGCTAACATTTGACTACGTGATGTTTGAATTGATGCTGACGATAATGATGAGATCGACAACAGTAAAGTGTAGTGGGCACTTGGGAGAAGTAATAAGTTTTTAGTCGGTTTGTGAAGACTTGCCATGAGTTAGTGACGGTGAGAACATCATAATCATAAGTTTGTTAAACGCTTTAAAGGTAACTCATCAGTGTGAAGGTGATTTAAGGCATGTGATGTCGCAGCTTCGAATGTGGGTAAGAATTTTAATTCAGAAAACGACCTTGAGTGTGAAGGGTCCAGAAATATCGAGTTGAAAGGCAAGAGTTAAATCCTTGACCGCCTTTTTTTCTTTCTTTTTTTTCCCTCCCCTCCCCCTTGGCACGACGTGTACAGTTTTTGCCAGTCTCGTAGCTTTGTGCGGTTTCTGTGGAAACCCCTTAAGCTGCTGTTGGAGGTCGTTAAGGAGACGAGTGTTTCTGCAAACAGTCGGTGCTTATATGGTCTTCCTACTGTCTCTTGTGTGTGCTGGTGATAAATGAGACGGAGTTGTCCAGGATATTTTTTTTTTTTTTTTTTTTTTTTTTCCCCACTAAATAATTGTACTTCAATTAAAGGTTAGATTTTTCTCTTTTTTGTGGCTCTACTATATATTGTTATAAAAAATGAATTTATTAGAAGCCTAAGAACACATCTTAACCAGGGGGTGCCAATAATTGTGGAGGGCGCTATAGTTAAACCTTGGATTGCGAGTGTTCTAGAAGCATGCTTGCATATCAAATCACTCATATATGAAAGCAAATTTCCCCAATAAGAAATAATGGAAACTCAGATGGATCGTTCCACAATCTAAAATATTCATATAAAAATAATTGGTACAAAATATAAAGTAAAAAATAAAACAAATTAACCAGCACTTTACCTTTGAAAAGAATCATGACTGATGTTAGACTACAGAAGAAGTAGGATGACTTACACACCCAGAGTCCAGAGTCTCCGGTTACTGGAATCTTCTTCTTTTTGTATGACTTTAACAAGGAACACTTGCTTTTGCCTCATTTCCAGAGGATTTCGCGGAAATGTCATGTTGCATTGTCGTTTAGAATCAGAATCATCTCTCGCACTGTTACAGCCTTTTTTTTACTTTTTTTACTTTACGCGTTACAGTTAAAAACAGCCACTACACTTAGACACAAAATTTAAAAAAATGCTTAACGCGTGCCCATTACCCACAATCCCACGGCACAAGAAAGTAAAGAACTGTTGGCTCAGTTGTGATCATGTGACGCTCAGAGAAAGTGTATATCAAGACTTTGCTGGTTTATCAAGTTAAAATTTAATAAAAAGATTTTGCTTGTCTTGCAAAATGCTCACAGACCCAGTTACTTGTAATCCAAGGTTCCACTATATATACTTTTAATATATATATACTGTGCATAAGTCTTAGGCACCATATTATATGCTGTACCAATTTTGTTATATATGTTTATCATGTCTGCATAATTAAAAAAAAAACCTAACGGAAACTCCAGGGATTTACATAAAAATAGAAAGGAGCGAGTGTGACACAGTTACCAGAAGAACTCATATTCTCCAGCAAGCTCAGTAAAACCTAACAGCTGTTTTC
>JAQMYJ010000011.1:3042468-3061573 GCA_030014305.1 Clarias laeviceps | reverse complement strand
GAGCCCCGAGACACAACACCATCCATGAGTTTAATTTAAAAACTAAACATTTAATGTTTATGACACTTAAATCTAATTTGCATAATAATTTGGAACGTAGTGTAATTATAAATTGTTTTATGTATCGCCACACTTATTCCAAAATCCTTTTTTTTTTAATATACTGTATATATATATATATATATATATATATATATTTAAAATTTATATATGTTTGCATTTATATAAGTATGAATGCTACTGTTGATATATAAGCCTGCACGCAGTGCATTCTAAAATATTCACAAATTATTTGCTAAGTTTCTCTAGAATTGTAACAAATTAATATAAAATAGGGACATTTATAATATCGTGATACTTATAGAATCGCAATACAAATCGAATCAGTTTCAGGATAATATTGTATCAGAAGGAACCTGGTGGTTCCCATCACTAGTTGCTGTGGTATAAGAGAAATAAAAACTACCTCATTGTTCTTTATTCCATAAAACAAGCAGACTCTGTCACGTTTTATTACGCAATATGAGTAATCAATATTCTCAGAATCATGAAATCTAATTATACTGCGTTTTCTACTTAGGTTATGAAATCACCTTCAGCCTCCTGAACCCTGACCCCAAATCCCACAGCCTGCACTGGGACATCGAGGGAGCCGTTCAGAGCTACATCCAGCCTCTTCTGAACAAACTGGCCCCGATAGCCAACTTCTCTGTGGACTCGCAGGTACTTCAGTGTAAAAAAAAAAAAAAAAAAAAAGTTTCTTTGCGCTAACCTTTTGCACCGTTAACTCTGAAACTGTTTCTCTCTGTCAGATCCTGTACTATGCAGTGATGGGGGTCACCCCTCGTTTCGACAACACCGTATCGGCATATGTTCTCACCGCAGCCAGCCTGGCGCACGTAATCAACCCTGTGGAGGCCAGGCTAGGTAGGGACTTCCCGTCCTTTTTGCATTCACTGGTTTGTCGGAATTATAAAGAACTGGTATGATGGTTTGAGTTTGTGCCACTTTCTCTTGTCAAGGATCCAATGCTGCGTCTTCGTACCCGGTCCTGAACTTCCTGCTGTACGTACCCGAAGCTCATCACTCCCCGCTCTTCATCAGAGACCACAGGAAGAAGGAAGTACCCTCAAACGCCTTCCACAGCCCCCGCTGGGGCGGGATAATGGTCTGTTTTCTTTACCATCACTGTGCATTATTTATTTTAACTAATTGATATAGTCTCCTTCGTAAAATATATACAGTGCATCTAAAAAAATATATATATTTCTTCTAAACTTTCTTTCAGAATTTAATTTAGTTAAAACTGAAACTTTTATATATATATATATATATATTCGAGATTTGTTACATCTCAAAATATTAGAATCACTCATTTTAGTCGATACACACATGGAAAAAACTGCTGACTTGAAAGTTCAAATGATGATCATCAACACCATCCACAAGGAGTGTAAGCCACAGAAAGTGCTGTATGGTGAAGCATATTCATGGAAATTTGACTCGTGGTGGGAAAAGGTGCACAAGCAACAAGAATTGCCTTAGTCATAAAAAGATCATCAATCAAAGCCGATTCAAGATCTTGGGAGACCTTAACAAGGAGTGAAGTGGGACTGGAGTCAGTGCATTGAGAGCCACCACCAGTTTCTTCAGGAAATTAGATACAACTGTTGCATTCCTAATTATCAAGCCACTACTGAACCAGAGACTACATCAGAAGCATCTTACCTGGGCTAAGGAGAAAAAGAGCTGGGTTGTTGCTTGGTGGTCCAAAGTTCTATTTTCAGATGCGAGTAAATTTTGCATCTCATTTGGAAATCAACCTCACAGGGTCTGGAGGAAAGTCCAGTGTGAAGTTTCCACAGTTTGTGATGATGTGGGGTCCCATGTCATCTGCTGACGTTGGTCCTCTGTGTTTTATCAAGTCAACACAGCGATCTACCAGGAGATTTTACAGCACATCATGCTGCCCTCTGCTGACAAGCTTTATTGAGATACTGATTTCCTTTTCCAGCAGGACTTAGTGCCTTCCCACAGTGCCAAAACTACCAGCAACTGGTTTGCTGACCGTGATATTACTGGGCTTGATTGGCCAGCCAACTCTCCTGATCAGAAGCCTATAGAGAGTCTCTGTGCTATTGTCAAGAGGAATAGGAGAAACCCCCGACTCAACAGTATGAGCTGAAGGCTGCTATCAAAGCAACCTGGTCTTTAATAATCCCTCAGCAGTGCCACTGGCTGATCGCCTCCATGCCATGAGGCATTGATGCGGTTATTTGTGCTATAGGAGCTCCGAACAAGTACTGGGTGCTTAATATTAACATTCTTTTTATAATTTCTGTATTTTAAATACTTTTATATAATAAGTACAAGAAGTAGTGCCGGATTAGTTTTCATGATCCATAAGCAATAATAATCTAAATGAAAACAAGAAAAGCTTGCAATGTTTCACTTGACATGCAGTGAATCTAGAATATTATTATTTTTTTTTTATAAATTCTGAAAGAAAATAAACTTTTACATTTTTTTTAATACACTGTATATATCTGCCCCTTTGCTTTTTTTTTTTTTTTCAGGTATACAATGTAAATGAGATGTACGAACCCGAGGCGGAATTTCCCGTCGACATCAACATCAACATGGCCAAAGTTATGGGTGTCTTCTTGGCACAGTTAAGGTCCGTCTTTCAAGTTTTCAGTTTCTAAGTTTCTTGGATATATCTGCCCAATATACAGTTTTTGAGAACATTTCTCTCTTCCTCTCAGGCTGTTATTAGGAGTACAGAAGACACAACCTCCTCCCGGGTTCCTCCTGCAGAGCCCAGGCAGCGCCGGATTGACCGACTGGGAGCTGGACCGGCTGCTGTGGAGTCGTAGCGTAGAGAATGTAGCTACCGCTACGACCACCATCACCTCACTCGCTCAGCTACTCGACAGGATTAGCAACATCGTGATTAACGACAATATCGCAGAGCAGGTGAGGGAACTTGGCTTACAGACGAACAACAATAAGAAGATTTTTGCCCCATTAGGATAAAAAATGTAAACACAATAAAATTTGATATGAGGCTCTCAATTGGATTTGTCTCCGTTCACAACAGACTGCATGATATGGTTTGCATGTTTTTGTCAGATTAAGCTATAAATTATTAATTAATTAAACGTTTATAGTAATTTTTTTTTTCATTTAAGTTACCGCTCTAGTGGCACTAGTCAATCTAAATGAGTTATATGAGACAAATTCATGAAGGAAAAATTGTTCAAACCAATCAATAAATAAATAATTAAGTAAAAACAAAAAATACTTTTTTCTAAAAAAAAAAAAAAAAAAAAACTTCTTTGGACTTTCTTTGTCCTCACTTAGAAATTAGGCTCCTACAATTGCAGTCTGATTTCGTGAGCAGCTTGGACTGCCCCCTTGTGGTGGTATGAGTTAATACCTGTGTGAGCTGCATGCGAGAAGTATTATGCAAAACATATTATCAGTTAAATGTTTATTTGGTTCAATTATTAACAATAATCAATCTATTTATAATTAATATTTATAATTGATTTATAATCAATTTATTAATTAATCTTATTTTAATTTGTTGTAAAGCACATTTTCTTTCTTTTTCTTTCTTTCTTTTTTTTTTTTTTTTTTGGGGGGGTAATTAACCAGATCTTCCTGTTGCAGGTGTCCAGTGCGGTGACATCGCTCCAGGCTGCCATGGCTGAGCTGGAGGCCGGGAACTTGGCCTTCGCCCTGCAGTACAGTCGAGAGGCCATATTGGCTTCTGAGAAAGCGTTTTTCGATCCGTCTCTTTTGCATCTATTATACTTTCCTGATGATCAGAAGTTTGCCATTTACATCCCTCTCTTCCTGCCCATGTGCGTGCCCATTGTGCTCTCGCTGCTAAAGATCTTCAATGAGGTTAGACAGAAACGTGCCGAAAAGCTGGCCAAAAAGGATTAACAGGACACACTTGCACGCACACACAATGTGTTGGAGACCGTGAGTGTGGTTTCTATGCACTGGTTTTTCGTTACACTGCAAGTTGTTACTAAAGACCGTTTGTTGTGTAGCAGACAAACACAACAGAATCAGTGACTACTAGTGGAAGAGTTATAAATATTTTCCGTTTTCTAAGTCTTTGAATCAGTTCTCCATAATGTGCACCAATGATCTAAGCCTTTTTGCCATTACTTACTATGTGGGGGAAAATATCCACTTCGTATTCCTTCTGTCACACTCCTAATCTTTGTAATGTGCGCTGCCTGGGCGAATGCCCACACTCCCAAGATTTCATTCATTCATCTTTAGCTTTGATTACAGCACACAATGTGGTGGCCAGATCATGTGTGAAAATTACTCCTCATGCTTAGAGAACCACTCTTTCACAATTTGCATCCTGGAATATACCTCATACCATAAGGAAGGAAACTCCTGATGTAGGTGTGATAACCTGGTCATTTTTCAGTACGTTCAGGTCGTCGGCTGACTTCATTTTATTGCCAATGTGGCTGAGTGTGGACCTGAGCAACTGAAACAACCCCAGATCATAACACTGTCTCCAGAGGCTTGTACAGAGGCCACCATGTATGATCGCTTCAAGCGCTTCCCTTCTCATCCTGACACTCTCATCATTCTGGAATGGGCTCAGTCTGAACTCATCAGACCACATGACCTTTCCATTGTTCGAAAATTGAATGTTTATCCTCCCAATACCTCGAGTTCTCACCACATTGTGTGTGTATGGAAATGCTCTTACTTTCACTATTAAACGTGGCTCTGTTTTTTTTTTTTTTTTTTTTTACTATGCAACTTCAAGTGTTTAAGTATTTTCATTTATGACCACATTTCTTCAACAAAATTGATGGTTCCGCACTACCCTTCCAGGTTTTAGTAATGTGTTAAATGGTTCTTAAGCCAGTTCTAGTAATTTAAAATCTTTGCTTGATGCAGACACCAGTTTGATTCTGACGGTTAGATCTATGAGTGGAGTATTTGCTTTAAAACAAGCTGAAATACATTATTTAATTGGCAGGAAAATAAAAAACGCTAACCACTGTAATCTGTGTTCAGTATCAGATTGATGATTCTTGATGTCAGAATCTGTGAATTTTGTATTATTTTTCCTTATTAATTGTCAAATTACCTGATTTTATTTATTCGTTTTTATTTTTTTCCAAAAGAACACAAGGAACACGCTTTATAACAATCCTTATACTGTATGTTACCTATAGACATGCTTATTGTCATGGGAAAGGAATGGAATTTATTATATTTGTATTCATTACTATTTCTGAATCATATCAAATGCTCAAAGAGCATCAAATCAAATTAACACATAAGGACTAATGCTTTGAGGATTACTGAAGTAAATCTGGATATCATAATATGTGAAAATTATGTGTCTGAAACAATGATACAAAAAATCTACATATTTCATTTTACATTTTTATTAAGGCAGTAAAAGTTGGGCCATTTTCCCACCCAGACCCCTGGTATAACTGAAGACTTTTTTTTCTGCCTGAGGCTATTTTCCTGCCTGGACCCCTGGTATAACAACCAGTGGGGGCCTTTGCCAGATTTATTAATTATTAACAGTGCTGGATGTAAATCCCTTCCATCTTCATAGGTTTCTTCATGAACAGTGTACTGTATGTAATATGAATTATTTAATGATGAATTAGGTACAGTTAACTAACCGTTTATCACGTCTTAAATATTAATATATTGTACCTTTAAAAAATGTAAACAAGCCAATTAAAATAAACTTTAATTATTAATGTAACATGATTTATTATGAGGCGCCGTATAGGGCTTAAATCAAACTTCACTCATGCACACACACACGAAACACTTGCATACACATATATGAAACAGTCACACACATACATATGTACTACTAACTGCTCAAACAACTACATATGAAATGCGCGCGCACACACACCTATGAGACGCGCACAAACAAAGGGAACTGTAGCGGTGTAGGGAACGAGTGAACGACGGAACTTCACTTTAGCGGAAAAGGGAATGAAAAATCAGTCATTACGTATCGCTGGAGCGTGAAAAAATTTTTTAACTCGTAAAAATTATTTATATATTTATTATAACTATCATGGAGGACATCATATAAATATGAAAATAAGTTTCAATAAATATTCTATGTTTAATGTCCGTAGCGCGAAAATTTCCTCAGCAGCAGCTACAGGTATCCGAGGTGCTTATGTTACCATGGTAACGCATGGAGGAAGTGACGTTGCAGTGTGTTCCGAATGGTGGAATTTTGTAGAGCGGAGTTCCCTTAACAGACATTCCCTTACACATGGAGTAGGGAGTAGGGTGTAGTGATTTCAATGTATATGGACTTGCTGAGTCATTCTCCCTGATTAGTAGTAGCGTTTTTTTTAAATAGACCGTTATTGGACAGTTTAGAAGAGTGATTTATTTATCATCACCACAAAAGTGGGTGGTATGGAGGGTCAAAACAATGTTTGCACTTCTGATTCTGTATTTGGAGGGAGTCAGGTGGGATTCCGATGAGTTAGTTATTGTTCATATTTCCGAAGGCGAGAAAAGCACATTTCACAAAACAGTAATTGCTTCTGTTGTGGGATTTGACATATTAGCCACAGATTCCGTGCGTCAGTTTTTCTTTTTGCAAATCATCACCTGCGTTTTCTGCCGCTGCAATATTCAGACATCATGTGAACAGTTTTGAATACGCCTTGTGATTAAGCAGTCATGATCATTATACTGTCCTACTCCGTCTTCTAAACTGTTCAGCAGCAGGCTGTTTACAAACCGCTACTACTATTCAGGGAGAATGAAGCGTCTAGTCCGTCTACATTGAAATGACTTCGGTTTAACCTGGGAATCATATATCATGTACTATGTATGTTTGTGCGCGCGTCTCATGTGTAGTTGTTTGAACAGTTAGTAGTATATATGTATGTGTGACTGTTTCATATATGTGTATGTGTGTGTGCATGAGTGAAGTTTAAGCACAATACGGCGCCTCATAATTTATTGTACTTTAACTATATTATATACTGTATCCGTGCGCTATTTATGGAATCAACCCATTAACCGAGGCGTTTTTTCACACTAGGCGTGTCTTTAATAAGTGACGGCGCGAAACTCGGTTCCATATGAAATGGCGCGGTGTTGTACCCGTAGTGCACTAGGTAGGTTGTGTGAATCGGCGTCTCACGCTTCTGACGTAGTACACCTATATAGTGAGAAGGACGCCATTTTGATTCCAGCCACTGATTTGTATTGGCTCGCAGCGCCCGAGCGGAGGAGCAGGAAGAAGCGAAGGCGCCATCTTAGGTCTGAGACGTGTTTGTGTCCTTAGCGTGTTCGGAAGCGCGTTTTGTCAGTTTAACTCTGGTAAGTGTTTTATATATGTATATACAGTGATTAGAGTTATTTAATAATCATTGCTTGGTTTTATTTCGAGCGCTAAAACAAAAAGGTGTGTTTATTTGTGTTAGAATATGTCCAGCGGTGGAGTGATCCGAGGTCCTGCAGGAAACAACGACTGCCGGATCTACGTGGGGAATCTGCCTCCCGACATTCGCACCAAAGACGTCGAAGACGTGTTTTACAAATATGGAGCAATCCGAGATATTGATCTGAAAAACCGAAGAGGAGGACCGCCTTTCGCTTTTGTCGAATTTGAGGACCCAAGGTACAAAAAAAACAGCAAATCTCTTAGCGTCGCGTTTAGCTAACTGGCTAATATCAGCTAGGCTGCATGGCGACAAGGGGGAGGGGTCGGTTTTAAGCTGCTTGTTGAATTTATAAATACGTATATAATTTATAAGTAGTTAAATTTATAATAAGTAATACATTTGATTAGTTCAAATTGTGCCTTTTATGTATGTAAATCAGGACACCGATTTGCTTATTCGCACAAGAGTAGACGTTCCTCTGTAGTGAATTGAAATGAAAATTAAAGCGAAGTATTTTCAGAGTAAAGAAGCGGAAACCTGGTCGCCGCCAGGTGACGCAACAAACAATTCTGCTAATATCGAATGTTAATTTGCATATCAAACAGGTTGCTCGAAGGGGCGGAGTTTCTTGAAGGCTTGTGTGGAGTTTGATCAAAACTAAAAAAGAAAAATATATTATAATGCATAACACCACTAACCACCACTATACTTGGAGAATGGCAATTGAATTGCAATTGCCATTCTATAAGTATAAATTTTATCCCACCCCCCGATTTACATCATACCATTGCCATTGTTACAATTTGAGAATTTTTTTCCCACTTAATCTAAAACCAATTGCAGCACTTAAACAATACAGACGTAACTTCAAATGCAAGAGTTTAGCATTTAACCTCATATAAAATAAAATAAAAATAATTATTTTATTTAAAAAAACATTGTTACTGAGCAGCACGTATCTCTGTTTTGTCATCCGATATAATTACTTATAAACAAATAATACACTTCTACCATATGGGATGAAAATGTGTAAATAGTTCAGAACGGATAGACAAGTGGGCGGGACCAATGCTGGTAATGTACAATAGTGGTCAGTGAATGGTTGGTGGGAAACAAAGACGCAGTGATTGGTCCTTGGGAAACGATAATCAATGAATTAGTCGTTAGGATTAATTGGAATAATGTGTCGCACAAACAACTTCGTGAAGAGTTGCACACTGCTGGAGTCAAGCAAACTTGATCATTCGGGTGCTGGGATGATGATGATGATGATGGTGTTGATGATGATGATTACATCCTCTCAAAATGTGTTTGGGTTTATGTGTTGAACACTTTTGCGTTCCCTTTCTTCAGAGACGCAGAAGATGCCGTGTACGGAAGAGATGGCTATGACTACGATGGCTATCGTTTGCGAGTGGAGTTCCCCAGGAGTGGCAGAGGTGGGGGAAGAGGTGGAGCAGGAGGTGGAGCAGGGGCTCCCAGAGGCAGATACGGCCCTCCATCCCGGCGCTCCGAGTACAGGGTCATAGTTTCAGGTCAGTATGTTTGTGGTGATTTTGCTTTTTACTTTCTGCTTATACATAAAGGCAGGTGTTTTTTTTTAATTTTTTTATCCGTCACTATGATTGAAGAATATCCAAATAGTAACTCATACTGCTACTTATAATAATACAAATAATAGTAATCATTATGTGCTGTACAAAGTAAACAGCTTCTATGTTGACAATTTGATGCATATTTTATCCTGCTCTTTATAGTGTAACAGCTGGTTCATGAAAGGAAACCAATCATGCCTGCAGTTGAATTCCAAGCGCTTTTTGTGTTCACATGTTCGTGTGTGTGTCTGTACACAGGGCTCCCTCCTAGCGGAAGCTGGCAGGACCTAAAGGATCACATGCGTGAAGCAGGTGATGTATGTTACGCTGATGTTTTCCGAGATGGCACCGGTGTTGTGGAGTTTGTGCGCAAGGAAGACATGACCTACGCGGTGCGAAAGCTGGATAACACTAAGTTCCGGTCCCACGAGGTACGTTTGAGTTTCTGAATAGGAACCGCCATTGGGAAGGACAGGACAGGACAGGGCATAGCTTAAGGATTGGGATGGTTCAAGGTAAGGTTGTCAGAAATCCATGGTGGAGCCACATGCACTAGGAGGATCCAAGGAATGGCTTACTTGAATGTAAGTTGATTTTGCTATTGGGCTGTGTACACGACACTGAAATTTGTGCTCAAGTTACTGTTATTAACTTCACATGATGTCAGTTCCTTTCTGTAGTTTTTATGCTTTTAATAATTTTTGTTTTATTGTTGGGTGGGGTCAAGGTTTATGATTAAGCGGTGATTTGACAGCCATCCGTGGCTCTGGGTGGGATGGGGGGCATGCGTTCTGATACCTGTCAATCACAGCGACACCACAGTCAGCTCATGTATGCGGAAGAGGGCGGATAGCATTTTTCTCTGAGGGTGTTGCAGCGCCCTGCGATGCTCGACGCATGGCGAGTGGTGCAAAAAGCTGTGATCAGCTGGCGTCCTGTGTCTCGGAGGAAGCACGCGTCAGTTTGAATTGACAAGTAATGAAATTTGGGAAAAGGGGGAAGGGCGCGAGCATTTAACATTTTCTTTCAGGTCTTTAACGGTAAGTAATTCCTGAATTAGTAAACCTCATCCGGTTCTGTGTTAGAAAGCGATCTGTTATGTGTTTTCCCTAGGGCGAGACAGCTTACATCCGCGTAAAGGTGGACGGCCCGCGAAGCCCGAGCTACGGGCGGTCACGCTCTCGTAGCCGCAGCAGAAGCCGCAGCCGGAGCAACAGCCGTAGCCGCAGCTACTCCCCACGCCGCAGCAGAGGATCTCCGCGTTACTCGCCTCGCCACAGCCGCTCTCGCTCCCGTACTTAAACTCCCACAATACAAGCTAGCTATCCGACCACAGCCGCACGCCCTGCGTCGCCCTCTGCTGGACCCACTCTTGTGCTTCATCTCCCTCTTGACTTGTCTCACGACTCTTTTTGGTTTGCAGCGGAATTTCCAGGAAACGAGTTTTTTCATTTTAAACATTTAGCTAACAAGATCAAAATGAAATGTAGCTAAGTGGATGTTTTTTTTTTTTTTTTCCTTTTGTTTGTCTTCCTCATTTAACAACAACAAAAATTACCTTTCCTAGTGTCTTATCCTGTTTTATCCTGTCCCTATCCTTCCTTGTGTCTTTTGTTCAGCATCCATATTTTAACTGGTGTTTCATACCCCATTGTTGGTACATGTGACAGAAAAGGTAGATATACAAATGCTAAAATGTTTTTGAAGAAATTGGCTTTTTTTTTTTTTTCTTTTGGGATAAGGGGGTAAATTGGGTTTTAATTTTTGCTGGTTAGGATTTTTGTTGCAAAACTGTTCTATTTTTACCTTTTCATGTGTCTTTCTATAGACAACAGAGGAGCAGGATTAAAGAATGCTTTGGAATAAAGGATTGTCAAGAACAGTTCATTCATATTAGGATAAAGCGTTTTTGGAGGAGGAGGAGCAGTCATTTCAATTTTGGCAATGGTATGATGACAAGTGTCTTTAGTCACCTTCAAACAAACTGCAGGATTTTTTATTTTTTTTTATAATTTTTTTTCTCCCCTCAGACTTTCAGTAATCTGAATTTACTTAGTAAAGTAAAAATATATATATATTTTTTTGCTTTGCCATTTTATTCTCCTTTTATAGCTCCCTCTGCTTTTTATTTAATCTTTTCCTTTATTGGCATGCATGTGTTTTGTCCTAATGCCATGCTCATGCGTTGCGTACATAGTTTTTTTTTTTTTTATTTCCTCCCCTCCCTTTGTTTTATTTTTTTGCCTGTATGAAACATAAAACGTTGATCATGTAAAGTTGACCTGGACTGTGCCATTATAGAGCAACCACACAAACATCTCAGAAGATCAGGCTACTGATGGAAGAAGGTTTGCCTTGTGTACTTTTACCAATGTAAATTGAAAATCCACTAAAGAAAATGCTGTTTTGGTGTGTGTGTGAGAGACGATGGTTCAGTGTAACATTTAACATGGCGTTTAAAGGTTTTTGTTAGATCATATCATATATAGTTCAGGGTTCATTTATGCTTTTTGAAAGAAAAAAAAAATGCATCGCTCCTGTGATAAATTCTTAGATTTTTTTTTTTTTTGACATAGCTGTGATTCTAACTTGATCCCTCTTTTTGATTTTGCTGGTATTTAAAGGTTTGGATTGGAGGAGGGACACACTGTCTCCCGATCCTTGGAGCCGGATCATTGGATCAGTTCAGGATCAGGAGCAGATTTAGGATTAGGATAAGGATGGATACATACATGGAGCAGGATCAATTTACCGGGAGCGGGAACCGTAGGAGAGGATCCCAACCCCCCCCTCACCAAACCGCACTTAACCGGAGATAACTAATAAGCAGAAAACATTTCAATTGGCTTTTCTAGAACCAAATTCTTCTTTTTTTTTTTTTTCTTTTCTTTTTTGTTTTTGCGGAACCAGACCAAAGAGGCGCACACTGAAGGGATCCTGCGGTTGTTTTTCTTTTAAGAGATGAGTTTTTGTGTTAAAGTGGAGCAGAGCCAGGAACCGCGAGGCCGGATCAGTTGCTTTGGATGGAATCCACGTAAGGAGCTGGGTAAATAGAGGGATTTAAGGTATTTGGGAGGGTGGGCTGGGAGGTTCATATTGAGGGGGATTTTGTAGTTTATTTAGGGATTCATATATACAAAATGCTTCTGCATTTTTAAATATTATGTGTTGGAATTGGTGGGATTTTCTGAATTGGCTATTCTGATTTCTAGTTTGTAGTATTATTTTTTTTTTTCCCTCTTCTCTCTTTCAATAAAGTTTGGAAATCCAGCATGTGCAGTATTTTCCTTGGTGTACACATTAGTCATGTTAGTATGTGGACTGTAAACTAAAAAATAAGACATTAATCTTTCATAAAAGACGATGGATGTGGGAGGGGGAGTTTATCTAAATTCTTAGTAAGGTTCTGTGGATATTTTTATTCATTCACTGTGCTATTTATTGCAAAAGCCAGGATAAATGAGCTCAACTACTGTTGCAAAACTGCATGTAAAGTAATACCTCATGAATGATTGATGAATCCTAAGAAAAGTCAGCTTCCTGTGATGCGCTCACATATTCCACTGCAGACTTGGGTAACTGATGCTCATGTAAAGAGCTTCAGCTTTCTGCGTCTTCAAATCAATCTCAATCTGATGCTAGTGTAATTAAATAAAACAGGATTTTAGTCTGTATGGACCATGATGTTATACAAATATCCAGGCTTATGCTCACATCCAGACTCTGGACTCTTTTGTGTTTATGGCCAAAAGCTTTTCAGACACCTGATTCAGATTTAGTTCTGCAACAAAAGTTGAGTTTGCCTCAAACGAGTATCTCTCTCTTCCACCAAGGTGGTTCCTGAGCAGGTTTGGAGCGGTGTTTTGCCGCTAGTTTATGAGTAATATGAGTCTGAAGCATCATGTATAGGTGGTGGCATTGTCAACCCAGTAACTCCAGGGTTTAGAGACTGAAATCATGCATTGTCTGCTTGTATTCGTTTGAGTTTTTCTCGGGAGAGGTTATATGGCTTCAACCTGGTTTGTTGTACCTGGCTTTCTAAGGTGAACTCAAAACGTCTGATTAATCCCTCGATGTGAATGGTACGCCATCCGGGATAACTTCACCAGTGTGAACCACCACAACACTGACTAATCACAAACTCTATTCAAGACAGAGGTAACAAAATCCTTTATGCAAACTTAGTTGTGGCCAAATGAGACCTTGTGAGAATGTTGTTAGTCTTTCGGCTGTACAACAAATTGGCACAGATTTTACACTGGATGCCCCTTCCTGATGCGATCCAAGCTTTTATCCGAGTAAATTGCACTAGCGAGTATAATTAATTTAAAAAAAGTAATTTTCAAATAGAGAAATATTAGATAAGATAAAATTATACCAATGTAGGAAGATTTAAGCTGAAAAATCAACAAGATTGCTAATAGAGTAAGATTGAAATAGGAGTGTGTGAGGTGTTAAGTGTATAATCCTGTATTAAAAAGGATGATTTACAGCTGAGTGCAGTTATTCCTCATTTGTGTGAAAAATTAGCAATCTCCAGAGCAGGAGAATGTGCAAAGTCCCAGAGATGTGCAACATGAGTAGTATGTTGCACCCTGACTTTCTGTGGAGTTTGGGAATTGAACCCAGGCTTTCCTCATGGCAGGCAAGAAGCCTATAACTGAGCCACTGTGAGAATAAATATTACATTTGCAAATGTACAAGTAACCTGCTTTCTAAGGTGGATTCACTATGTCTAATAAACCCTGTGGTGTGAATGGTAGCCCATCCAACTTAAGCCCAGCCAGTGTGATCCACCGCAACCCTGACTAATTACAAACTGTATTTTCACTCACTCACTCATCATCTATACCACTTTATTCTGTACACAGGGTTGCAGGGTGCCTGGAGCCTATCCCAGGACACACACACACACTACTGGCAATTTGGGAACACCAATTAGCATAGTCTGCATGTCTTTGGACTGTGGGAGGAAACCCACAATGCACGGGGAGAACATGCAGGTGCAAGGCGACAGTGCTAAACGCTAAGCCACCAGGTGAAGACGGGAAATTAAAATATTTATGCAAACTTGATTGTGCCCAAATAAGCCATTATGAGAATAAATATTTTTATATTTATACATGAAAATGAAAATCATGTGGAAATATGAAGTAGTGTTAAGCTGGAGGGGGAAAATAAAAACAGACTCATTTCCACACAGTTTGAACACTTACACAAGGCCTGATGAGAGAAATCGAGCGTCTCCTGCCCTGATGCATTGTGGGATGAAATAAAATGCAGGCAGGAGGAAGCTACTGGAAAACGCTCGTAAAGCGCCCGTGGAGATGGTGCCTTAGCCAATCAGAACGCAGGTGCAGAGAGATGGGCGGGGGTTGGCGGTGCCCGCCCTCCTCCCTCAGGATACGTAGTTGAGAATATGAGTGAAAAGCGCAGCCGCTCTGTATGGACACAGAGAGAGAGAGAGCGAGAGCGAGTTGTGCCTGTGCCTGTCCGTGACTCTAAACGTGGTGTCCGGTGCTCCAGAGTAAATCATCGCTCCCGTGCAGAAGTTATCCTGAACACGGTAAGCTTAGCTGTATAGTACCGTTAAAGCTTTGCGTGCACGCGGACACGTTTATTTTGTCAGGCGCGTGCGTCAAGGGAGCGCGAGCATGACCTGCAGATACACCATGAAACGGCAGTTTTGTGATAAAGACAGATTTATCACCGTCTGAGTAAATACATCTCATTTATTTTATATAAATTTATTTTTTTTCTGAGTCCTGATTTGTGAACTCAAGTGAAGTGACGTCGATTTGACGTTAATTTTATGTGTAACGTACACATTTTTTTTTAAAAGACTGCATTCGGCTTATAATTTAACAGATCTCAAATTTATAATAGTTTTTTTTAAGTGATTTAATTATTTAGTTGAAAGTATTGTATAATATGACAAAGCAAAAAATATATAATAATAAAATGAGTTGTTTGTTTGTTTAATAAAAACCGTATTTTTCACGATGACGTTTGGTCACGTGACCAGGACTGGTTATAACATGAAGAAGAAACATGGCTGACGCTGGGGGTGGGCATTAACATATTATACAAGGGAATTATGTAAAGTGGCACTTTATTAATCAAAGTGGAGTTCACATCCACAATATACAGGTAGTAGATTCATATGTAAATTCAGCCTGTATTCGTCAAATATGTTGCAGCACAGTAAAATGTATTTATTCTTTGCATATCCCAGATTCTGGGGTCGGAGCACAGCCACATGGGGTCACACAAGGTTAAGGGCCTTGCTCAAGGGCCCAACAGCAGCAACCTGGTGGAGCCGGGGCTTGAACCGCAAACCTTCTGATCAGTAACTTGGAGCCACACTTGAGCCACCGCCCCATTTCTCACTAATAAGCAGACCTGGTTAGAACCAGCTCCTTAAAATGACACAAATTAACTTTAAGAACAAGAGTTAAGCAGTGTTAAATGTATTGAAAATTTAGGCAGTATGAGCATCGGGATCTTATTATTGACCTTATAGTTAAGTCTGAGCTTAGGGTTCCAAGCACTGAACTCTACATATGTCGTCACTGTATTTAACCACCAGATGATCCCCTTTTTAAGGGTGGTTCGACATCAGGGACGATTAATTTTATATTGTGCCCAGGAACGGTTGCTCAACCCCTCCATACTCCTCCGCTGGTCGGCATACACATTATTTTTGTTCTCCGTACTGTGGTACACTTGTGTATCAACGCTCTCCAATACAGCAGGTGGCAGTCTGCACCTATTTGGCTTGTGAGTTACTATTAAACGCAAGAGAACCTTACACCTTACCTCTTCAAGCATACTTGGTCACGGTTCCCGAGGGCAGAACGGTTGCGTTCTCCCTGATCGAAATGAACCAGACTTTGGGGTCAAGTGTTCTCAGAAAGAATCCCTGTGCCCTAATGTGACATAGCCCTAAAAATACTCTGTAGCTTGTCAATCAGAGAAACCTGCACTATGAATTGTTTATACATTCGTTCTCTTCTTAAAATTTGAGAAATCGATTCATAGGATTTATAACTTTCTGTTCAGTACTTAGTTAAATCAACTTTGCCATGGAATACCCCTATGTAATATGGCCAAACTGCAAGGTTGTATAAAAAAATGTGGTCTTTTGAATGTGATCAGTGAAATGTGTGGGTTAGTGCTTGGACCCCTCTCGCTATACTTTATAATTCCAGTAGCTGGATTGGTGTAAAGCAAGCTTGTACTCCTACATCCGAGTCTTTGTACAAATCAAGCTGGATAGGGTTATAGGTGGCCATTTTGAATGGCAATTTCCTAAAATCTAACCGCTTCTTGCTTGTTTAACATTTGTGATTTTGTTTTGTCAGAAATGCAAAATTCTAAAAAAAAAATTTCCAAACATATTTCCACATTGTGCTTATTTAAAATAAATAAATATAATTTATTTAAATAAAAAAAAAAAAGTATCCAGTGCAATCCTGTAAATCTTGATTCTTTAGTTCGTTAAACATGATGATGATGATCGTAACTATATCCAAAAAGTCTTGTAATTGTTGCACTGGAATAGCTCACTAGTGATCCGTTTGCATAAACTTAATACAGGAATTATGCTTATGCCTCGAATTTCTGACTGTTCATACTCCTACACTGAATGCCCTTTAAACGTGTCTGGTTAAACAGGACGTGGCCTTGCGCTGCCCACTAACTAAAGCTCACCCTACCCACTCAAATTCAATTGCGGGTTATTGTATTTGTCCCTGGACTACGCAGAGTGTCAAGCATTGAATATTTTACTTTCCAGGAAATCCAATGTGCTATTTCCTGTTGTCAGGACGCACAGATTAGGTTTGTTCTTTCTCTCCTGGGGGGGGAAGGTTTTCAGATTGCCATTCTTTTGTTTTACCCTTTTAGCAGGTTTAAATGCAAAAGAATATTGCTGTTTTGGTCCTAGATACATTTGTAATAAAGTTAGTGTTAAAACAAAATCCTAATGCAAGCAGGATCCTCTGGATTAGTCTTTAAAGCTTGGCTAGGAAACTGTGAATTTTGCCCAGACTTGCATTTCATACAACCGCAGAGAAAAATGCTGAACATGACACTGTTTAGACAGCTCGAAGGGCGTCCTGTAAAAGGCTTTAAAATAGCTGGATAATGCTGATTATTTTAAACGGTGTTCATGTTTTATTTGTTGGTAATAATAAATCCAAGTAGACAACGATTAAAGAGAGGAAAAACCTTTACTTAAGACGCACCGATTTGAGCGCTGTTTATAAATCTGATAAAGCAAGGAAGCCCAAAGATGATCCTGGGGCCGGTGACATTGCTGATGACTTGTTAATTAAACTCTCCAGATAATTAGTAGGAGTAGAAATCAAGCAAGATAAAATAATGTGGTTTAAAAAAACAATACAAAAAAAAAAAACACGCCCATCGGGTTTTACTCAGTTGCTTAATTGCTACTAATTGGGAGAAGTGTGCTGTTCCTCTTCATGTCAAAGGCAGTTAATTTCCTAAATGCCACTTGGCACCCAGATAACAGCTCTGGTGTTTTATTAATGACTCGATGAAATATTATACCTTGCACTACATTCTCGCCGGGTGGGTTTATACCTAGTGTGTGTGTGCTGATATGTATTTGGGAAAGCAGAATCACTACTGATCAATCCTGTAGCTCCACCCACACACGTATACAGAAAATATATAGACCATTATCCATTAAAAAAAAAAATACACATTTCCCCCTTGCCAGATGCAAAAAGTACTAAGCTTGAAGCAGAGTGAACTGAGACCTAATTTCGTTTCACAGACAGCTAGTATCAACTATCAAGTTAATAGAGATTCAGGGGGAAAATCTAACAATTTTTAAAATTGTTTTTATATGTTTTAGCATTTCAGGTGGTAAAATGGTGAAGTTCCTCTATAATCCTGCAGGTGCAGGTTTACCAGCTCTAAACTCTTCACACGTGACAATATAAAATCATGATATAAACATAATCACATATCGTAACGGCTGGTCCATGGTGATTCCCGTCCCTAGTAGTTAACGATTTATATTTTGAATACATTTCTAGCTCTAATCAGTGAAGTACCAAAGGCTTGTGTGCGAGTTCATCGGATAACCAGATGAGTCTATCTAGCTAGATATGTTGATAATGTTATCGTTGTCTGGTTCTTGACCTGCACTAGGTTATATTTAGTGTCTGTAGGTTCATATGGAGCTTTTTTCTGTGTAGCGCCACCTTGTGACAGCAGTTTGTTGGCTTGACATGTCTCTAGGAAAGCATGTGTTGGAAATCATCTGTTGGATAAGGGTTTTTATAGAGGAACCATTGAACAGAGCCATTTGTTGCACTCGGACCCAGAGTTATGCCTCATGTCTGAGTCAAAGCACCACATGGTGCACACGGTCGGTCAAAACCGGTTGCAGATTTCACTGTTAGGGAAACGCAGCAGGGGTCTGCTGAAGCTTGTTGCTAAGGTGAGGGATACGGTTCCTTTATATGCATGCGCAGCCCTCGCTTTTGAAGACTAGGCACGTCCTGGTATTGGACCCAACAAGCTGAGAAGTGGCGATTATTTTCTAAATCCGGACGTGAAAGCGAGAAAATGATCTCTTGGTTGATTTTTTTTCTTCTCTTAAAACAGAGGAATGTGTCCTGGTTTATAAAAAAAAAATAAAAAAAAAGACATGATTCTGTTTCAGATTAGATTAGATTTTGTCCCATTGTGCATTTCAGACATCATGACTGACAGAAAAGCCGTGATCAAGAACGCTGACATGACCGAGGACATGCAGCAGGATGCTGTGGATTGTGCCACGCAGGCCATGGAGAAGTACAACATCGAGAAAGACATTGCTGCCTACATCAAAAAGGTAACGTAATATAGCGTGCAGGTCGTCAGATGTCACATGATTTTGTATTTCCCGCAGAAGCGAATGACTGAGATGTGGTTTTGGTTAACGTGTCACCGGTTAACCCTTTAGAGCCTCCTTTAAGTTCTTTTAAATATATATACTTTTTTTTTTTTTTTTTGGAATTCCTTGAGATTTAATCACCATTTTTGGCTCAT
>JAQMYJ010000011.1:2993363-3023478 GCA_030014305.1 Clarias laeviceps | reverse complement strand
CAAAATACCAGCAACAGTGTGTGAAAACCTTGTGAAGACTTACAGAAAACGTTTGACCTCTGTTATTGCCAACAAAGGGTATATAACAAAGTACTGAGATGAAATTTTGTTATTGACCAAATACTTATTTTCCACCACAATTTGCAAATAAATTCATTAAAAATCCTACAATGTGATTTTCTGGATTTTTTTTCTTCATGCCTCTTATTGCACTTTAACTTACCAGTTTAGTATTCAGTATTCGGTTTTAAAATTTAATTTAAACATTGGAAATCTTCAATGTTGTTTTTGTCAAAGATCACTGGCAAAATTCTCTCCTTTATGTTTTCTATAAGTAATAAACAGAACCTAATTTCCAGTTTGTCTCCCTTTTTTGCTGATCGAAAAAATTATTTGTTTCATGATCCGAACAGCGAGTTTGTAACCCATTGCAATCGGACGTGTGGCGCAGCGCGAGCAGCAGTTTGATAAAGATGCTGTAGCTGCCTTGGCATGTCTCAGATTGAAGCACATGTTTGTTGTTCACCCTGTTTCACCGTTTGTTGGCCAGTTAGAGGGAACAGTGTTAAGTATATTGTTGGATAGAGAACAAAAGATCGTTAAAAAACATTGAAATATTCATCTCTGTTAATCTCTGTTTTTATGACGGTTTCCTCAGGCACTGCGAGCTGGTCCACCGAGGCCTACTCTGCTCTCTCAACCATCGTCACCTCCTGCAAGAACTTCAAAGTCCGTATTAAATCCGCCGCAGCTCTCTCCGTCCCCGCTAAACGTGATTGCTATGGAGACGAGCGTCAGTTCGCTGAAGTGTGGCGAGCCTTGGCTCAAGCTCTCGAACATAGTGAAGAAATCCAGGATTTTCTCGAATACCGCTACTGCGCCAGCTTGCGCTTCGAGCTCTGCCACGCTCTCCTTCACCTCCTGTCCCTGTGCAAAACCAGAGATCTGCCCGCAATCGGAGCGTCGCTGAGCAGCCAGTCGAGAACCGCGCTGCACGGATTCTTGGTTCATTACCTCACTGAAGTATCTTTAGGCCTCGGGCACGATATTACTGACGGAGAAGACGCAGGACGCCAGACGGCGCCGACTGACAGAATGAAGCTGCTGGATCAGAGCCTGATCGGACTCAAGGAGCTGGAAGGGGATGAAACTGTGAGCAGGTCTGACCTCGACACGGTCATGGGGTTCCTTCAGGATGTTCTGAAGACCTGCGACGGGTTAAAGGTGTTCGATGGAGGGGACGCGGCACAGACTAGCAATAACACACAATAGAAGCTTTTATGAAATCGCTGCTATCTGTTAGTCATAAATATTTAACGGTAATAAAAGTAATGAAGATGTGTATAGTGTATACATGTTACATCATGTTTATCTGAATGAGCTTCTTTGATCAAGCTTGATTTGGAAGGAAACGTGCTGCATTTAATGTGTGACATGGTCACTGTTCACTTTAATAGGAACACTCGTACACCAGTTCGTTCATGCGGTTATGCAGTCAGCCAGGCATGAAGTAGATGAAGATTTGAAGATTATCTTTTTTCTGGTCTTTACCTGTCCATTTTTTTTTTTTACTTTCTGTAGCTTTGGAGTTTTTCATGCTTTTCAGCTCAACATGTTTGTAAAGAGTAGTCATGTGACTTACTGTAGCCTTCCTTTTTTCTCATTTCCATCTGCAGAACTTTGTTTTTTCTTTGGGAAAGTTGAAGAAACATCACACTTTTACATTTTTTTAAAAACATTTTTAATGATTCATCTACACTGCAGCGCTGCCACGTAACCGGCTGATTAAATGATTGCATGAATGCGCAGGTGTTTCTTATGCAAGCATATTTAACAGCATTATGCCAAGTCTGCATCTATATATATCGCAAATGATTTCATGCACAGCGATCCAAATGGTGATGCTTTTGTTTTTTTTCCTGCCCACTTTTGTCCAATCAGTTTTCATTTATGAGGTTAGACTGTAAACGGTTTACCTTTATACACCCTAACATGTTTACTTTGTCTCAAGTCAGCATGCTCGACTGACTATCTATATGGAAGTCACATCAAGAAGCAATAAAGTGTTTTTTAAAAGTTCTGGTCCAGTTTTTTTGGTTTGTGTATCTCTGTGGTGAACAGCAGAGGGCGATGTAGAGCTGTTAGAACAAGCTGGTTAGGAGGGTGGGCTTGTAATTGATTTAACTGCAATACATTTTATTATTAGGAATTAAGAATAAAGATTATTTACCTGTTTATAAGCATGACAAGCTGTATTTGTAATGGCGTTTTAATATTTATTACTGTTTTCTCAAATGAAATTCGTGGAAAGAAAGTGTTGTTTTGCCTTTTATGGAAATCTCAACATGAAGGAACGGAGCATTTCTGTTAAGGATAGAAGTGAGCTGGAGAAACGGAGAGTAACAGTGACTTAATTTGGCTTAATAGATGTATATTTGGCAGTAATGGTGACTTAAAAATCCTTTTTTTTTACTCTCTGTGACGAAATCGTAATACATTCCTGCTCACTGAAGTTCACTAAAGTAATATTTTTGTGTCTTTACATATTCTCAAATATATTTAAGCAACAATATGGACAAGACTGCCTTATTTTCAGTATGTTTAACTGCTGTACTAAAGTTGGTATTTATTTTCTTAGGGACCAAAAAAAATTTTGGGCGGGAGATTTGGGACAAATGGTCACATGGTGTAATATATAAAAAAATCTAAATAATAAACATCTTATATTATTATTGATATTTCCAGCATTTGCACACCATTGTGTAAACATGACAGATATTCCTCTGCAACCCTTCAGCTTTTATAACGTCATTGTCCTCCCTGGTTTAATATTTGGACACCTCTCCGACACGTTCCTCTCACCCTATGCTGTAACGATGTTCATTTTTAACTTCATGGAATATTTAAACAAAACAGAAATATCACGATCTGGGTTGCTCTGCTTGCTCAGCTCTAAGACACCAGTCCATTCAGGGAAACCTTATTGTGTATGCAGATTATTTTTATATATTGTAAGAATATAAGAATATTCTATGTCTGTTATTGTTGGACAAATGCTTAGCTGACAGTTCTTTACTACAGTAAGAGAGAGCGTTTGTTGTTGATTCAGTGGCTCTTTGCCATCTGATCCCTGATGAACAATACACAGTAAAGGTTAAAAGTCAGAGCGTGGTGTACTGGTTAGCACTGTCGCATTGCACGTCCAGGGTCCGGGTTCGATTCCTGGCCAGGTTCGAATCCCGTCTCTGTGCATGGAGTTTGCATGTTCTTCTCGTGCTTGGTGGGTTTTCCTCTGGGTACTCCGGTTTCCTCCCACAGTCCAAAGACATCTAGGTTAGGTTAATTGGTGTTTCCAAAATTGCTCGTAGTGTGTGAATGAGCGTGTGTGTGCCCTGCGATGGATTGGCACCCTGTCCAGGGTGTACCCTGCCTTGTGCCCTAAGTCTCCTGGGATAGGATCCATGTCCCTGCGACCCTGAATACAGGGTAAAGGGCATTTGCAAAACCCATCAAGCACCATGATGAAACTGGCTCTCATGAAGATTTTCCCAGGAAAGCAAGACCGAAACTCTGCTGCAGAGGAGATCAGTTAATGTTACCAGCCTCAGAAATCACCAGTTAACAACCAACACCTCATATTTAGAGCCGTTATAAAGGATTTACAGAGCAGAAGTAGCAGATACATCTCAATATCAACTGTTCAAAGGAGATTAATGCATATTTTGGATGTATCCCAATCAGTATTGTGTTACAGTGTAAAAAGAAATAAAAATCAGGAAAGACGTTTAACTGACACTGTATTTCACTGAGGTGAAAAGAAATAATAAAACATTAATAAAAAACATAGTATTTCATGATAAAAAAAGTTCCATATATGTTCTCTTACTTCTTTTCAGATTCTACATGATTTTAAATTGAGTAGTTTAAAAAACACATTACTGAGTCTTCTTGTATTATTATTATTATTATTATTAATAATAATAAAATCATCATAAAAATATATTATTATTATTATTAGTGCTGTGCAAATCGCATAGAAATCCAGATCATAATACGGTATACAGGTAATACACTATATATATATATATATATATATATATATATATATATACAGTCAGGAATTTATATAGAGTTTTTCAATAGTTTAAATATATATTTTATACTTTTGAGGTGATTCAGAAATACTGGCAGCCATCCTCTTAATGAGATAATTTATCAGTTATTTCATGTTAGTCTAAAGAAATACAACTGAATACAAAATGGTACATTTAATATTACTGCTGTAACACTTTATTTATTAATTGTGGTGTTCAAATTAGATACATATACAATACATTCATTATATACTCATTTATTCATTCATGTCTTACAGTATATTAGTTCATACTTTTTTTTTTGCTGTGATCTGATAATGACCATGAGCATGAATTAATATTTATTACAATTATTGAAGTTATTTATTCATAAAAGGCAATAAATTATTCATGATTATGTTCATTCATTATATATGGAAATGTTGTTCAGATCACAGAAGTAGCAGCTCGTCTATAGGAGTTCACCTTCACAAATCTACAGTATATGTTTAAAATTCTATTTAAATATTTATTAACTTTTTTGAGAGAGACCAGTGGTATAAACCAAATGTTGTGCATGCATAGAATTTATTTTACAGTTAAATGGGTTCCTGGATACAAAAAACAACAAAAAAATCCTTTCTTTCTTATTGAGCAAGTAGGGCTTAGCTATTAATACTTATTAATTAATATTAATAATTATTACATTTTAATGGCTTTCTGACGACTAAGGTCAACCGAGTTCTGTTATTAAATTCTGTCAACAGGTGAAAGGTGAATTTCAAGATTTCTAGCTGGTTGTTTGAGGGACAGTCCACCTTCAGAATGACCAACAATACAATCTCTTCTGATTAAAAATCTGAAATTTCTTTGTAAGTGTCCATCCTCGGCTTAAACCTGGAAGTTTAAGGCAATATATATTTGCGACGTTTAAGCCAAAATATTATACCAATCTGAAAATAAGAAAAAAAAATCACTAACCCTTAGTACAAATGACTTGATGATCAATATCACATATTTCCTGAAATGAAAACAAATTTTTTTTTCCTATTTTTCTTTATTTTTATATTTTTACCTCTGCTTTTCACCATCATACCAGCCTTTTGAACTTCACTGTACATGTCTTTAATACTCTTTTTTAAGAGGCCACAAGTTCACGTCTTCTGTCTCTGTGTAATAAGATTCTGGAGTTCAAGAAGGAAAACAATGTGTGAAATCTTTCCTGATAATAAAGTAGCAATAAACTTAGTCTCACAGTCTCAATAGGTAACAAGGAAGTTGTGAAGATTCTGTTGTGGGTTTTGCAGAAGGGCGTATAAACTGACTCAGAGTCAGACTTGTTGTTTTGGCATGTTCGGCTCTGATAGCGTTAAAGACAGTCGTGGTGCAGTGGAACTCTGTCCCTTGAGACCTCGCGTTCACTGAGGTGTGAAAGAAAAAAGCAGGGCGATGAGCATCGAGGAGAGGAAGATGAGGCGAAAACGTGTGATCGAGCTGAAAGACTGATCAGGCAAGCGTGAGGTTCAGAGCGAGCAGCAGGGGGGCAGAGTCCAGGTGCCTATAACCAAGGGGGGAGGGATGAAGGGAACGCTGAATCAGGCATGTCCCTGGGCAATCATCCCCATCCTCCTATCCCCGTGGGTGGGTGAGTCGGCAGACATTGTTTCCATGTTTAAGAAAAGACTTAAGAAATCAGGAGTATTGCTTGGTTAACTCCACTGGTGTCACTTGAAAGTGACAACTTGAAATACTGTAGCAAAGGGTTAAACGTGTAAAAGAGAGAATTAGAACCAATATGGATATGAGAAATAAACAACAACAACAACAAAAAAAAAAACAGTAAAGACGCTTACATGACATACCTATTTGTTGAAGTGCATTACTTATGGAACAGTCAATTAACCTGAGTTACTGTTTAGCCAAATGGTTCTGTCTAGTAAGAACCTAAGTACCTTCTCACAGGGGAGAAACTGAGGGCAATGAGAAGAACAAAAATGGTGAGAGGAAGGTTTTGTGTGAAATAAAAACTCCCTTTTACTTCTCTTGGAAATAACATGCATACAGACATCTATCTACAAAAACAGACTGACATAATGGAAAGTTACAAACCTCACAGTCCTTCGGACTATGGATTACTGTATTGTTTCTTTGAACATAACGAAATCATAGTATTTTGATTAGTATTTAATTTTTTTTAAATATAGAATACTCAACTTTGATCATTTTATTTTTAATCGTTGTTACAGAGTACAAAAAAAAAAAAAAACGTTTCAACAAAAAAACAATTAAAAGGCAACATTTTAAAGGTCAATTCCCAAACAAAATAAAGCAATTTTCTGCCCAAAGTCTACATTTCAGGTCCCAAATATTTTGCAGGAATTATCTGAGACAATGATTTGCCAAATCCCGATAAAACCCCTGCCTACATTTGGCTAGTTGTTAAATCTTGCTAGTAATTTATCCAGCCAGTTGTCAATAGCTTTTTTTTTACACACTGTTAATAATGGAGTTGATGTTCAATTTAGCATAGCTCATTGGGTTAGCTAGCCACGCAGCCCCTCTGGGGGGGAAATATTCTGTGGCTCGACTTAAGAATAAGATAGTAAGTTGTGTAAATGACTTACTAAGGCGTGGGAATGAGATAGTATGTTGTGACCATGACTTACTAAGACTTACTTCAAATGAGATCGTTGTGGCCATGATTTACTAAGTCATGGGAATGAGATAGTACTATGTGATGTGCCATGATTTACTAAGGTGTGGTTGTGAGATAGTATGTTGGGTCCACGACTTACTAAGGTGTGGGAATGGGATGGTATGTTGTGGCCATGACTTACTAAAGCATAATGAGATAGTATGATAGTAAAATGGGAGGGTTGCACCAAGAAGGGCGTCTTGCGTGAAACCTGTGGCAAGTTGTTGTGCGGATTGATTGGTCCTCTGTGGAGACCGCTGGATGGGAGCAGCTGAAAGACAACAACAACAAGCTGTGTGTGTCAGTGAATAAATAACGGTAATCATCCATCTATACTAACAGTTATACTCTCACTCACTCATCCTCTATAACCGCTTTATCCTGTATTCAGGGTCGCAGGGACCTGGAGCCTATACCAGTAGGCTTAGGGCACAAGGCAGGGTTCGCCCTGGACAGGGTGCCAGTCCACCACAGAGACAGGAATCGAGCCAGTTCGGGAATCGAACCCGGACCCTGGAGGTGCGAGGCGATAGTGCGAACCACTACACCAGCGTGCCGCCACTAACAGTTATAAACAAAATCAATTTAAATTTGTCCGTAGTAGCCTTACAAGAGGCTAAATGCTAGATTATTAAGTTGTGGCCATAACATTGTATCTTGTTCTCACACCTTAGTAGGTAGTGGAATATTTATTTCCCCCAATGCGAAGAGGGGCTTGAAAAGTTTGTTCTACACAAATAGATTTTTTTTTCAGTGTCAATTCTAGACATTTTAAAAAGGAATTAGTCAAAACAGCTTATATAGTGTTACTTGAGGAATTTTCTCGATTGATACTTTTGCTTATTTCAAGTAAACGATTACTACAGTCACTTTACTCAGGTCAGTCTGTTCCACCACTGTGTCCTAACACTGTCTGATCACATGAAATGTTTTAACACCGTTTCTCTGTCTCCTTTATGGTCTTTGCTTTTATAGAGCTGTCCCCAATCCAGAGCTTGGACTGCAAAATCTCACATTGTAAGTCATAATTGTATAGCTGTTCTTCTGTTCTTTACTGTGCCATAAAATCAGAGCTCTTTGTCAGCACATTTTAGTGTTACAGTGTTGATTTGTGTCATTGCACTTGAACAAATAATAAATACTCTACAGATACACATGCTCTGGGTAATTCTAATGGGATATTTTATGCGATATACGGAATCATTCACTTTACTGTAAAATTTAATTGCTTTTTCCAGAAGCAGCAAAGGGATCTAGTGGAAGCTAGCAAAAAGGCAGCTAGCAAATTGGAGGTTTTATTTAGCCTAAATTGATATGTGATTGTTGATGCTAGCGTGACATTTCAAAAGCATTTTCTTTTAGCTTTAATTTGACAATTTTGTCAAACAACTTGTACTTATTTATATGTGAGCTAAAACGAAATAATAAATAATATAAATATAATCATAAATTATTTCTAATAAATTTTTATCAAATATTTTTTTTAGAACTGTTAAATGTTTTGGCGGAGAAAAAGTAGCATTAGTGTTTATTCATCAGTAATATCCTGTTACTAATATGTAAACGTGTAAAAAAGTTTTATTTAAACAATGTGTAATTGCTGTAAACAAACATTGCACTACAAAGTAAATTCCTGGAACTCTGCTGGCGGTCAGATACTGTACAGTTACGAGGTAATTTTTGTTGTTGTTAATGATTCAGTTAATAACAATAAACATCAAAATATATAATCTGGACAACCAAGATATTAAATACTCTGGGTTCTCAGAAAGGTAAGTACCCTGGTCCATAAATGCTCAGAACAATAAATATTCAGGAAAATATATAATCTGAACAAACAAGATAGTAAATACTTAGGATACTCAGAAATTAAGTACTCTGGACCGCTAATGTTCAGGACAATTAAAATTCATGGCAATAAATACTAAGGACAATAAATGAACAGGACAACAAGTACTTACAGTATATAATGACATGAGATAAACAGACCAACAAAAACTCAGGACAGTAAATATTCAGGACTTTAAATAGAGAGACAAATAAATATTCAAAACAATAAAAAGGCAAACATTACTGAGGCCTCAGGACAATCAATATATAAGACATTAAATACTCAATACAATAAAAACTAAGGACAATTTAAATACTAAAAACTATAAATACTCAGTATGTTAAACACTCACAATAAATACTAAGAATATTAAGTAAAAAAATATTAATAAATTTTCAAGGCAGTAAATACTTACGACATGACATTAAATAGAAAGACCAATAAATATACAAGAATATACTAGAAAGAAAAAGAACATTTTCAAGACAATAAATTCTAAAACAATAAATACACAAGACATGAGATAAACAGAACAATAAATACTAAAAGCAATAAATATCCAGAACATACATTCTCATGACAATAAATTATCAAGACATTAAATAGGCAGAAGTAAATATTCAAGACAATTCATAGTCTTTTCTATGAAGACAAGACAAACAATACTCAGAAGATTAAATAAAAAATCCAATAAATAGGAAAATTAATATCAAGGACAACACATTTTCGGGACATTACATACTCAGGACATTTTATACTAATGGCATTAAATTCTTAGGACAGCAAATATTCAGGACATTTTTTACTCAGGACAATTAATACTACGGACATTAAATACTCAGAACAGTTACAATAGAAATTTAATACTCAGGAAAATAAATACTAAAAACAATAAACACACAAGATATCAAATTATTAAGACTTTAAATAGAAAGACTGACAGGACAAGTCAGGATAAAAATACTAGATGGAAAAGAAACCGGTTGAAATAATAATCTGTAACCTGTAGACTCGACAGTAATATAATGTTGGGTAGAAAATTAGATGAAGACAGTGGAGCAGTTAAATCATTATACATTGTTAAAACTTTCCCTGTTTGGCAGAGAATTAATAATGTTCAAAATCTTTTGTGTAAATTTTTGTTTAAATATTGAAGATAAAATACCTAAGACTGGCGTTCAGCCTTAGGGAGAAAATGGTACAGCCAAGTGTATGTGTGTAAGGTACCAATGAAGATAAAGTATTGATTAAAATAGTGGATAAAATAGCGTGTGTGTATAGAGTAAGAGAGAAAAGTGTGTTCTTTTTTTGATTAAGTTAAAGATTTCTCAGCCATCATGAATGAATGACCAGTATCACTCTATCCTGCCAGATTACACATTAAGTGAACTGAAGTTAACTCTAATCCACTTTAAATAATCCACTCCAGAATATCTATAGCTCATAGAGAAAAGAGATTTTGTTTAGCGACACAAGCATGACAAGGATTTTGCCATTCTGCCATCTTATGCACCTTGTGGAGCTCAAGGAAAAAGAACGTTAACAAATCATTCATCCGTCACCGTTCTGCTCCACTGGTCCTTTTGCAATGAGGTTAGTTTCACATCCTGGAAAAAAAATATGTAATTTTGGTAAGTTTGTTATTAACTACTGTTAATCATTGAGCATCAAACTGTCACTGCCAGAATATGTGAGAAAGGTGGAGAAGCTCTATCACAGTGGTATCAGTCTCAGTAAGTGATGAATCTTGCATTAAAGAGTGCATTATGATATCTCTGTATAAATGTCATTAAAAAATATTCAACTTCATTTGTGCATAATTATATTATATTTTATTATTTGGGTTCAATCGGTGGTGGAGCAACGGTGGTCTAATAATTACTAAACAGCTTGTCTTGTTAATAGTGGATCATTAACTTATTACTAAATAGAAATTAAATAGAAATGTTTTAAACAGGGAATGTTAAGGAGTTGTGTGTTTATTTTCCATAAGTTGTTAATTAGTTTAAATATCTGCATGTTTGTATGATGATTGGCTTTAAGCTCTAAGGTCAATATTTTATTTTTGTTTGTACTATACAGCAATGTATACTGTACCTAATCATTATCCTGAATCAATGTGTCTGACCTACAAACAATTAGAACTGAACAGTCCGTACCCGTAATTTCTAAATTGTGCTTTCACATTCATGAAAGAGCTAAGCTTGGATAATTTTGACATTAAACATTAAATCAGCATTGTTGTTGTTGTTGTCGTCATTAATGTTGTTGTGTATATAAAACCTTAATTATTAACTTTAATTATTAACCTTAATTATTTAACCTTTGTGGAAGCGAATGCTAATTTATAATAATTTATGGTAATTATGATTACTTAAGAATAATTTAATAATCATTTTAATTCTATAATTAAGTATGATTTATAATAGTTTATAATAATAATTAATAAATAATAATTTATTATTTCTTTATTTTTCTATTTAATTGCAGGAGTAATATAGACTTATGTTATTTTACCTGATGGTATATGTGTATGTAACAATACTGGAAATGCTATATCTAGAAAGAAACTTACATAAAACCTACCATAAATTCATAAAGAGTAGAATTTTTTTTGACGTATAGAATTTTTACTCTTCTTCTTCTTATTATTTGTAATAGTATTAGTATCGCTTGTTATTATTGTTATTATTATTATTATTATTATTACACATTTTATATTAAAAGCTATATCAAAAATATTTGTATTATTATCATTGCATTTTAGTGCTTTGGTGTTAATCTGTTTTATTCAACTTAAAAAAAATAAAAATTCAAACAGGAACCTCATTTACATGTATACTACCAGTCAAAAGTTTGGACACAGGAAAACTATATTCTATAATAAATTTTTGTGGTCTTTACTCATTTTTATTTCTTTCTACACTGTAAAACAATGCTGAAGGCGTCCAAAATATGCAATAATCTCATTTGATATTGAGATGTGTCTGCTACTTATTCGCTGTAAAGCCTTCATAACGGCTCTAATCTGAGGTACTGTTTAATCGGGTAATCTGTGATTTGTTAATCTGTGATTTCTGAGGCTGGTAACTTGAAATTACCGTCTCCTCAAAGAAGTGCAGAGAAGTTTTGGTCTTCACGAGAGCGAGTTTCATCTGAACAAGTGACCTTTGTGTCTTAAAATAACAACTGACAGAGAATATTGTGATCAATCTGACTTGGTCTATATACACTATACGGTCAAATATTTGTAGACACTTGATTTGTAGACACTCAAACTATGTGGTTGTTGAACCTCCCATTCCAGAATTATTCCGACATTGCTGTTACAATGTGCTCCAGTCTTCTGGGAAGGATTTTCTCCAGATTTTAGGGGGTGGTTGTGTTTGGATTTGTGTTCATTAGGGAGGTGTTGGGCAAGGATGCTTTAGTTCCGGTTCATCCCAAGTGAATTTAGTAGTTTTAAATAAATAAGAAATACATGAAGTACATTACAAATGTAATTTATTTTAGGAAAATTGACATAGTATTAAAATGTAAAAGCTACACCAGGCCAAAATAATTTTACGTCACTAAACTACAAAAGCCAACTCCAAGAATAATATACACTACACACATTAACACGAAACATACAAACACTAATACCAAACATGAAATGCACTACAAAAACCAACACCATAAACACCAACACTATAAACAACAAATACTGCACTGTAAACCCTAACGCTCAAAGTAATGAACAAGTGACCTTTGTGTCTTAAAATAACAACTGACTGTTGTTGTTGTTGTTGTTGTTGTTGTTATTACTTAATTACACAATTCCTTATGTGTTATTTCATAGTTTTAAAAACTCCAGTATTTGTGGAAAAGAAATAAATAATTCTAGTATATTAGTTTATCAGCAGAACACACACCATGCACATGTGTTCACATCTTGGAGCAATTTATCATCCACCTACATCTACGTTATTAGGAGGTCGGAGGAACCCGAAGACATGGGGACAACGTACAAAACTACACACTGACAGTAGTCTGGGCTCAGAGTATCGAATCAGGGACCCTGAATACTCAAGTGTTCAATCATACATTTAATAAATTGGATAATGGTGGATTTGGATAATTGGATAATCACTTTATTTTATTACAAAATTAATAAAATAATAAATGCCTTTGCTATGGTTTGATAATCATGAATTTAGAGAACAGTTCAGGCTCCTTATTGTAGAGTATTGTTATTTTATGCATGTTATGATTAGTATTGTATGTATTACAGTACAATAGTTACATTTTTACTTTACAATTACTGTACATTTCAGATTTATGGCATTTAAGACTTATCCAGAGAAACTTGCTGAATTACTTTCTTGTCTGTATTAAAAGTTTACCTTCTCATGAACAAAACCTGGATTCAAGGGGGTCAGTGGGCCCTGTGTCCCATAATATCAGGCGAAAACCTATTACACAATCATATCTATTGCTGGGTACCATGGAGATAGCCTTAAAAAATATAAGGAATATGAAATATTATGGAATTTTCCAATTAAATTGAGTGAGAGGTCTTTTGTTATTCTGACAAGAGTGCTGACGTTTATGCAGTGTTTCGGTTATTGTCGTCTCACCATAAAAATTATGTTTCCTTTGTGCTATAACGGTACCATCTGTCTAAAAACGTATGAATGTATGAAAAACACAGGTCGGTGTTTTGATAATTTAAGTGTTTAGTGAACAAGTATGTTTTTAATCTTTGCCTAAAGACAGCCAGTGGCTTTAAAGACAAAATAAATTGAAAATTACATTACATTGTCATCATTTTATGAAAAGAACAAATCATATTGTGATCAATCTGACTTTGTCTATAAACACTATAAGGTCAAATATTTGTAGACACTTGATTTGTAGACACTCAAACTATGTGGTTGTTGAACCTCCCATTCCAGAATTATTCCGACATTGCTGTTACAATGTGCTCCAGTCTTCTGGGAAGGATTTTCTCCAGATTTTAGGGGGTGGTTGTGTTTGGATTTGTGTTCATTAGGGAGGTGTTGGGCAAGGATGCTTTAGTTCCGGTTCATCCCAAGTGAATTTAGTAGTTTTAAATAAATAAGAAATACATGAAGTACATTACAAATGTAATTTATTTTAGGAAAATTGACATAGTATTAAAATGTAAAAGCTACACCAGGCCAAAATAATTTTACGTCACTAAACTACAAAAGCCAACTCCAAGAATAATATACACTACACACATTAACACGAAACATACAAACACTAATACCAAACATGAAATGCACTACAAAAACCAACACCATAAACACCAACACTATAAACAACAAATACTGCACTGTAAACCCTAACGCTCAAAGTAATTAAACATATTGAGTACTGTTAACTTAAATAATTACAATTAGTTCAAGTTAATAGACCTTGATGAGTATTTAGAACTTTTTGGTATTTATGAGGTTGTAGAAATTACACTTTTCAAATGTGATATTTTAAGTATCTGTAAGTACTTAAGTAACAGCACTGGTGACTCAGTGGTAGGTGTTTCGCCTGCCATGCGAAAGGCCCGGGTTCGATTTCCAACAACTGGACGATGTGCCTGTCCCAAGAACAGATAAAATAGTAGGGTTGTGTCAGGAAGGGCATCTGGCGTAAAACCTGTGTCAAGCTTGTGTGCGGACCGTATTGTCTGCTGTAGCGACCCATTGCCGGGAGCAGCTGAAAGACCAACAACAATTTATTTGATTTGCAACAGTTAAAAAAAAACAGATAATTGGCTACTCAATAATGCAAGTAAAGAACGAGTGAATAAGTACAACAAACTCAAAAGAGTTCTGTTTACTGAAAATTGGGAACATCATTACTTAAAAAATTTGATGTAACTGATTACCTCAAATTTTTTGAGTTTTGCCAACTTATTCGGGTTTACCATGTGACTTCCCCTCTACTTACATAATAATTAAGTAAGGGTTAATTAAGATCCTGTTATTTTCATAAATGTGTATTAATTATGTTTTCACCTTTTTATGCTACATAACTAAACCTTGGTCTTGGTGTTTTGGTGTATTTTATGTTTGGTGTTGGTGTTTTTAGTGTATTTGAAGTTTGGTGTTATGGATTAAAGTGTATATAATGTTTGGTTTTGAAGATTGAAGTGTATTTGATGACTGATGGTGTATTAGGGAGCATTAGGGAGGTGTTGGTCAAGTAGGCTTAAGTTCCAGTTCATCCAAAAGGTGTTGATGTCAGGGCTCCGTGCAGGACTATAAGGTTGCACAACCTTATAACACACAATCATGTGTTCATGGTGCTTGCTTTGTGTGTATGCATATTAAAAAAAGAGAACATGCAAAAATATTGTAGACAGATGTAAGTTAGAACTTCGTGGAACAGTTTGTTTGAGGAGGAACCATGTCCAGCATGGCTGTGATGGATGAATGGGTGTCCACATGTAAACAGCTCTGCTTTGCATTATCAACTGAGAATGGAATTTGCGCCTTGACCGTGCTAGCCCCGCCCACAACACTAGGTGCGCCGCCCCCCTCAGCAGGTGTGTTATCACGCCGCACCGCGCGCCTTCACGCGTCTCCAGCGCAGCGCAGTAGAATTACTTTAGCTCAGATCAGTTCAGCACAGATTTTCAGCCGCATTTCCCCGAGGACACCTCCTCGCCGCCGGCTTCATGTTTGCTGACATGGTGTCCCAGTTGACGTCTCTTCAGCAGGAGTTACTCAGCGCCTTGTTGGACTCGGGACTGACCAAGGATGAGCTCGTGCAGGCGCTGAACGAGCTCGAGCCGCGCGCGCACGGCTTCGCTATCAAAACCGAGAAGCCTTTATCACCAGCCAGCGCGAACGGCGCCAGCGATACGGACTCCAAGCCGGTATACATGACCTTGCAGGCAGCCAGAGGGAGTAAAGTGTCCGGGGATGAAGGCTCGGAGTCCGGGGAGGATTTCGACACGCCGCCTATCCTGAGAGAGCTGCAGTCGCTGAACACCGAGGAGGCGAACGAGCAGCGCGCCATGGTGGAGCGCATGCTGGCGTGAGCGCGCACACTCACTGCACTTCACTTTACTTTAGTTCACTTTACTTTACTTTGACACACTCAGCTCAATATAGCTCATTGACAGAAAACTCCACAGCAAGACCACAAACACCGAACATCAAATACACTTCACACAATCAACATCAAATATCAAATATACTTTAAAAACCAACACCAAACTTCAAATACACTTCAGTCTTCAAAACCAAACATTATATACACTTTAATCCATAACACCAAACTTCAAATACAATAAAAACACCAACACCAAACATAAAATACAACAAAACACCAATCATCAAATACACTAAAAACACCAACACCAATCATCAAATACACTTCAAGCTTCAAAACCAAACATTATATACACTTTAATCATTAACACCAAATATCAAATACACTTTAAACACCAACACCAAACATCATACTCTTCCAAAATCAACAGCAAACATCAAATACACTTCAAACACCAACACCAAACATCAAATACTCTTTAAAAACCAACACCAAATATTGAATACGTTTCAAACCGCAACATCAAACATCAAATACACTTTAATCACTAACACCAAACATTAAATACACTACAAACACAAATATATAGCAAAATCCCCAGTGGTGAATTAACACCTTACAGAGATTGTATAGGTTGAGTTGGACTCAAATGAACTCAGAAAGTGTTAAATCAACACTGGAGACTTTACTATGTACCAAACGCCCAATACACGACAAACACTAACACCAAACATGAAATACACTACAAACAATAAACACTGAAATAAGGATTTATGTATCAACATATTTAAATTAAGGGCAGAATTTCCATTATGTTCACGTTAAACCTATTAAATTAAACGAAGTAAATTACAAAGGTAATTTATTTGAGTAAAATTTACATAATTTTAAAATGTAAACGCCTCACTCCAAAAATCTAATATGCTACAAGCATTAACAATAAACATCAAAATTACTACAAACACTAAAATCAGACATCAAGTACACTACAAACACTAATACCAAATATTAAATGCACTACAAAAACCAACACCAAAAATAACAACACTATAAACACCAAATACTGACTTTTCTATTATACACATAATATTTAAATAGGGGTTAATTAAGGTCCTGTTATTTTCATAAATATTTATTCTCTATGTTTTCGCCTTTATTGCTACATAACTAAACATCTGATAAAAAATAATTATTGCATTGCATTACTAGTTGTGATAATACTGTGCACTAATAACCTGAATACTGAGTCGAGATGTAAAAAGTTAAACACATCACTAATTTAGTATCCTGATATAGAACTGTATTTATCACTAAAGACTAAACAGATGCAGTCACTTGATACAACCAAGAACCTGAAACTCTTTTATGTCGACAGTTAAGACTAATAAGACTAATAATAATTAATTCATACTTAATATATTGTAGGATTTTTATTTGAAAGTGTCGGTTGAGAATGACCACAGCTTATAATGCAGGTATTAGATACTAGATCTGTAACAGTGCAGGTCACAATGAATAAAGAGTAATGCGCAGGGAATAAACGTGAAATAGCAAATAACACAATCTAAATGAACCAATTTCTTAAAATGGAGTGTTACCTGTATTTATCCACAGGAAGAAACTAAGAACATTTACACGTCATTGAATAAAAGCTTGTTTATATTTGACACATAGTTCATGTCAAAAACCCAGAGCTTTACCACTGTTACTAAGATGGTCGTCATATTTTACTGACAAATTAGTTACCAACAGAAAGTTATGACAACCAGAGTTTCCTCAGAATAGTAACCACATAAGCTAGTAGTACGTCTATTATGATTGCATATGTAATAAACATAAACCATGTAATAAACATGAACCATAAAGTACTATAGTAAAATCATGGAAGTATCATGGTCCAGACTTTGATAACTTGCGTAGTGCCATAAAGTAAACTCGTAGTAACAGAGTAAAGCAATAGAGAAAGACGAGTTCTATACGTGAAACCTATAAAGCTGAATTAACTCAGCGTCGAATTAAAGTTAATGTCCGACTAATTAACTCTTACAATGTTAATCTTGCACATTCTTATGCCGAGTACACCAAATTGCATTAAATTGACAAAGTATATATTTATTGCCTTAAAAATATATTGATTAAGAATTAGTTGAAATAACTCAAATGAATTCTTACAGCATTTGCGTGTATCTGAACTCTTTATCATTGTATGTGTTGCACTGTGTTTTTTTTTTTTTAGCTGTAATTTGGAATTAATCTGAGGAAATTTTGTTTGCTGTCATGTCCAAAAGAAAAAGAAGAAACACAATTTATCATATCAGAAGTTTTTTTTAAATATATATTACTAGATTGAGTTTTTATTTAGTTTTAGTTTTATGATCTCCCTTTTTTCTGCTTTCTGCTTGGTTATAAGAAATAAAATTGTTTTAAATCAATTTAAAATAATAAATTCCATTTTACATATAATTGTTATAAATAATAATTAATATATTTATTAATAATAAAAATTTATTATATTAAATATGTTAATAAACATATTTCTAATTAAAAAAATCTGATTATATTAAATATGTTAATAAACATATTTCTAATAATTCTTTTTATACAGATATACATATGTAATATATTTTTAAGGGAAAATTAGAGAAATATTTAACATTAAAAAAGATTTGATAATAATAATAATAATAATAATAATAATTTTAATGTAATTTTAATAATAGTTTATAATGTACTGTTTTTTCAAGAGTAGCTATCAGGTTTTCATCACACTTCTGGCAATTCTCAAAGAAACCTTGAGCATTTTGACTGTTAACTTTCTTTTCTTTCCCTTGCTTGTGATTATTTATTTGTGATAAAAAATTGTAGTCAATTCCCTTTAATAATTTTATTCCTCAGATCTTATAATTAAAACCAGAGCGAGGCAAAAGAAATAATTTACGAAACATGAACAAATGAACATGTAACACACTCCCACGCTGATCCTTCTGTTTCACACCTGACCTCTGGATCCTGCCCGCATTAAATTAAAGCACATCCGCTCAGGTGACTTTTTATTTTGGTTCCTGCAGGATCTCAGTCTCGACTCACACATCAGTTTTCGGCAGCCGATGACTCCAAGCGACACCACGTGCAGTTGTTTTTATTAATGTATTTCTATAAATCATAAACCAAAGAATACACAGTTTCCTGATTGGAGAGAAAGGCCGTCTAGTTATTCATTTTCTAAAACTATAGATGTTAATCAGCACACTTTTGAGGGCTCGCTTCCTAAAACAAATAATGTCTGCGGATTGGAGCGAAGTGTCCACGCTGAGCAGAAATAATTCAGATTCCATTATTATTTTTATCATCACATACTTTACACACACACACACACACACACACACAAACTGTGCACTGTAGTTTTATCAAGTGTGTCTTTCAGTAACAGTGGAATGTAACACCGGGAAATTAATCTATTCCTGCATATTTAAAAACAGGTTTTTAAATTTATGTAATATGTATATACATACTGTATATAGTGCGATAATCAACATATAATTTAAACTGCGATATGTAACTATTAAATATTTCATTTTGCATTTTATCTAGCCTAACTGCAAATTGTGTATGTGTGAGTGTGTGTATATATATATATATAATTTGCATATCATGCATGTAAATTTATAATATTACTAAGAGTAACAAAAAATTTTTTTTTTTAAAGAATACTTAATATAGTTATTTGTAGTGAAGTGTTCATGTACTAATAATTTGGCCTGAAAATTTATTTATGTTAATATTTTTATTTGATAAGAACAACTATTATATTTTAGGCTTTTATTTTATTATATATTATGGATCATCAGCTATATGCCATTTGTTAAGGAGAGTGTGAAAGCAACGCATAATACATAGTATACTGTTTGCCATATACTGTATCTTGAAATTTTTGTTTCATGTAACAATACAATCAGCCTCATCATCATCATCATCATCATCACAAAGTTTATTATTATTATTCTTATTATTATTGGTATTGGTGTTAGTAGTATTCCTGGGATCACTGATATGGTTTGCTGTGTGTTCCATGTCAGTGAGGATCCGTGGCGCTCGGCTCGCACTATCAAATGCTACATGCAGCAGCACAACATTCCTCAGCGCGAGGTGGTGGACGTGACAGGACTGAATCAGTCTCACCTCTCGCAGCACCTGAACAAAGGAACACCCATGAAAACAACCAAACGGGCCTCGCTGTACGCTTGGTATGTCCAGAAACAGCGAGAGATTGACCGGCGTAAGTCAGACATTTTTCTATCGTTATTCTTTAAAATGGTGGACTTAATGATAATTTATTATTATGTAATCATACTTAAATATACTGTGTTATTTGTTGTGATTTGATCCAAAGCACATGCAGTAGAAACGTTAACTTCCATGGTGTACCCTGTGATGAATGCACCATGTTTTATTTTCACAGAGTTTGGCCGTGTTCAGGGCTCCAGTGACTCAGGCAGTCAGGATCAGGTCCTGTTTTTTTTCCCAGAATTCCACCACGGCGGGGGGCAGAATACTGGCACTGCGTCAGGGACAGTCACAGACGAAGGAGTCCCGGGTTCGAAAAGACTGAGACGGAACCGCTTTAAATGGGGCCCGGCGTCGCAGGAGATCCTGTACAAGGCGTATGAGAGGCAGAAGAACCCCAGCAAAGAGGAGCGAGAGGCGCTGGTGGAGGAATGCAACAGGTACAAGTCTGTTTATCGACAAACATATATTAGCATGCCGGAGAGTTTTCCTCCGAGTGTGTTCGGTGCTCTTTGACCTCACGTGGAGAGCAGGTCGAGAAGTTGTAGAGAACTAGCTTTATTGGGCGGATTCAAACAAATAAGAAACAAAAACGTTTATTACGAAGGCAGTGATGTTTTATGTGTTTTTTTTCTGTTCTCAGGGCTGAGTGTGTACAGAGGGGTGTGTCACCCTCTAAAGCCCACGGTCTCGGCTCTAACCTGGTCACGGAAGTTCGCGTCTATAACTGGTTCGCTAACCGGCGCAAAGAGGAAGCTTTCCGCCAGAAGCTGGCCATGGATGCGTATCCAGTTCACAGCATGAACTCCTTACTGCCTCCCGTACACAGCCAGCACCACCACCACGGCAGCCCAGATACCAGTAAGACTCACCGACACCGTCACCTTTATTGTGTCTGCTGTTAGGATTCACCTTCAAGATGACTAGAATTATTGGCACCCTTTTTATTCTGCACACCGAAGGAGAATTTAACGTAACGATTCCACCAACTGGCTTGTTGTTGGTCAGAGGAAACCTGAGAGTGTTTCTAAATTTACTTCAGTGAAATATTACATTTTTCATTGTGAGCTTGAGTTAATTAACACCAAAGACATTTCTGCCCTTTTCCCAAGGGTGCGAGTAACTCTCGGGCTGAACGTATTACCTAATGTAGGGTAAAATTAGAAATCCGAAAGGGGAAGGCGAACGAGCCGGAGAGAACACTGTGTGTGTTTTCTTTTAAAATTCCTCTCTCGGTTAACACACAAAGCCACACCTTTAGACACCTTTAACAGCGGAACACATAAAAGTCTTGCCTCATGCTTGGGGTCAGACTTCGGTTAACTTTGGAAGCAGGGCTTGGCAGATACGAGTCACACACACACACACACTCAAACACACACACTCACACACACACACACACACCATAAATCGCTCACTTTTCCAGTCTCACCTTTCCGTATGCATACAAAGTGTTATTTCTACCCTGTACTGTACATCTCTCCAGCTGTGAAATATGGCAGATTTCGTTAAATGTTTGCCGTTGGGATCGTGTACTACGTCAGAAGTGTGTGAGTCAGAGCGCCGTGTGTTTACCTGCACTGTGTATTCTGCAACAGTCCATGAGCTTAGATTGGCCGTTTGTGTGGCCGACTGATTAGAGAAACGGAAACAGAGTTCGTCAGAGTCGATTTAGAAATTCCATGAGATAGAGAGAAAGTTCAGAAGAAAGAGGAGAGAGAAACTGAAAGTAAACTGTAGATAGGTTGGAACTGACTCTTAGTCAGAAAGAAATAAAATGGAATAGAAAGCCTTTAATACTAATGTACTGTGCAAAGTGCAAGGAAATTGAAGTACCACTTGAAATGGGGTTGTAGTTAAAACCTGCAACACATTTAAAAGTTCTAATTTATTAATATCATGAGCATCCAGTTCTTTAAAATAAAATAAAATAAAATACCGGCACTTTTGGTTGTGCAGAATAACAGAACACAGTTCTGGGAGTAAAAACTCCCTTTATGTCTCTATGTAATGGACACCATCAAGGTAGAACGTTTTCTCACCTGCCTGCTTCACGTCTAAAACATTGGCCTCCCAGGAACTCATTTAATGGAATAAAATGGTCTGGTTTGATCACCTAAAACATTCTGTTTTTGCAGGGCCATGCACAACCTCATACCGCTCACCTTCACCTCACGCACGTTACAGAAATTCAGCTGGGAGTTATTGCCATGTCCCCCGAACAGTCCTGACCTCGCTCCAAGTCATTTTCATATGTTTGGGTTATTAAAGGGGTTCCTGGGAGGCCAGCGTTTCAAACGTGAAGCAGTTTCAAAACTAGTGAAACACTGGGATAAGTGCATTAGTGTAGCAGGGGATTATTTAGAGAAATAAAGGGAGTTTTTACTCTCATAACTGTTCATTGAACACCACTGGTATATAACCAAAGTTTAAATTCATTGACGCAATTGTCTGAAAGCCTTCCGCTTCCTCTTGTTGATTTTTCTTTAAATGGGTTAGTTTTTTTTTATCTGATTGTTTGTTCCTGATCTTCAGCAGCATTTTTGAAAGTATACTTTCCTTATCTTGGCCTCTCTCAATCCAGAACTCAGATACAGCCATCAGGGATCCAGCGATGTCACTTCCTCAACAGGCATCATTCACCATGGCAACAGCCAGTCGGTGTTACAGCAGGTGTCTCCACCCGGCTTGGACCCCTGTCACAACCTGTTGTCCCCTGAAGCCAAGATGGTGAGTCAAGATGGCATAATCTAATGGCATAATTTAATAAAAAACAATAAAACTAAGCCTTTACTCATGTTTATCGCACACATCTCACCACAAGTGATCACAGATGTGCAGAAAAGTTATATACTACATTTGAAAAATCACTCCTGTTACATTTAATTGGCAGATGCACTTATCCAGAGCAGCTTACATTTTATTAGATTCGTTTTTATATCCGAGCAATTGTGGGCTAAGGCCCTTACTCAAGTGCCCAACAGTGGCAACTTGGTGGTGCTGGGGTTAGAACCCAGGACCTTCCAATCTGTAGTCCAATGCCTTAACCACTTTCCGAATTCCAAACTCATTTACAGTAAATCTGTGTTCATGTCATTTTAAATGAACTTGTTTGTGCTGTACATCGTTTTTACAATCCCCTTACCCACAAAATTAAAAAACAAAAAGAGAAAACCAAAAAAAATAGAACGTTTTGTACTTTAATGAATACAAATTATAGTTAGAAGGCCACCCTGTCCAAGATATACCCCGCCTAGTACCCCAAGGCACTGGTTAGGTCACTAATATCACCTGTGACTGGTTTAAATCTGTACAAATATTGTGACAATTGATGTTTTACAATTATTTCATAAAAGTCAAGTGCACAGGTAAAGGAGATGCATGTCTGCTCAGTCCTTCTGTCGCAAACATAAGCGCATGATGTGCATCAATGTATCAAACCTTCACTTAAGTCCTTGAAGCACTATCATTTAACCATGTCCACTTTAATGCTTTACTACTTGAAGAGGATTTAAGAGGGCTGTACAAAATGTAATGCAAAAGTGGGTATTTTTCATTAACTTTTTATTAACTTTTTTGACATAGGCTGTGCAAATTGCACAATTTAGTAGAGTAACTCTTCCGCTCTAAAAAGGTACAATTCAACATGTGTTTAAAAAATTTTTTTTGGAACAATTGTCATACATAAACATATCAAAAACAACTAATTAAATGTATTATTCTTATTAATATAGATCAAATGAAAAGAAAAATTAAAAACTCCCCACCCACCCTGAACATACACTAAAACCTACACACACACACACACACACACACACGCCCTAGCATCCTTCAGCTCAAACTAATCTGTTGTGATTTAGATTGGTCATACATACATACATACACTCCGATGCATGACCCAGTTTAGATAATCATTCAGGCAGTACCTGTAAGTTTGCAAAATAAGAAATAAATGGTTGCCATTTGTGAAAAAACATATTAGTAGAACCTCTCAGTGTATATTTTATCTTCTCTAGCTTAAGAAAAAATAATAAATTTTTAATCCACCGAGAGATTGAGAGACACTTAACGGACTTCCAATGTAAAAGTATTGTACGTCTGGCCAACAAAGATGAGAAGGCGATAACATCTTTATATGCAGAACTTAATGGAACTGAATCATCTGTAATGCCAAATATAGCAGTTAATGGACATGGCTTCAACTGTACCCCAATTATAGTGGACATGAGATTGAGTTTAGGCACAAAAAGAACATATGACTTAAATCACAGGGAGAGGCGTGGCACCTGTCACATCTATCGTAAACATCAGGAAATATTTCAGCTAGCCTTGATTTGGAATAATGGACTCTGTGCAAAACCATAAACTGAATAAGACTGAGTCGGGCGCGGGAACTACTCAACATATGTAACATAGTTTATAACTGCACCATTATTGAACCTGACTCCTTGATTCCGATTTGAAAATCTTCTTTTGTCCCACTGTGCGGTTTGTCTTCAATGCTGGTTTCTCCTTCTTTAAACTTCTTCACCCATCTGTGGACTCTTGTCCTTAAACATTCTGTAGCACTGTGGGTGACCATCAAAGGTGATACTTAGAAAGGATTCAAGAATTGGGGTCAATGATGGTACCCTGTGATGGAGACTATATTGAGTAGCACCTTTGTATTAGGAAAACATGTTACTTGTTCAAGTTCAAGATTCAAAGAACTTTATTAATCCCAGAGGGAAATTGCTTATTCTTGGTTACAGTTGCTCACAGTTGTTATCCAGTCGAAAGGAAAAGTAATAAATAACTACAAAAGAAGAAATAAATTGAACCACCTGTGTCAGCCCGCTTGTGCATTACTTTCAGTTCAGCCCTGGTACATGTAATAAATGCTTTTACTTAGACTTAAGTTTTAGGGCGTGCCTGAAGTTTCAGATTTTTTGAGCACACGTGATCGGGTTTGCAAGCCATGCGGTCCACTAACACAGACATTTTCAACTTTAGACCAGTTGCTTGTGTTTGCTGTGTACGTCTACTGTCATTTGCTCATATAATTTGCCATGCATGATCATATGAGCAGTAAAAGTTATTCCTCACACAATTCTACATGAACTACAGAGAATAGAGTGTGTGGGCAGACCCATAGAGCAATAATGTAATTACGCAGCTTTATGGCTGGTGAATGAGCCCTCTAATAAACCTGACTCACTGCTTTGTTTCCTCACCATAAGCTCCTCTACCTCAAATGTACAGTACAGCACACATAAAACCAGAGTGTGAAGATATGCAGGACATTTGTTCTGTAAGAAGCAAGAGCATTATTCTGATATTATCGCTTTCTATATATTTATACTTTGTATGTGTGTGTGTCCAGATTTCTGCCTCGGGTGGAGTCTTGCCCCCTGTGAGCACTCTGACCAACATCCACAGTCTGTCCCAGTCGTCTCACCATCACCAGCAGGCTCAGAGTCTCATCATGACCCTCGCTGCTCAGAGTCAGTGTTGCAACATTTCACCTCTGATTCATTTCAACATTTATAGCCTTTGTTTATTATAAGCAGTATAATAATAATAATGATACTTATATTACTAGTTAATAGGTAGTATTAGTATTAATGTTATTAGAATTCCGGGTTCTGTTGTGCATAGAACTTATGAGGTGAGATAAAAAAAAAAAGGTATAGTATTTTTAGTAATGAAAAACATTAAGACGTGTCTACTAGAGCAACAAGGAACATCTCTGTAACTTTGCTTTTATTAAAAACTAGCATTAGTTTTTAGCGTGTTGTTGACGGGTAAAGAGTTTGTAGAAATAGTTTAAAGGTCTAAGCTGATCAGCTTTAATGTAATGAGTGATATTATTATTTCAGGTTGAAGCCCATGTACAGGTCTGCCGGTCTTTGTGTACAGCAGAACTCTCTGACTAACGTATTAATACAACGAAATATAATTTTGTATTTTGTATTTTGTATCATAGATCAGATAAAGATGAAGTTTCATCTTAAAACGACTCCAGTGCATTACAATTCACTTATACTACTTGAGCACTGTTATTTCAGTGGTGGGAATATTAAACAACCCCAGTAAAAATCCTCAGTTTAGCTTTTCTAATTCACTAATAATTTATTGGTGCAGGTGTGTGTTTACATTAAGCACTGGATGCAGTACCGGTCCCAAGCCCGGATAAAATGGGAGGGTTGCGTCAGGAAGGGCATTTGGCGTAAAACCCGTGCCAAGCTTGTATGTGCGGACTGGATGGTCTACTGTGGCGACTCCTTGCCGAGAGCAGCCGAAAGACTGACAACATAACTGTTCATAACATCGTTTTTACTCAACATTTTGATTTCAACTTAAGGTGTAGTTTAAACTTCAGGCAGATATCTATGTACTGCAAAAGTTTCATTAAATTCCGTCCAGCTAGATTTTTCACACAGAACTGGCTGGACAGAATTTAATGAAACTTTTTGACCAATGTACCGAGAAAACCTTTCTTTTATTTATATCGATGACAGGATTTATGTGGATGGATATGCACTTTGAAAATACCCGATTTCATTGATGTCTCATAGGGAAAAAAAATGACATGCTGGTTATTTGCATCACTTTTTATAAACGGCTCATTAGTCAAAGTCTGTATCACTACTGACAAACCCTGACATCACTACTCGTTTGACATCACATCTCCCGAATCACTTTTATCCATATATGCATGTCCTATGATTTTATGATTTGAGGTAACCATACAAGAGTTTGTGTTTTTGACATTTAGCGCACTCTTTGCAGCATGATGCTCTGTGATGCTGTGTGTACTCTAACAACACAACGTCTCTCCCACAGGCCTGAGTGCTCCTCCGGCTCAGAACGTACCCATCATTAACAGCGTGTCTGGTCTGACGGCGTTGCAGCCCATGCAGTTCCCACACAGCCCCAACCTCACACCACTTACTGCACACTCCTCCCAGCAGGCCTACGCACACAGTACGTACACTGCACATATCTGCATCTATTAGGTATTGTACCGCTCACTGTTACTAAGGTATTGAAGTGATGATTTCTTGTTTTTTTGTGCCTTGCCAAGTGTACTCACCCAAGCAGGAGCCTCCTCAGCCCTACTCTCACCCCTCTCGATTCTCCTCCATGGACACCAGTGCTATCTCTCACCTGGGTTCCAGCAAGCAGGTAACTTTTTATGTACTCACTCATACATCGTCTATACCGCTTTATCCTGTACCAAGCCCAGGGAGAACATTCAAACTCCACACACACAGACCTGAGGCAGGAATCGAACCCGGAACCTAAAGGTGCAAGGCGATAGTGCTAACCACTAAGTTTCCGTGCCACATTTTTTTTTTCACCAAAGTTTTACCGCTCTAAACATCCAAGAGTTTTCAAAACAAGCATTGGTACACAATAAAGCTTTTGAAAAAAAGGTACGTATACAGGATGATACAAACGAGCAGGAAAAGTTTTAGGGTTTTTCTCACAGACTGTATAAAAGAAACTGGACAAATCCTCTGTAACATCACCCAGGCTCAAACATTAGAGTTCTGGTTGTCGAGATCTTGGCAGGGGCTGACTCAACTTAAATTAATCCATGAAAGGGGAAATGGGAAGAATGCACAGAACCTGGCTTTCAGTCGGAAAATGCCTACTTACCACATTACCACAGGCTAGCTTAGCTTAGGAAATGTTATGAAATGCTAAATATTAATTTATATGTTAAGGCTAATTTGCTTTGATTGAACTTCATTACTATGGTCTGTTAAATTGAATTCATTCATTTCTTGCAGTATGTTAAGCTACAACATTAAACTACATCCTGTTAGCTGGTTAGCTAAAGTGATGATTAGCAGCTAGTGGTTTGATGTCTGCTACAAACTTCGGCCACACCCATAGTTATCCATAACTTTATGGCTTAATAAAATGTTAACTGACGGGTTACATAAAAAAATCACCCCCAGTACATGTGGGAAATCTAGCTATGGAGACCAAAACCGTTTTTTTTTTTTTTTTTGCACCAGGCTGTGAACAGCTTCATTTGTGTTGTAAATTTGGGGGCATTTGGTGATTAACTCACGTTTTGGTGCTGTTGGTGTCCTAGTGGACATTTGAGGAACTGCATCTTTTTACACTTCCTCACTGAACACATTTTTCAAGACCCTTGATTTTGCTTACACTTACAGCATTTAGCAGATGCCTTTATCCAGATTTACCTACATTTTTTTTTTAATCTCGTTATACATTTGAGCAGTGGAGGGGGACTGGGATTTGATCTAATCACTTTCTGATAAATAACCATAAAGCTCAAACAAGTTCTGATCCAGAACTTACACTAATTTCCAGCTAGCTTTTACCATTTAATTGACTTTCACTTAAAGACAAAACAAAAGAGTTTTGTCACAAAAAAAGAGTTTTCAGTGTTTTGTTAAGAACAAACTTACAAATGAACGGACATCAGAGAGGGGATGTGTGTAGTCATGGCAAACTCAGAGGGAGCAAAATTGGCCATGATTTCTTTGCCAGAGGAATAGCATACTTCTGTTAATCAAAGCAACACTATCCATCATGGCTTAGATGTTAATAATAAAAATATTTTACTGTAATCCAATGCTTTGCTCTAATTGCTTGTATTTCTGGATACATCATTTTAAATTAGCACATTCTCTGGATTGTTCTAACGTGCCTTTTTTCATCACTTCAGTGCCCTTTGCAGGCTTGGTGACATCGTCCAGGTGTGAAAACACTTCCTCGGCAGCTAAGCAACAAAAGTGCCTTAACGCAGTAGCCTTGACAACCTCTCATGCCAAAGAACCATAAGGAGGAGCGCTGTGATCACAATGAACCACTAAACAACACCGAATCTTTATCTCCGATACCTGGACAAGATGGTGATACTGGAAGAAAGGAGCTCTGTCTCTAGACTAGCATTACTTCATTTTCTGTCCAAAATGTTAATGTCAGAATGAGTGAACTCCGACTGATTAGTTGACTGACAAGTGTACGATCAACACAGACGCTCTGGAACTGCGTGAAATTCTTTTAATCAATGAAAGCTGCAAAAGTGGCTTCGGTGTATATAGTTCAAGATGTTTCTACTGTATAATTTTATATTGGAGATGAAATATGGATTGAAATGTAGTGTGACGTCAAGCAAGAGAGAATAACGGTGAGACTACAGTATGGGTACGAGTTCTGTGTAATTACAAATTATTTTTATTTCATCGGATGATTTTATTTTGTCAGGTTTTTTCCTTAGTCCTCTTGCATATAATGAACATCAGAATAGAAACCAAAGGTACTCTCAGGAACTGATTTTTTTAATACATCAATTTAAGGGAAAAAAAATACTCTGTACATTCTGGATTTGTTTGAATCATATTTATATTTATGTAAAACCGTATAAAATGCATTCTTTTTTTTCAAGAATACGATCCTACACACATAACCTGCCATCCTGAAGTGATTATCTCTCCCTGCTTGCTAATAGCTTGAGAGAGATTGTGAGAAAGTGCACTGTCTAGGGAGGGGTGTTTATTTTAGACTCACCCCATTAGGTCTATTTCCTCTGACCCGGGCCTCTGCTTAAATGGTGTGAAAAATCACTTGAGCAATCACTCCACGGAAATGAGCAAAATAAGTCATCATGCTTTTTTTTTTTTTACTTTTACCTTTCAACCTTTGCAGACTGTGATTAAAAAGAGAAAAGCACAAGTCAGTTATGGTACCCTGAAAAAACCCTACAGTAGGTATAAGAGACTGGATATTGATTTTAATGTCCACAAATGTCACAATTCAAAGTCTTATATTCTCATATATTATTTTCTGAAACACTCGTAGTATGTACATTAAAAGCAAAGACAAGTTAATAATATGTGTAATATAAAAACTGTAATAAGATCAAACCTTCCTGTTTTGATTATGTTTTTACAAATTATTTTCTAGGAGGTATCTCTATTAAATATTTCACAAAAATTTATTGAATTTGTTTTTTTTCTCCATGATCACAATTTTTTAAATAACAAAATATTCACATAATCACCAATAGGGGTCAGTCTCTCTCTCTCTCTCTCTCTCTATATATATATATATATATACTGTACTCAGCAAAAAAAGAAATGTCCCTTTTTCAGGACTGTGTATTTCAACAATAATGTTGTAAAAATCCAAATAACTTTACAGATC
>JAQMYJ010000011.1:2934954-2954644 GCA_030014305.1 Clarias laeviceps | reverse complement strand
TAAAAAGTACAAGTACACAAAAAATCTACTCAATTACAGTAATGCGAGTAAATGTAATTCATTACTTTCCACCTCTGCCAATCATAAAGTTATAAAAATGTCTCCATTGTTCTCTTTTGTAAGTCTTATATTTTAACAATTTACTGTAAATTTTTGAATATGTATTTGTTAACTTAATATTTCTATGTTGTTCGTAATAGTGCTCTCTTTTTGAAAAGAAAAAAGGATTTGACTTATTGAATGTTATGGAAGCTAACACTCACATAGTTTGCAAGAGTTGTCGGTGTAACTGTAACTGTTATCCCTTTTCAAGTGTGTTCACTGCAACTGGAAATGGAGGAAAAGCTCAATCTCCACATCAGCAACATACTAACTAATGAAGATGCTGGTCTGTGGGATTTTCTTCATGGATAGAGACAGGATTGCTACAAGGGTGTACTGTCTGGACAACAAAAGCAAAAAGAAGATAACTGCTCAAAGATGTCCGTTCTTGAAAAACTGCGAAAGAAAATGAGGACAGCAACAGCAAGCCATGATGATGAAACTACAGAAGAAAGTAGGCCCACAAAAAAAGCAAGCTGTAAAAGAAATGCTACAAAGTCTTTAAGAAATCGAGTCGAAGAATCCATGAGGTAAATTCTTGATATGTTCAAGGACGCAACCAAGAAAGACCTTATGTCCCATGTCAAGGAACTATTTTTTATTTACTTGCACGTCGAGCAGTTGCACACACCTGTGGATCCGTTTTGGAGTTACCTTGTACATACAGGTGGAAACAGTAATAAAATTTTGTACTCAAGTAAAAGTACTGTTACTTCAGTGAAATTTTACTGAAATTTTAAGTAAAGTTACCAGTCTAAAAATCTACTCAAGTAAAAGTAAAAAGTAGCTCATAAAAAATTTACTCAGAGTAAAAGTTACCGAGTTAATTTTTTAAACAGCAGGGGTGGGATGGGGGATTCTAGTGTAGTTCAAAAACGACAGGCGGTCAGGATCTTATAATTATGAGATATTAAGTCATAATTATGAGATACTATGTCATAATTATGAGATCAGGATTTTATAATTATGGAATATTAAGTCATAAGTATGTGATATTATGTCATAATTATGAGTTAGTAAGTCATAATTATGAGATCATGATTTTATAATTATGGGATATTAAGTCATATGAGATCTTAAGTCATAATTATGAATTAGTAAGTCATAATTATGTGATAATATGTCATAATTATGAGATTATTCCTGTGATTTTTTTTTTTTTTTTTTTGTGAATGCAATGCGTTTCTATATGGAAGTGATTTTAACACCTGAATTTAATCATTTGGATGGGTGGGTGAATACTTTTGGCAATATCGTGTACCCAAATTGTGTTAAATTAGGAGTTTTAACGGGATTTTTGCAGACACATGTAATCAATCGCCGATCTGTTAATCATCGAGCGCTCTGAGCTCGATTAGTAAGCACGTCCTCTATTCCTTCTGAGCTCGAGCTTCTCAATGGACGCTGTGGAGTTGTTTAAGAGGCTTGGAGCCGGCGCAAAGTTTGATTTTAAAAGATTTGGCAGAGATGCGGAAAGGTTTAAGGTGATGTCTAGATGTACTTCAGCTGTGACTTTTTATGCAGTAGTCGTGTTTTAGAAAAGCGCTGAAATTCTAGTGGTATTTTCGCTTAGCCGAGTTGTTTAGCCCTGGCTAGCAGACATGTGTCTGCGTGGTGTTTACATGCCGAATTAGCCAGCATGCTAACACAGCTGCACACGGAGTGTTTATTCATTAGTTTTTAGGTTTAAAGTCATTAAATATATTAAACACATTATGTTTGAGTATCACAGATCAGCAAGCGTTTTTTTTATTTATCCAGCTCACTGGCTGGTTGTATAGAGCTGAGCTGAATAACCTCGTAATAAACTTATTATTATTTTAACTAGAGTTAGTGAAGAGTTTGTAAAAATAGTTCAAAGGCTAAAGCTAAGAAAATCTGATCAGCTTTAATGTGATCAGCAATATTATTTCAGGTTGATGATGAATTCCATGATTTTTAAACTGTAATTAGTTTGGTGTGAAAACATTATATGGCATTTATTATATGGTTTTCACTGGACTGTGGCTTAATATTAGAAAACTGTTATAAGATGAAATGACAGTAGATCCAAAATCTTGCCGTAAACTAGGTAGATTTTGTACAATCAAAGGGAAAGAGAGGATATAGAAAAGTTTATGCTTACACCTTGTTTAAGAAGTTGTACTTCTTCTACTGTACGTCAGTCACATACACTCCCTGTTCGGTAATCGGAGAGTGAATTACAGATGAGAAATCGAAAAAGTAGCCCTGATAAAAATTAAATTTAATCTTAAAACAACTTTTAAAAGCATGTTAAAATTCACTTATACAACTTGTGTCACTTATACCACTGTAACTAATCCCAGTAAAAATATTCAGTTTTGTTTTTCCTAATTAGTATCTATTTGTACAGGCATTTTTTTACATTGAGCAAGTAGCTCAAAAGTAGTTTATTAAATCCAGCACGTAACTGTTCATAACATCGCTTTTGCTCAACATTTTAAATTCACTTGTGGTGCAGTATAAACTTCAGGCAGATATCTAAGTACTGCAAAAGTTTCAGTTTTCAATGGGTTCAACCTATTAAATATACTTAGCAATGTTTTTTAAAGTTGTTTTAACACTCTTTTATTGTTCCTACCTTTATGAAACAGGTGACAAGATCTCAGCCGAAAGACATCTCCAATCCTTTGACTGAAATCAGTTTCTTTGGCCAAACCAGAGAAGAGTCAGCTGAAGAGCTCAGACCCGACAATGATGAGGAGCACGAATCAGATGATGATGATTATTCGATTATCATGGATGAATCACTGAACAAGCCGAAGAAAAAAAGGAACAGGAATAAACGAAAAGCTCAGGGTAAGAGGCAAACATTTTCAAGGTATTCATTATGAATGTCTGTAATGCTGCTGTATAAACTTATCAAACCCTCACACTTTTATGTTAATGCACAGGCTCAGAAGATGAGAGTAGTGATGATGATGATGATGATGATGAGGAGGAGACGGGGATTCAGTGGGTGTCTTCACAAGACAAGAAGGTGAAAGGACCAAAGAAAAAGGCAACAGATGGACCATCAGTAAAGAGATTGAAGCAGCTTCATAAAGAGAAGGTATTAAACACGATTATGTTCTACCATATGTATATATATTTGATTTATATAACAATTGTTGACCTTGGTGAGTTTATTAACTTGTAGATAGAGCATCCCGTTTCGACCAGAGTGTGATAAAATAAGGTAATCCGGATGTTCTCAGTGATTTGGAACTTGGTCAATGGATTGTAAGACAAATCTTTTTTTTCAGCGACAAAGCCATTCTTGACAGAATTTACAAACTTTGAAGAGTGTTAAAAGCATATTCACCAATGCTTTCGATTAAATTTCCATCAAGACGCAGCACTTGCAGGTTGACAAGACCGTCCAGTAGACCTCTTGACACCGTTTTCAACATGTTGTAGGCCAGATTGAGTTTGATCAAGTTGGGAAAATGCTTTGCAGTACCTTTTTTCTATTTTTGAGATGTTAGTGTTACGTAGGTTGAAACCTCTAAAGTTCCAAAGGTCCTCAAAGTCACCAGCTCTGATGTTTGAAAAGAAGTTGAAGGACATGTCTATGAATCTGGCAATTCTGCGTATCGGAAAGGAACCATATAGAAGGCCATCTTATAGTAAAGAACTTTTACCTCCTCAGTGTTGTTTAAAGTGCCTGAGACGGTGCAGTTTGTTAATGAAAATGCACTGACTTGGAAACTGAAGATGGTTATACTGAGAAGAGCCAGTTATATTGTTGCCTGGAGACAAAACATTTTTTTATTTGTGGATGAGTTGCTCAATTGAGTTGCTAAATTTCAGGTATCTTTTTATGCAAGAGCTGTAAGGAGAAATCATATGAATCTCTCAGATTTATTTTGTGGGAAAGATTCTATCTAGTTCTAGAAAAACAAAATGCAGATTCATACAAAACTTTGTTATATCTTGATGTCAAGGCAGTAGAAAGTTAATACTAAAGCAGTTTAATCCACCAGACTGACTTAGGGTTATACAACACAATTTTACAGAAGAACAATCTTTTTTTAATTACGCAATGAGGACATTTGAGAAACAAAGTCATTTTGGTTTTCACTGTCTCATCTATACTGCTATTTAAATCTTTAATTAATTTTAGGATAATACAGGTAATATATTACTACTACTACGACTACTAATAATGGCATAACAATCTTTCAAAGTTTTTTTTTTTTTTTAATCATAATCTCAAACAGGCTTATGATAAAACCATATTACTTTTGTGCTACCAATAAAAATAGCATATGGAAAGGACCGTATCTCAATTACTCGTTTACTGATTGAATGGTCAGGGGTTCAAGCCCCAGCACCTCCAAGTTGCCACAGTTGAGCCCTTGAGAAAGGCCGTTAACCCTATGTGCTCCAGGGCAGATGCTCCTTATCATGGGTAAACTCCAACCCCATCCTACTAACAAGAAGCTGGGATTTGCGAAGAATAAAGAACTTCACTATGCAGTAATTTCTATGTGACTTCTTAAATCTCCACGCTTGAATGCTTCCCCAAGGCTTGTTTAACCATGACATAAAGAAATATTTAATGTAGGGAGACAAAAGTATGATCACTCTCATTACAGATAAGTGACAAGTCAGAATGTTATGGCTGATCCTGGTCCTAGTTTTTATTTAATCCAATCCTTTCCACAGTTTACAGTTAAATCTCAGTTCCACCTAGACACAACAGTGTTCTAGAATTTTCTTATAAGCGACACAGCTATGTTAGAAACTCAGACGTTTTATTTTTTTTGTCTGCACGTTTCAGCTCAATAAGATCCGACATCAGAACAGGATTAATGTGCACGGCACCGACGTCCCAGACCCTCTTGGCACATTCGAAGAGCTTCAGCAGGAATACGAGCTGGATTCCCGGATCATCCAGAACATTAAAGCTGCTGGCTTTCAGACCCCCACCCCCATTCAGATGCAGGCCATCCCGCTCATGATGCACGTAAGTCAGTGGCTGATGGTGTGTCCGATTTCTCAGTATGCAGTAGGTAATGTGTTGATTACATTTTTGGTAATTGAGAAATTCAACTCGATTTATTAGTCCTAATATTTTGATTTTTCTCAGGTTTTAATAAATATTAAAATACTATAAATATAAATACAAAATGTTAAAAGTATCAAATATACGTCGAAATCTTGTCTTACTTGTGTAAGTCGCTCTGGATAAGAGTGTCTGCCAAATGCGCAAATGTTTGGGGTTTAGCATACGTTCTTTACGACATGCCAGTCCAGTAGATGGCGGTATTTCCCAGCTTTCCATAAACTAAAAAGAAGAAGCGCTATCCTAACCTATAACTTATAAGGCATTTTATTATAATTTAACGTTTGAAAGTTTATCTAAATAGTTCAAAAAGTATGAATTGGTTCTGTATCAAATTGAATCAATTGCCAATAGATAGATTAATTACATAATCGATTAAATTGCACAGCTCTAAGTCATGTAATTAAATTAGCAGGAAATTTGAGTATAAAGTTTATTTTGTCTTAATGTTTTTTACTTTTTTCATTGTTTTTAAATTCAGTGAGTTTCAGCTCAACAGTGATTTTTATTATTTTTTTTCTTTCCCATTTCACTTGATGATGTTAAAAGCTAAAAAAAACACAACGCGGTAGTAAAACTCGTATTAAAACTCATATTAACCACATCAAGGTCTAATTCTACCCCACATTCCAAAAGTAGGTGTTTGTGTGTTTGACTCGTTCCAGCGTCTGACCTGGCTAATTTTACTACTCACAGTGTAATAAACAATATTTAGAATTTTAATATGTGAGCTAGTGCTGGGTGATACGAAATCACATCAATATCACGATTAATTTAACATTTTACTATGATTAACTATGAGGGCAAAAACAAATTATATATAGTATAAGGCGTATCTGATTTATGTCAGTAAAAAATATACAGGTGCGTCTTAATGAATTAGAATATAATCGATAAATCGATTTATTTTTGTAATTCAATTCCAAAATTTAAACTTGTATATTATATAGATTCATTACACACAGACTGATATATTTCAGGTGTTTAATTTTACTGATTATGGCTTACAGCTAATGAAAACCTAGAATTCAGTATCACAGAAAATTATGAATATTGTGAAAGTTCACTATAGGAGCCTCATGGTGTCGCACTTTAATCAGCTAATTAACTAAAAAAAACGGCCTTTGAATATTCACTATTTGAATGGAATTACTGAAATAAATAAACTTTTCGATGATATTCTAATTTATTGAGATGTACCAGTATATACTTATTCAATGCTGAAGATTTCTGAAGACTACCGGCAAACTACTATAAGCAAATTTAATCCAAAGTTCCATTTATTTTTATATATTAAATTTTTTTATATTGAATTTATTTCCTTCTTAAAATGTATGATTTAATATAATTTGGTTGTCTAATGTCCATATGACAGACAATTTCACTGTTAATCTGTTAAACAACAAAGGAATAGAAAAATAACAGTTTTTTATATCTGTATAAAATATAGCAGATGGACATGAAATCGATATTGTGTGAAATAAGGAAAGGGGAGGAGTTTCTAGGCTCAAGATTGATGGGTTCAAAACATGTGCGTTTTACAAAACTTTACTTTCAGTGTGAGTGATTAGTAGATGTGTAAAAATCAGCACTTTGAGCATGACGTGGGCTTTATTAATAAAAATTGTTCTCTTCAGAGACGTGAAATCCTGGCATGTGCCCCAACAGGCTCGGGTAAAACCATAGCCTTCTGCCTGCCCATACTGGCGCATCTCCGTCAGCCGCTCAACAAGGGCTTCAGAGCGCTCATCGTGGCTCCGACGAGAGAGCTGGCCAGCCAGGTGAGACCTTCACTCAGAAGACAAAGATTAAAGGGAAACTGTTTTTTTTAAGAGGTAACGTAATCTGTTCTTTATGATGTTGCTTGTAGACACACAGAGAGCTGCTGAAACTGTCTGAGGGATTGGGCTTCAGGGTTCATATGATTAACAAGGGAGTGGACGCGGCTAAAAAATACGGTCCCAAGTCAGCCAAGAAGTTCGGTGAGTATTTTATGCATTTTAAATAAAAATGGGTGTATACAAAATATAGAATAGCTTATAATGCAATTATTTTTTTAAGATTCTTAATTCTTTCGACAGCTTGAATGGTTATGATTTAAAATTTCTTTCTCAGACATTTTGGTGACGACGCCAAACAGGCTGATCTACCTGCTGAACCAGGAACCTCCAGCTGTTGATCTCAGCAGGTCAGTTAACTTCAGGGCTTTCACGGTCCAGTGCAAAATACAGTAAAAGCTTGGATTGCGAGCGTAATTTGTTCTAGAAACGTGCTTTTATAACAAAGCACTCATATATCAAAGTACATTTCCCCATAAGAAATAATTTCACAAACACATACTAACGGAAACACTGCTCTCTGGTGGCTTTCTGGAATAGTATTCTTTTTGTGTGACTTCAACAAGGAACCTCTCTAATGACACTTGCATTTGCCTTCTTTTTTGGATTTTGTGAAAATGTGATGTTGCGTTGTGTGGAAAAATTGTATTGGCCTACAATTGTAGTCAAGTGTGAGGTACAAAATACCCAGAAGGCCTCTGTTCAAGAGGCCTTGATCCACTCGTTACAATAAAAGAGAAGGCGCCTGCACGACAAATTGGGGAAGTGAGAAATATATAGGTAGAAGACAGGGATAGGAAACAAACCAATAAGTAAAAATAATAATACTAATAATATTTACTCCTTTTTAATAATATTTACTCCTTTTTATTTTGTTTTATAGCTGTATACTCATACCTAACGATAATCAAGCAGAAAAGTATGCGAAGTGTGACCCAAGAACGACCCCGTACACACAGAGTGCAAGAAATTGAGGAACGAACTTTAATGAAGTGGAAAATACAGAAAATGCAGGCAGTGATCCAAAATATAAAAAAAAAAAGTTTTCGGTTCTGCTTTGATTGGGACATAGAGTGCAAAGAGATAGACTTCCCTTTTAAGAGCGGACAAAGTAATAAAAACAACATATATCATATTTATCATATAAAAAAAAAAAAAAGCAAAGAAAGGAAAAATCTATTTAATCAATAATTCTCCGCAACACCCTCCTCAGAGGAACAAGTGCTGTTGATGGGGTGATGATTGTGGCCGTGTAGATAAGGCAGGGTGTAAGTTCCTGCTCCCGGAAGGATCCTCAGGCGAGAGGATGAGCGAGAAGGGCGCCGTCTGCGAGCTAAAATTAAACAAAGAGAATTTTAATAAACATGGGGCCCAAAGAAAAATCTGAAAATTGCACTCCAAAAAATTTACATAATATGCATACTACAGCTGAAAGTAACCTTTATTTTACCAATTATAATCTATATATGCATAACTAAATAGAATCATGTAAATAATTGATTGAATGATCTGAATAGTATAGGTTCAAAAACTAATAATATAAAATAATCAAGCCAGTAATCAGATTAAACTAGCAGTAGCAATAGTTATATGAAGAATTAATACTAATTTAAACATGATCATGCAAAGATTTAATTAATCTCTAATTTTAGTATCCAATAATTAAGCACATTAGTTACTATGGAAAATCACATAGTTGTACAATTATGTATAATGTATACTCAAATCTAATAATCAACACAAATATTAAATAAATAAATAAATAAATAATTTCTATATATGTAGAGGTATACTATGGACCGTTAAAGACAAATCAGATATGATGGGGATAATAAGGACAGAGTACTTACACATCTCGAAGAGGAAGATTTTTATTTTATTTTTATTTTTTTATCGCGGCTCCGACGTCTTCACCAACAGTGGTCTGGTTAAGAAGAAAAGGAACAAACCAAACTTTCTCCAAAAAAGGGAAAAATTAAAATAAGATCTTTTGAGGCGTACCCAGACATGAATAAGTATGAGAGGGGGAAAATTATGTAACTGGGAGGTGCCACATCAATCTGACCTGAACAAAAGTAGCTTGTATCTAATGAATATTAAGTAACTATTTGACTTAAGGAGGTAATTACTAACTTAAGGGGATTATAAATCATGTAAAATTGTGGAAGTGAACGAGCTTGGGTTGTCTGTTGTCTTTTGGTTGGCCAGTCCAGTGCTGTCCGTTTACTTTTGGTTGCAATAAACTTATTTGCTCTTTCAATACTCAAGTAGTTGTTGGATTTTTGTTTGGAAAATTGGTGCAGTTCACAAAATTTGCCACAGCAGTTGCTGTTAAACAGATTTATCTCCTGTTGTTGTAGTACACTTACTAAAGAACAGTCACGACACTTGGACACAAAATAAAGAAAAATGTTTTTTTTTTTTTTTTTTTTTTTTAACGTGCGCTCATGTGGTCACTATGTTACAATTAAACAGTACACGTGCACGCGGATGTTGACTATACAAGTGACTCTGAGACTGAGCATGGTAGGCGATTACCCACAATCTCACAGCAAAAAGAGAGAGAGAGAAAAGAACCACTGGCTCAGTTGTGAACATGTGACACTCGGCAGACAAAGCGGATACATACTACGGTACTCGTTCGTCGCTCGTTTATCGAGTTAAAATTTATTTCAAAGATTTTGCTCGCCTTGCAAAACACTCGCAGACCAAGTTATTATCGTTATCCAAGGTTTTACTGTATACAGAGGCAGTAAATATGATGGTGCCGTTATTGTTGGTGTTGTGTTGTTGTACCTCTCCTGTGCTCTGTCGCAGTGTGGAGTGGCTGGTGGTGGATGAGTCCGATAAGCTGTTTGAGGAGGGGAAAACGGGCTTCAGGGAGCAGCTGGCCACCATCTTCCTGGCCTGCACCTCTCCCAAAGTTCGCCGCGCTCTCTTCAGTGCCACGTTCACCACCGAGGTGGAGCAATGGTGCAAGCTCAATCTGGACAATCTCGTCTGTGTTAACATCGGACCCAGGTGTGATAGATTTTTATCGAACAGGATTGTTGTTTCTTCTATGTTTAACCTTTTTGTAAACTTCTCAAGGGCTAAGTGTTAGTGTGGAATTTTTAAATCAGATAAATTTTAGACCAACAAGTGAACACCGATTGGGTACAATGAGTATAATTGATGGTGTTAAACTACTTTCTCTCTTAATTGTATCAAATCATGAATAAATACAAGCACTCAATGTACAGCAAAAGTTATGGCAAAGTAAAAGTTGGGTGTGTGTTGTGCTTTGAGATAAATTAATAGACGTTTTAACACATGGTGTCGTAAAGAGTTGCGCTCTCGTCATTTTCAGCTCTGTGATGTGTACGACCAAAGCTGCCAGAATTAGTAAAAAAAAAGAAAGCAGGTTATGGTGCAGTAATGCCACCTACTGGGCTTGAGAGTGTGGTGGTTTTGCTGATTGCTGATACCTCAGTAGTGAAGACATTAACATGTGTGTAAAGATATAAAAATGGAATTGAATAAATTCAGAAAATAATATATGTGAAAATGAATGAAGTAGACAAATCATAAGTAGGAAAATGAAAGAACAGGGAAATTAATAAATAGAACAAAAAAACAGGCAGAAATGTGAACAGAAAAGAATAATTTAAAGATTCAAGAGATTTTATTTTGTACAAACAGCATGAGTAAATTTTTTTTTTTGTGTGTGTGTGTGAAGAAACTCTGTGAATCGGTGATTAAAGAAGGATGAAGTACAGGAATGAATAGTAGAAAGACTATAACACACTGTAACATTATCTAGTACTGAGGTGTACTATGATGAACCATGATTTCAGACAAGTGATTAATTTCTCAAACAAACACTATTAAACCTCCCCTTCATCTACAAATACGTGAAAAGTAAAGAAATTAAAAACAAAACATTATTTTGTGTGCAAAGACGACGGCACTTTTACTCTGAGTGCACAGCCCTGAAAAACCCAGGACAATTTTACCAGTTTTTTTGTGTTACTATGTTTACGATTACCAAGTTTAATAACTTTTAATTGGGCTCAGGATAGTGCAATATAGAGTGACACATCTTTATTTATTTTTAACCACAACCTAGGCAATAAGATGAGCTTAAGTTTATTTAATTTTAACTGACTACACAAACATGACATGACAAAAAATACAGTAGGTTCACAGATTCCCAAGATCATGTGTTTTTTTTTTTTTTTTTTTTGGTAGTTTCTATGACCAGTAATAATAATAATATGGACATTTTTGCGATGTCGTTCCCATATTCCAGTAGCGGAAGAATTCACACGTTTTAAAAATAATCATAACTTTGGTTCTACATGACAAATCAGAAAACTGTCAGCTAATGGCTAATCAATTGGGGATGCCATCGTTCTCATGTGCAGATTTTTATAAAGGGTGCGTGAATATTAGCGCTGTAGCTAATCGAATATTTTAGTAATCGAGTTTTCTACCAAAAATTCAATTGATTAATCGGATAATGTACTTTTGCTTAATTAAACAGCAATGTAAAATATATAAGAGAAACAAAGATTAATTGGTTTTCTCTTTTGTTTTTTTAAATTCTCTTATATATCTCTTTTATCAAAAATAAACATTGTCATTATTCACGATACTAGGAATAGCTTAAAGTTGACTGAGATGAATTAAGTGCGTTACAGTGCCATACATTCTTATTTTCTCAGATGCAAAAACTAAAAAAAAAAGTATTTCAAGTGACTAAGTATCAAAAAAACTAAGGCACACATTAAATTAAGTAATTATACAAAAACACTTTAAGTTGTGCAACGTAACTTTCAGGACTAAAAGTTTCTAAATCTACAGCTCAGGCATAATATAAGCCTTTACTGACAATTTCTGTCGTTTTCTCTTGCTGGTTTCTTCTTCTCTTGGCTCGCTGATATTTTTTGCAGCCCATAACAAAACGCTCCCTCAAATCAATACACAGCTAACGGTTTGCGTCTCCTTCCGCTTTGTGGGTGACGTAAGCACTTCTTCTTCGTCAGTGTTTAGTGGCGGCTGGCGTCACGTGGTTCGGAGGAAACATGTGATAGTCTTCGCCCCTCCCGACTGAGTGGTAGTAGTAGCCTTAATGTGGGAGCCCCCTAGTGACGGGGGGAGGACTTGGACACGACTAAATTAGGGAGACACTCCCTAATTTAAAATCCCTAATTAATCCCCCAACCCCCCCCCCCCCCCAAAAAAAATTTTACTTGCACTTTAATTGAGCTATTATTTGCTTTTTTTTGCCACTTTTGGTCCTCAGAAGTGAGATCATCACTAAACTTAGACCCTAAGGATACACCGATTTCTTATAAAAATAAAAAAATAAAAATAAAGTATTTCTTTCACTCAAACAAGCCTCAGAAATAAAATAAAAAATGTGATACTGGATTGTGCTTGTTCATACAAATCAAATCCAGCTGAAAGTATGTCGACAGCCATGTCGTTTCACCATTCTTGTCCAGAGTTCAAGTGAAAGTGGCTCTACACTACAGTTTCCTCTTAAAAGCACAGCCTGCTATTTAGGCTCCTGGCTACACAGGGTTGTAGTGGGACTCAAACTCAATCTTTTGTTTTGGCTCAAAATCACCAATATCTAAGGCTGATCATCGGTCGTGATCCATCAAGCTAAAAAAACTGACTGATTCTGGCTCCTCTTTAGCAGACTTGTCACCGAATGTCCTTCAAATCAGATGCTCAGTAGAAATTCATCAGCATATGATTATAAACATAGACTTTCATAAGACTTGCGTGAATTTTTATTTTAAGGAAAGATTATAGTGAGTCCCAGTATTATTGATGCAATATCCTTTCATTGTCTTCGTCCACAGGAACTCTGCAGCTGAGACAGTAGAGCAGGAGCTTCTGTTTGTAGGCGCAGAAAATGGCAAACTGCTCGCTATGAGGGACCTGATAAAGAAGGTTGGTGGGAATTTGGATGTGAAATAAAAGGGAAAGACAGATGATTATGTAGTGTATCTCACAAAATAGAGGACACCCCTCATATTTTGCAACCACTTGTTCTCAAGGGACGATACTATAGAAATGAAAGTTGTGTATAGTTTAGAGTACATTTAGTGTCCTCTCACAATAACACGACATGCAGAATTTATCGTCCAAATAACTAGCAACGAAAATGAATACACCCTAAGTGAACATGTCAAAACTGTGTCCAAAGTGTCGATATTTTGTGAGAGCACCGTTGTTATCTAGCGCGGCCTTTCCGCTTGAGTACGCGGGTTCAAGTTTGGAGACCTACTCGACCAGTGACCAAAGCATGAACATGACGAAAGGGACATGTGACTTTGCATGGTTAAAGATGTTTCAGCTGTTATCACTTAGTGTACTCCCTTTTGTTTATAGCCATTTTGACAATAATGGTCGTATGTTGAGTTATTTTCAGAGGACAATAAATCTATACTGTTTTACAAGCTGCACATTGTCCACTCCTGTAAAATAATATAAAAGAAAAAAAGTTTCATTTCTATAGTATCGTTCTTTGAGAAGCTGTACTAAAATGTTGGCTGAAATTAGAGGGGTGTACTTACTTTTGTGTGTGTATGTGTATAGCGGACCTCAAAGCAGAGTAAGGTCAGTGTATATATATCTGAGTATGAGCGTATTCACTGCGGGTGGGTGAGGTCTGGCTGTATCAGAATAAATATCTAGACGTCAGATGACAGTCAGTAGATTAGGAGCTACATTTTGCATGTTTTAAAGCCCCTGGTCCCTGTAACAAGTTTAAAATCTGATTAGACTTTGCAGTCGATCCAAGCAAGCTTAAGGTGACATCGCCCTGAATATGTGTGTCATACAGTTCTTATCTTATGCACGTGATTTGTGAAAACACTCGGCTAACAATATGTAGGATTGGAGGTATTATAATTAGACCATAAGAAAGGAAGTCTGTTTTTATACTTTTGGTGACTGCTGCTCTTTTTATATATTTGTCTTTTCTTGTGTATAGGGGTTCATGCCTCCCATGCTGGTGTTCGTGCAGTCCATAGAGCGAGCCCGAGAGCTGTTCCACGAGCTGGTGTATGAGGGGATCAACGTGGATGTGATTCACGCCGAACGCACACAACAACAGGTGAGTAATAGGCCAATAGGAGTATCGGTGCGTGGGCATACAAATATAAATACTGTCATTTCCTTGTAAATATTTACAGTGGTTCTAGAGAGTCCGCTGGGAGTCACCAAGGACATCTCAGTACGATGATATCACCATATCTATGTGCCGATTCGATTTGTATTGCATCGTGAGTTTATAAATATTAAAATATTTGATATTAATAATTTTTCAGATTTTCTTACAATTCTAAAGTTTAGCAAATGATTCACTCCTTATCACACAAGATAATGATAGTATTTTACCACCTTAAATGCAAACATGTATATAAATAAAAAATGGATAAAAAAATATTTTGGAGTCGGTGTGGTGATGCATAAATCACCACATGAAAGAATCACGATGTATAAGCAAATAGATTTTTTTTTATTTTTTTTGGATGCAACTGTGATGGACAGATTATCAGTCATGAATTTCCAGCCTGCTAGCAGTAAAAACAAAAACCTGACATCCTGCCGATGCTGAGGAAATGCACTATAATGAAAATTATTAAGAAAGCGGGTGCAACCGTTGCGGGGTTAGGGGGGTTTGGTTACCGTCCACACCCTAGTTCAAAGATGGATGCAACGACAGGTTTGATAACGTACATGCTGTGTGTTAACGTTACGCAAAAAAAAGAAAGAAAATGCTACAGTAAACTCTGAATGCAACAAAATGCCATGATCTTTAAGGCAGTAGTTCTCAAACTTTCAAGCCAGCGACCCCTAATTGAAGATTGACAAGATATCGTGACCCCCACTATCAAAAACAAGCAATAAACATAAGCTGTTCACAGTATTTTGACTACATTTACTATACATCAAAATCATTTTGGCTTACCTTTTAATGGGAAGGGTGTACTTGTTTTTGTACCCCGTGTTTTTGACCCTGTAATTACTTCTCTTTTCGGCGGAAAAAGGCTATAGACTTTTCAATAAACAAAGGATGTTTAGTCTCCAAATGCCTTTGCATTTTGCCGGGCTTCATACTTTCATGAGCAAGCACTTCTGAACAGATTACACATTGAGGGAAATATATATTGAGCAAGTGAATCCATACTTTATGAATTCTTCCTGATTTTTCCGACGTTTCCTACTTTGGTCTGACGGGGTCTTGCTCTTATGCTTGGTCGATGTAAATGGTTCCGATGACTCGGGCAAACTGTCCACAATTTCCTCAACATTTTTAGATTCGCGAATAACAAATGTATCCATCTTGGCAGTTGCGGTTTTCACGTGCAGTTGTGCACTGTAGCAATAACTAGTGAGCCAGTCGCTGCACAGTGATGTCATATCTTTGAGTCGCGAATTTATTATTTTTTTAAACACTCAATTTAAACACTCGCACTCAATCAGTAATATCTTTACAAATCAGAAAATATTTATCTATAGCATTTACTTGTAAGACTGAAAAGTGTGTATTATAATCACAAAAAAAAGATGCAACCCCTTGAAATTATTCTGCGACCCCCAGTTTGAGAACCACTGCTTTAAGGGACTCATCATGGGCTGAATAAGAATTATCACATTATAAGCCAAGTTATGAAACCATTCCCTGCATTAACAATAGCCTACTTTATCTTTCTTAGATAATAAGCATTTTTAAATCAATTCAAAATAAAATCGCTGACTTTTTTTTTTTTTTTTCCCCCCCAGAAGGAGTGTTTTAGACAGATGTTCTAGAAGGCTCTTATTGAAGCTTTTAAGATTCGGTGTGGTTTTTCAGTTAGCGGTGTGTCTCTCTACGCTGCTGCTTGTTGGAAGAGTTTCCTGCTACTGTGAACTGCTGTTAGCATTTAGCTTCATCCATTTCCTGTTTTCGAATGTGTTTCCTGTATTTAAAATAAAATAAGAAGTGCTTGATAGAATCACAACAGAAAAATGACATTGTTCACAAAAGCAGAAAGGAGAGGAAAATATGAAAAAATCAGGTTAATGCTCAGAAGAGTCATATTGAGAGCGCACATAGTGGTTTGTTGTAATAAGTTATAGAGATTACTTTAAATTAAATATGGTACATAATGTGGGAGTGTTTGAGTCAAACCGGGACTTATGACAAAGTTTCTGGTGAATGAAGGCGTAAAAAAGTGATCGATGTGATGGGAGTCATCTGAGTGGTGGAAATTGGTGCACCATTTGCACATTACAGGAACTCAGCTGGGAGTTATTGCCACGTGCCCCCGTTCTTGACTTAAACACATCATGTAGTGCAAGTTTTCAGATGCATATCATACTTCTGTTTTTACAGGAAAACTGGACAGACTTTTGTTTTCTGTTTATTAGAATTTTTAAGAAGATTTTTACACAGATATTTACTTTTTCTAACTTAGATGTAATGTTCTCTACAAGTCTAGCATTAAGCTATGAAAATAACATAAAATGACAAATATTTAAATCAATCATTCAGGCTTTTAAGTGGCACCGAAATGAGGCAACAAAATCTGCATTCTGATTCAGTTCTAGTACATACCGGTTATATAGGTACCGGTGCCATGTTAACAACGGGTTTTGGTACCCAACCCTATACCTGACAGAAGAAAATGTATAATGAAAGCTTGTTCATATGTTTTTACTTAAAGTCTGTGTATGTGCTTTCTTCTGTTTGTGGTTAGAGAGATAACGTGGTGAGCAGCTTCCGTTCAGGAAAAATCTGGGTGCTCATCTGCACAGCGCTCATGGCTCGGGGGATCGACTTCAAAGGTGTCAACCTCGTGATAAACTACGACTTTCCTACGAGTGCTGTGGAGTATATTCATCGCATAGGTTGGTCAAAAACTCACTATGCGCAGGTGCTTGTATAAAATATACAGGTGTGTGCAAGCATGTGCAGTCCGCATGATGATTAAACGAAACTTGAGCATAGTAAGGTGTAAAGCCAGCAGATCAGCTCCAGTGCACAGATTCTACTTTGAGAATGAGAACGTCCTAGAGGATTAAACACCATCCTGAAGATTAACAGTAACATGTCTGACACAACAGTGCATAACATCTCATAATGCCACTGGTTTGAGAGCTAGGTAGTGGAAAGCCATCAGATAATTTTTGACACCTTTTCCTCAAACCATTGAGTTAATACTCGTCATGTGGTTGGGGTGGAGTCATTGTTAGCAAGACCACACCCACTTTTAATGTTTCAAAGTCTTTGCGATGAGCACAGTTCATGTACAAAACGATTAAATGAACTTTGGGATCAATAAATATGGGATCAACACAGTTCATGCACAAAAAAAATAAGTACAACAATTAAATGATTTTGGGGTTTTGGTGACTAAGTATTTTGTTCTGTAATTTAATGAAAAAACACAAACAGTGTTTTACAATAATGTTCAAAGCTGAAAAGATAAAGTTATTCAAAGAGGTTCAAGGTGATTATAACTGCTAAGCATTTATTTATTAATCAGTTATTAGATAACATTTACATCAGATTCAGAAAAGTGATGGAATACATATTAATAATTCAATAAACACACTTTAACTGTTTTAGTTCATTTAACAACAAGCATTTCTGAATTTTAGTACACTTAATATCTTTTTTTTTTTCCTGACATACAATTTACTTTTAGGGTTGGTATAGCGGTGCCCAAACTCCTTAAAGCAAAATAGCATGTTGAATTACATGAACTGAACAAAAACTTTCCTGCATTGCAATTTGATTTGAATGAGAAAAAAAAATCCCTTTTGGTTGAATTTTTTTTGCACTGCAATTTAATTGAAAATGTAATGCAATGCAGAAATATCGACCTTTCTAAAGTGCTGGTGTTATACTTCTATAGATAGTCCCCCCCCCTCCCCCTCCACAGGTGTGCAAATTTTTGCACTTAACTATACTGTACAGTCTGCTTTGGGAATTTTTTAACTGTTGGAAAAGGGTTTCTCTTACTTATTCCTGATGTAATTGCTTGGTTACTTATTTATTAATTTCTCTGTGGGTTCTTGTCCTTCTTCAGGTCGCACAGGAAGAGCAGGTCATAAAGGGAAAGCCGTTACGTTTTTCACCGAGACTGACAAACCACTCCTGCGCAGGTCTTATTAACAAATGATTCATCTTGCATATTTAGAACCAGTTTTGGGGAAAAACATGACACTTTACTTGTAATTATTTTCTCCACCAGCATTGCAACAGTCATAAAACAAGCAGGGTGTCCAGTTCCTGATTACATGATTGGATTCAAGAAACTAAAAAGGTACTTTCTTGTATACATGTATGTACATGTATAAATTTATTCAAATTCTAATCAGCTGACTGTTTAATACTGTGTTTCATGTTAAATCTGTTCTTGTGAATCTAAACAAATTTTTAGATAAGAGTCCATATTCTGTAATATTTCTATAGGATTATATAGGTTTGACATCCAGCATCATATCTTGTTTAGCGTGTGATGTTTGCCTAAAAATAATTTCCATTTCCACAGCAAAGTCAAACGTCATCTTGAGAAGAAACCGCCAAGAAGGTCAACGATTTGCACAACGCCTCGTTTTCTCATGAAAAAGAATCCCGGCAAAGCAATGAGGTAGCGGTCGAAATTGTAACAAAAAGTAACTTGCTAAAGTATTCACACCACAACATTTTCCTAATGTTGTTACAGAAGAACAGGAAACCCTAAATTCAAATTTAAAATCAGGTCTGGTCAATAAAATTTTCTTCTTGCCAAGGTCTGGATGTCATGTTTCTGTTAGGATTTTGGGCCTGTATTCAGAAAGCTTCTTAAACCTAAAAGTTGGTCCTAGTGATGAAATTCTAAGAAAATTCTTTCACACTTTCTTAGAATTTACCGTTAAATTTAGGAACAAATCTTAGTAAAGATAAAAATAGCTAACGAAACATCTTAGACCTAAAAGAAGGTGCTCTGAGAAGATTCCTAAATCACTTTTAGTCTAGGACTCCCAGCTAGGACTTTTTAAACAAAGGTAGAAGCTGTCTGAGAGAATTCTAAGAAGCTTTTTGAATACGGGCCCAGATCTCTATATAAGTCTATAAAAATAAGCAATTTAAAATTTCAGAAGCATTTCAATAATATTTATTGTCAGTTTTCAGTAACTATGTTAAACTTGTGGGCAGCTTGAACTTTGATGGTCATGTATGTTTCCTTGTATTAGTATGAAATTAGTACAAAAAACAATCTTTAGGAAAATCTTTAGTGAATTTTCATTTGCATGCTGTTGGGCTGTAAATGAATGTGAAAGGACACTGTTTGTTCTGTCATACTGGGCTCTCAGTTTGAGTATTTTACACATCCTCACCTCCGACTGCACAGGATATTTTTGCTGAAACGACCAGTGTCCCATCCCCAATCCCCCCACCCCTTGTTGCGCTTTCATTTCTGTTTCTACTGCACACTCTGTCTTTTATTTCCCATGAATAGTAAAGTATTTTAGGTTTCTACATCCTTATTAAGGCCCACCTGTAGTAAATTTGTCCCCCTAGTCAATATAAAACCTGACCGCTAAAAAAATCATAACCTAACTTAACTTAAAACCTCATCGCCCGAGACTTGTTCTAAAACCTCATCGCCCGAGACTTGTTCTAAAACCTCATCGCCCGAGACTT
>JAQMYJ010000011.1:2832531-2842933 GCA_030014305.1 Clarias laeviceps | reverse complement strand
GCCTTCCAAGGCAACAGATTATGGAGCTTCTTGACCTGCTCAGACCTGCACTTGCCAGGCCAACGCATCGTACTTACGCTCTATGTCCCGATGTCCAGCTGCTTTTTGCTTAAAATATGCTTCATTGACACGTTTTATTTTATGAAATTTTATTTATTTAAATGAGAAAATAAACTTGGGAGTTTCAAACCCCGCATCCATACATTTTTCTGAATGATTGTAATGCGTAATACACCTATCTCACCTATGCGGTTTGACTCGCTGTGAGATACGGTGTTATATCTTTACTGTATATCACCTACGCGGTTTCGCGCAGTGGCCGTAAGTAGGGTTCATCATGATTCACCACGAGTTTTTGCGCTGTGATTACGTTTCCATCTTTCCGCATGAAAAATTTAACGTTTAATTTTTTTGGCGGTCCTCGCGGAAGCTTGCAGACCTTCGTGGAACGTTAGCGGAATGTCGGCGGTCAATCGCGGCAGCTCACGGTGCCCAACATCGCATCTCGCCGTGAGTCAAACCGCACAGATGAGATAAGGGTATTAGGCACCGTGAGCCGCCTCGAGTGCCCGCCCGACGTTCCGCGAAGATCTGCAAGGTCCGTGAGCTTCCGCATGTTAAACATGTTTCGTTTTTTGCGTGATAAAATGGAAACGTAACCACGGCACCAAAACTCGCGCTGAATCATTATGAACCGTACTTACGGCCACTGCGTGAAACCGCGTAGGTGAGATAGGGGTATTAAACCTCTACTCTGGCATCTCATCATATTCATTCCCTAAGTGCGCTATACAACCCCAGCCACTGACATGCTTCACATTGTTTCTGAAGCTGGTGAAGAGTGTTTGTCAGCTGTTTGTCAATCAACTATGATTGCATACTCGGTTCGTTTCAGTGTCACTACAGGTTACATGAAAATATTAGCGACAGTTTGATGATTTAATTTATATATTTGTCTATTATGGGCTGCTATTGATAAGTTAACCCATGTCGAAATAAACGCTATTGAAAGAATTTAGTGCCATGTTTAATTTGCATAGAAAGTGCCGTCTTTCTTAACGCTGTCATGCAAAAGGAGTCAAAAATCGATTCCTGAGTAATCGATGTCAGTTAATTCAGGACCTTAACTGTAGACAGCGCCTTGTAACGTCGGACGTAAGAGGCTGTGACTTAAGAAGACTCCTAAGGGACAGTTCGAGAAATACACTTAGAAAAGTTATCACTATACGTAACATATATCTTAAGAGTCTTCTTAGCTCGCGAATAGTGTGCGTTATCGAGAAACCGGCCCCTGATTACTTTTCACATGTAATAATCAGTAATGTAATCAAATTACAATTTAAAAGTCATTAGTAATTTGTAGTAATTAGTAATTTGTAGATTACTTTTTTTGAGTAACTTCCTCAACACTGCTTGGCACCGGCTGCTTTTAATCCAAAATAAAAGTGGCTGCCTTTTCTTCTTGCTACCGTGTTTAACATTCTTGGAAATGTTATGGTGCCATGTCTTCACTAAATATCGAATGGAATGCAAAAAAAAAAAAAAAAAAAAAATGCGTAAAACTCGCTTCACTTGGCTTTCCACTGATGCAAATGAGTTTTAAATGGCTCCCGGACGTACATGCAACTTGGCCGGCATTCGGTTTCACTCGGTTCGTTCGCTCGTATGTCCATGCTTTGTATGCCGGGGAAAATTTCAGTTCTTAAGGCGAAATTTTATGAGGCAGGGTTTTCGTAGGCCGAGGTACCACTGTATTTCTTACAGTGAAATACTTTCTTACACCACACTGATACATAACCTGGTTAAATCAAAAGTTAAAGCACTCTCTTTGAATAATCTTCATGCACAATTGTTACAAAGCTACATCGATGAAATTATTTGCATTAAAGTAATAAAATCACAGTACTTTTACTTTTTTCCCTTTTACTTTTTTTTTTTTAATAAAAATGTCAACAACTGGAGATATGACAATCTCACAGCTTAACATCCAACCTACGGAAACGTGTCCCGGTCAGCCATGCGCTAGGTTTGTTAATCTGCCTGACGCTACAGATCTTCTAACCCTTTACAGAATTCAAGTTCTGGATTAATCTTGAAACGTCACTTTGGAGATCAGTAGCGATCATTCGTTGTGTTAAATATGTGTAAGTGCTCTTATCCTACAGGCTTTAGGATAACGCGAAGAGAGAATTCAGCTAGGTACACGCATGGATTAGCATGAGCTAGCTAAGACAAATGGTGCTAATGTTGATGTTCCTAAATATTCTGTTAATTATTGATTAAACAGATAGCTCGCCTCGTTTGGTTCATTAACATTTCTTTCACACAAAAAAAACTAAACAAAAACAAATATGTAGCTACAGAACATTTTCTGATAAGTTGCGTAGACAAATAAAAAGTATTTCTGTATAGCTTATAGCTTTTTTCCAAGACGCTGTTTTTAAACTTTATCAAGTATTTTCTGTTGAACACGACTTTTCCTGTTACATGAATTTTACATGTATATATCGTGCATAGATAATTTAAAATCCAACAATCTAATTAAAGATTTTTTTCCAGCATTGTCCTATTGTTACTAAACATTCCTATGTAAGTTGGATAAGGAGCTCCGTACTGAGCCGTACAGAACCGTTCTCCTCTTTCTCGAACATTTACCTTGTTCGGGTATTTACTCCTTATTAACCTTCCTTTAAATTTCAGTTAAATATCAAGACATGGACATATAATGACCGTACACAGTAATGCCTTAACAATAAAGGACATTTTTACTTGTTTCCTTCGACTCCAGCAGATCAGTTCAGTTGATTATTCTTTTCACCACGTCTATAGTAGCTTTGATGAAGATCGCGTTGTCCCTGATGTAGTTCCTTTCCTTCATCTGCTCATGCGAGATGAACTTGGGGTACCCGAATCCCAGCATGCTCTCGTCCAGGCAGCCCGTGCGTACGCTGCCTATTGCTCCAGGCCGAGGTCTTTGGAAGTTCTTCCAGTTGGGATCTGGACTAAAGCTCTCGGTGATGTGCTGAGGTTTGGAGAGCGCCGGGTCGCTCTGGTCCAGCAGTGAGAAGGTGACGCGATGAGGGAACGCCCACTCCAGCAGGCCATCGTACTCACCCGGGAGCACTCTGATGTAGACAGACAGGTGCGTTCCTTCACCACTGCCGTTGCCGTTAGGGAAAACCGAGACTTGGAGACGGTATCCGTAGCGATGAGAGTAGAAGGCAGGGCTGAAGAGCTCAGAAGTGCCGTTGGAGCTGTTCCGGGTGTCCTGGAGATGACGGCTGTAGTTGGGGATTTTCCAAAGCAACGTGCCGTCTTGGTTCCCGGACAGCTCCTCTACGCGACGCCGGAGCTCCCGGAGCTCGAGTCTTTGCCGATTCACGACGCCGCAGATTAAAGACAGGTGAGATTGGGCGGCTTCCTCCAGGTGATGGGACACTGCGGGCTTGGAACACTGGCAGGAAAGAAAGAGTTCTAAATTATAACAATTATTATTCTATTTAATAATACAGTCTATAACTCAAATCTTAACTTAAAAACATAAGAAGGTGTTATAAAATGTCAACCTGGACCATAATGTGTTCTGTAAGTAGAAAGTTCAGACATGGAAAAAATTTAAATTATGCTTGTGAAATAAATCTGCTTAGGTTTTGAATGAAATGTATTTTAACCCTTAAAGTCGTCTCTGACGATACAAAAAGTCAGAGAACCTCTGATCTGCTGAACTCCCACGACAGAAAAGAAACTTTAGGCCGTACTCTGTATTTGCAGCCGGCTTCTTTGAAGGGACAGAGCACCATGGCGGACCCGCAGCTCTCCTTAACGTGGGCCATTAAATCCTCTCGGTCGATGCCGTGTGTGCCGCAGTTGTTGGGGCACTGCACTGGGTATCGTGGACACTGGCTCTGGTGATGCTGTTAGGAAAAGAATCATGGGAAAAGACAGGGATTTCACAGACTACTTGCTTTGTTCTTATTATTTAAAAAGAAATGACGTGATGGAGTATGCTTACATTTTTTTTTTTTTTTAGATATTGTTCAGTATGCAATAAGATAAACCATACAGTTAATCCCACAGACCTGAATGGTATCAAACAGGAACTCTTTGCTACAGTACTTGCAGGAGAGTTTGCGTTTGGAGCATTCGGACAGACAGTGCTGAGTCAGCAATCGCCGCACCATACGAGCCCCGCACTTATTCTCACAGTACACACTCTCCTCCGGACACATGTCCTGGTGCCTCTGTTAGAAAGAAATGGAGGAATTAAATCATACACTGTGTAATTAATATTACTGGATCATTCATTCATCTTCAGTAACAGACTGACTGCGTGTGTATATAGTTTATATATGGTTTATTTTAGTGCTGATCCGTTTCAAGGTTTTGGACATCGCCATTTTCATTTCAGTTTGATTGATGTTTGTCTGAATTGTCTCAAAACTATTGAAGGTATAAAAAAATTTTCTTTGTGAATTCGTCTCATACAAAACATACTTTTCCACCTTCCACTAATGTCCAGTAGGTGGCAGAATTTCCCAACTGCCCATAAACTCAAAAGAAGCAGCACAAAAAATTGAAGCAGTGAAGAAATCATCAATTTTAGAGAATTTAACACTTGAAAGTTTACCTGAACAGTTCAAGAAGTGTAAATCGATTCTGAATCGAAAAACTGACCCATTGATTCATTTAACTGAATCAATCAGCAAAAGATCATTGGATTGAACAGCTCTAGAGTATATTGGGTTTATTGTATCTATGCAGAAATGCATCCTGGGTAGAACAACAGTCCATCACCGGGCCTCACACACACGCACACAACCCTTCAATCATTTATACTGGTAAGTTTTACTGACAAATTTAAATGACAATAAATACAAAAAAATCATCGTTAGGAAATCTGCTGAACTGCTTATTAAGGCAAATAAGCCTAATCAGCCAATCACATGGCAGCAAGTCAATGCATGTAGACCTGGTCAAGATGATCTGCTGAAGGTGATTTAAGTGACCTTGAACGTGGCATGGTTGTTGGTTCAAGACAAGCTTGCCAGAGTATTTCTGAAACTGCTGATCTACTGGGATTTTCACGCACAACCATCTCTACAATTTACAGAAAATGGTTTGAAAAAGAAAAATCTTTTCTTAGAGGGCCGTTCTCTGGGGAAAAAAAAAAAATCCCGTGTTGATGCCAGAAGTCAGAGCAGACTGGTTCTAGGTGAAAGAAAGGCAGCAGTAACTCAAATAACATCTCATTACAACCGAGGTATGCAGAAGAGCATCTCTGAACTCACAACACGTCCATTGAAAAAATTTTTATTTTTTAATTACTGAGGCCATAAAAAAATAAATAAAGGGCGTCAAACTGACAAAACTTTTATGAAGTCGATGCACCATACTGTATACTGAGAAAAAAAAAAAAAAGATTCCTACTAATATTTTCTGCGCCATTTTTACGCGTTGCACGATGATCAGAGAACCGCTTTTATTCATTTTTCTGATCACATAAGGGTTTCAGGATCTCCATAAGTTCTGACCTCGTATGCTTCCCCGGAGAACTCCTCAGCGCAGTGGTCGCAGTTCAGCTTTCTCTTGGCGCAGTCATGGTGCAGATGCTGCGGAAGATCACGCCTCAACAGTTTCACCATGCAGCGGTTAGGACACGGCACCACGTTATAGGTGCAGATGGAGAGGTGTGACTAAAACACAGACAGAGATGCAACCACAGTGAGGTCTCATTATACTGAAAGACTTATGGTTTTGCACAAAGGTTCTTGATATAGAAAATAATTTCAGAACTTCTCAAGGTTAAAACAGCTTTGCTAAAATACAACAGCTATGGGTTGGATGTTGGTGCTGCACATCATTTGTATTTTTCCCGCCCGTGGACGGTACAGTGGCATGGATTTACATGCTAGACAGAATGTTCGATCCAGCGGTTATTGCTTGGATGATTTTGCGGAACTGCTGGATCTGATTAAATACAAGTTCATTTCCAGCTTCTTAAAGACAGGAATAATCTGAAATAACATTCATGCTTTTCTAATTGGAAATTATCTTAATAAATAAAAGCCGGATTATTAATAAATAAAAGCCGGATCCGTTTATCATTTCTTTATTATACTAAGATGATTTAATGTAGTAAGATGAGAGAAAGAGGGGAAAAAAAAAAACAGATCACTTAAAAACCCGAGTGCTGATACTGGAGACTCCTTCCATAAATACTCATAATCATGGCCTTATAGTAAACATCATTACATCAATTATTATACATTGTTCTAAATGAAAACGTGTTTTAAAAGCCAGTTATTATTAGGTTTACATTATATGCATCATCTGCCAATCAAATTATTTGCTACCATAGTAACCATAACCTATTAGAACAGGTATGTTAATATAACCTACTGTACACCTTCTACTTGACTTCCAGCTGACGCTATTGTCAGAGCTGCTGTTATACCTTCTGACCAATCAGATTACAGAATTCAACAGCCTTTTAATTTTTTAACACTTTTCCCTCTCAGCACATCAGCTAAAATTCAGACTGCACCTGTTACACAAACGTAGGAACCGTTCATAAATGCAATCAGTCTTTGTGTGTGTGTGTGTGTGTGTGTGTGTGTTACCTGGAGTTGTTTATACTGGCCTGACCAGCGGCAACCCTCCTCACTGTGAATGCAGCGGATGGGCAGAGCCAGGATCTGCTGCTCCAACTCTACATCTGGAAAAATCTAGAGTAGAGATGAAAAGAAAGAAAAAAAAATGTATTCGGATATGTTATCAAGATTCTTTCGCGTGCTATTATACTGTATGTATCACCATACTGACTCCAATATCTATTTATTTTTTTATTTATACATATTTGTTTGCATTTGAAGTGGTAAAATGTTGCAGTTCCTCCATGATCCTGCAGGTGGCACTCTAAACTATTCATACACTGTCAGGCAGAACAGCATCTTGTGTGGATGGAGAAAATTATTTGTGAAGTTTGTTTAGAATTGTAACGAAATCTATATATCAAATTGGGGATATTTATAAAATTGTGATAATAACAATCACAATTCAAAATCGAATCAGCACCTGGGTATCGTGATATCAACACCTGATCGTATCGACTGGTCCTTGGTGACTCTCGAACCTAATACAATCCTTTATTTTCATCTTGCAGGATTATGTGGTGTGTATGATCAAATAGAAAGATCTAAAGTAAACTAATAGTAACTTAAAAGAAAAAAAGGCAACGTCAGAATTTCACCACCATCCATGAACAGGAACCATGAGAGCCAAACTGACCCTGTTCTCTGGCTGGGAGGGGCTTAGTTGCTGCTTCTGTCAATCACAGCAACACGAACCAATCAGGGGCATCTGTGAGCTTTGTATGGAAGAGTTCGAGGAAATATGGGAACTGACAGGTGACCAAATTACAGAGGAAAAAATGGACAGGAGAAAAAAAAAAAAAAAGCTGTGGGTTAATATGAAGGCCACAAGCTGAGCTTTTTTATTTTCTATTGTGTGGCCACAAAATACTATTGTACATATTGTGCTTTATTTGAGTTATATGCAAAGGAATCAGTTTAATTAGATCATCATGGAATAAAGGTACTTACTCATGAAGATTATTAGTAATACAGTAAGTCCCCTACATACGAACATTCTAGTTACAAACTTTCAAAGATATGCACATGTTCAGTCACGGAGGACAGATCACATGTCGTACACTCATTTTTTTTCTTAATTTTCTAATCCCTGTGTAACTTGTTATTAGAGATATAATAACATTGGAATGAGTGCATTGAAATAAACCTTTCAGCAAGAACTACTATCTGAACACTACTCTTAATAATCATCTTCTGACCAATCAGAATTGAGCATTAGCGTTCCCAACTGACCACGGTGAGTGTAACGGACATGGAGAGCAAGTACAACAAACAGGTGCGTGAATTCACAGTGAAGCACTTACTTTAGCGTAGTCGAGAGGCAGCTGATCTTCTGGGCACTTGAACACCCCGGCACTGTGGAGAGAAAATGCCGAGTAAGCGACTAACACTGAGTTAGGCATTAACTGAAGAAATGACTAATAATATTGTCTGGTTTTTAGATATTATCTGAAAACTTATAAAACATGAGCTGGCTCTAGATCATCGTACTGGGCAGCTGTGAGTCAACAACATGCAGTCGTACGGTGTTACAGTCGAGCAGCCCATTTTGTCCACTTTTAAAGCTTTTTAAATAATTATTATACATGACTGAGGTGAGGTTCAGGCGAGTTACCTGAAGATCCATCATCATCATCATCAATCAGGTACATTTGCAGCTCAACTACCAAACAGCAGACCTGAACTCAGACCAAAATATTTCTGATTCTAGTGCATTATCTACTCCAAATCCGTCTCTCTGGCGTCCATCGTAGACAGACACCTTGTCTGCATTGAAATTCTGCCCTGGGTTTAATTTAGATTATTTACTATAAGTAAAGATCTTGGTGTCTGCCCAGAATTTATAAACTAGTCCAGGTTGGACTGTCCGATCTGCGCCTGCATCCTTTTTTAAATAAATCGTGATTCCTGTCCCAGTGGGCCTCGATTAGTGCTTGTTGTGGCACCCGTTTTAACACAAATCTTTAGAATATTAGCATAAATCTGTGAAATGGATTTTAATTTTAATTGTTGGTCAAGCAATATACTGTAGATAATACATATTTTACTTGAGTTTAAAATGCATGGAGTTGTGAACGGGGAAAAACGAACATCATTAAATTTCCCGTCTGATATTTAAAAAGTAAAAATTAATTGTAAGTAAATTTTGATCTGAATAATTTGGTGGTTCTTCTGTCGTTTCGAAATGTTTTGTTTTAATGATCATTTCCTTATTATATTCAAACTCTCACACATTTCTACTGCATAAAAATCAGGGTCTGGAATTAGTGATGCATGTTTAATTACTTTCCAGTTAACAGGCAAATGAAAAGCAGCTCTATAATTATAAATCATATTAATCAGCTTAACATTTCTCTCTCTGCACATTTAGACTTACATTCCTCCCTCTCAAACATTCTTCAGACATTTCCTTATAATGTCACCGTAGTTAATGAATAATCAGTGCTAGTTACTAAGCAGTTGATAATTAACTTGGAGTTTAAGCACTTGCATAAAAAGTTCAAAGTAAAAACATCTAAAAGATTTGTGTTTGTTTTTAATCCAAATCTGCACCGTGCAAAACCTCTAGAAGCTCCAAAGTGCACTAGATTATATGACCAACAAAAAGTTATTTGGGATTCAGCCACAAAAAATTTACACCTTATGCAAATTAACCAAAAAAATAAATACAAATGTAGATACCATGCCAGTAGGTGCATAGTTTCCGTTATACTGTACATGTAATACCGATTGTGATTTATCCTTTAAAAATGATTTTAAATGATTTGGCTGGACATTGTTAATATAATCCTTTGGTAAAATGGTTCTTTAATGTCCACATGGCCGACATGTTTCCTGTTAATGTGCTGCTTAAAGTGTTTGAACATGTTTACTGTAAGTGCTACCTAAAATAGAAGAGCCAAATGAATAAATAAATAAATAAATAAATAAACTTCCAAAAACAGTAAAAAAAAAAAAAAAAAACAGGCCACCTTTAAGCTTAGATTACGGCACACAAAATGTCCAGTTCACAATCTGAGTGCTGCAATATGTCCGTGCCATCAGGGAAGAAAAACTCCATAGATGTGAGAACCTGGTGCTTCAGTACATTCAGGTCGACAGCTGACTACATTTTATTGCCACATAATGTTTCTGAGTCTCGACCTGAGCGACTGAAGCGACTCCAGATCATAACACTGTCTCCAGAGGTTCGTACAGTGGACACTATGCATGACGCTTCATGCACTTCGCTTCACTACCCTGACACTCTCATCGCTCTGGTATAGGGTCAATCTGACCTCATCAGATCACATGACCTTTTTTCATCGCTCCAAAGTCTAATCTTTATGTTTCCTAACAAACTGAAGCCTTTTTGCTGATGAGTCTCACCAACAAGTGGTTTTCTTATGGATACATAGCTGTTTAGTCCCAATCCTTTGAGTTCTCATCATATTGTGCGTGTCCGGAAATGCTCCTAGTGTCACTAAGCGTTTAAGGGATATCAAATCACACTTTTTTTTTTCCAACCACATTTCTGAATAATGTGTTGGACAGGTCTTAATCCAGCCATTGATGCAGCCCAATTAAATTGACCCTTATGAAACGGAAACTTTTTTGTTTTGGCCGGTTTTAAACCGATCAGCCACAACACTAACAACACTATTGCCAGATGGATTGAATAACATTGATTACTGATTATATACACTACCGTTCAAAAGTTTTAGAACACTTGCAAATTTCTTTGTTTTTGTTTAGTGATTTATTTTCTACAT
>JAQMYJ010000011.1:2807782-2824409 GCA_030014305.1 Clarias laeviceps | reverse complement strand
CGGCTTGTTCACCAGGGACGATCTGACCATTTTGATTCATACACATTCACATTCCATACAAACTTAAATAATTCTTTGGATTGTGTAAAGCTGCTTTGCGACAACGACAATTGTTAAAAGTGCTATACAAATAAAATTTAATTAAATAGACCTAATCTAACATAACCTAATGTAACACACAGTAGCATAATGTACTGTAAGTTAATGTAATGTAACATAATATAATGTAACCTAACATAGTCTAACCTAACATAATAAAACATAACGTACAGTAATGTACTAAGGTAGATGGACGGAACTGTAACTTTCCTTGTTTCTATGGTGTATCCTCAGGTGTATATGTTTTATAGACCTATAGATAGATAGATAGAAAAATAGATAGATAGATATTATAGATAGATAGATAGATAACTGAATTAAATGAATTTTAAAAAATGAATTAAATACATAAATGGACCATAATTAATTTTAACAGAAGCTTATATAGAACCTACATTTCTTGCTTCAGGATGCAAACTTAAGGTACAAATAATGTTTCAATACAGCAACTTAAAAATGCAGTTTTGTACCATTTTCTTGTGAAACTCTAAACCACTAATAACAGCATGACTTCCTTCTTAAATCATTACCTTGCTTACGAAACCTCCCATTTAATCACGCAAGATGAAATATTTCTTTACAACGAAATACCGAGAGTGTGAAACATTCTGAAACTGTTTTAAACAATCTAGGTGTGAGTCATGATGTGTAAAGTCTACAGACTCAACAGTTTACACGACTATTCAAGCAGAAATACATACAGTAGTTCTGACATCCGGGAAGCTTCAGCTGTGTTGTCTTTGATTCGCTGGTTTCATCGAAACATGTTCCAGCCTGCAGAGCGAGTTCTGCTCCTTAATTCCTGGGGATGAGCGAGGGTTTAATTCTAGCCTCCGTTCAGCCTGATGTACAGAACGTCTGATCCAAGGAATATACCACATACAGTTCACAGTAAACACAGTCGTAAACGTTAGATAGAAAATGAACAATCATTATAGTCGTGTTTAAATAGATAGCTAGTGTCAACTGAAGGGTGACTGGATTTGTTCTCGGATGACAACAGATCAAATGACTGTGTAGTGGAGGGACAGGTTTGCACGGTGCACTACTATAGACTTACATACAAAGTAAAGATTATTCACATGACTCATCATCTCATTATTGTTTCCTGTTTGGATGAAGAGCTTCCTTTTTGAAGTGAAAAAAAAAATGTTGTGTTAATTAAACACAAACCAAATAATGGAAATAGACTTAATGAAATAGAAATGAATAAAATGGCCCTCTTTTATATTATTTATAATATATTTATAACATTTGAGTAAAGCTCTAGGAGACTGTGTAGTCATTTTCTTGGGAACCAGCTACAGTAAGAATGTAAAATATGGTCATTTTAGATTGTGCTTGATTAAGCCAAGTTTCATAAAAAAAAAAAAAAATTATAGCTCAATTTTTTTTTTTTTTTTTTTTACAATAGACACACAAATACATGTATCAGGCACTGGGGGAAAAAGTTGACACATTTCCCTTTTTTTTTTTTTGACATGGTTAACAAGGTCACCATGGTGCACAGGCATTTCTGATCCACAGACATCTATATCTATTCCGTAATCCCAGGGTTAAAGCCGGGTTAGTTAAAGCTAACTCAGGCGGGATCGTCATTCACGGACGTACTGTGTTCTTTTGCACCATTCAAATGAAATCACTGTATTGTGTTTAAAGTCTTGATAGAAGTGTCAATCGCTTCAATCACCTTCATTCACAGAAATTTCATCACAAATCCTGATTTGACTTCATATACAGTATGTATCTAATATACTGTTTCGGCAGAATTAATTACACTAAAACTTTCAACTTTCAGATATATAGCATATCAGTCTTTTAAAGATGACCAAGAAACAACAAACTGCTTTATTTCATCTCTGAAAAAATGTTTTTATTTTACAGGTTAGAAAATGACCTCATAAATTCACTTATTAATCAATTAATATTCATCAGTAATATTACATTTGAAAAAGAAAAAAAAAAAAAACTGAAATGACAGACCAGAGAGGTATAAGGTGTTCAAGTACTTAAAAAAAAAAAAAAATCCAGTTTCACCCAGTAATGAGTTCTCACTGGATAGATATTAACAGTGATTGCTTTAATAAAGTAGTTATTTTAAAGAATGACACTGTGTTTTTGTTTTCAGTCAGTGTCAGTCCTCAAGGACGAAAGATCACCACACGTAATTTACTTCATAAAGAGATTAATAATTAAATTATAATGAGCTGATTAACTCTGAATTAGTCAGAATACAGTACATGTGCAGATTTGGAACAACAATTACTGGCCAGGAGGTAGCTACATTTTTAATATTTAATAAAAATGTAATAAAACATTTAACAGATGGTCTCCGACTTATGATAGTTCGCCTTATGATTTCGAACTTTACGGTGGTGCAAAAGTGAGACGCATTTAGTTGGAACAGTGCAGCGAGTTTTGAATGTTAATCTTTTCATGCATTAGCTGTATGCGGTGCGATACTGACCTGTGTCACTGGGTGGCACCAGAGAGCCGCAGGTCAAAATCAATCATATGATTACAACAGTATTTTTGAAAAAAAAATTCTAATAAATGTTTTCATCTCTAAGCACACAACAGACTTTTTAACGCATCATGTTCATAGCAGGGCGTAACCCGATCTTAACTCGGGGACCAACAGTGTTTAATATCGAGAAATCAGTGATATCGACTTTCAAAGTCCTTATGGACTTCCTCTAGGTAAAGCAGAATTTTTCCCTTTGAAATGTAGATTTCATATAGTGTTATAAATCTGCACAGTTTACTTAAAAGATATTCACATTGGGGCTTGATTAAACGTTCAGAAGCAATGCATGAATATTGTATCAAAGATCACTTGAGTCAGATGTAAGATTTGACTTAAAATAAAAAAGGAGAGAAGAGAAGATTCCTCGCTTACTGTTATGGGTTAACTGTGTGAGACTGTAAGTTTTTTCCCTTGTTCTGGTTACCTGACAAGTCCCACCTACAAGCCGGGAAACTATTCACCCTCTTCCACATACCTGATCAGGATTAAACTCACGATCTCCCAACGGTACATCAAACACCCCTCTGATCTTGGAAGAATTTACTTTGTCTTAACTAAATGCACAAACTATTATAAAGCGTTTTTATACAGTGTTATTTATTATTGTATACTTTCTACAACTTCCCTGAAACATCCTGAGTGTGCTGTTGGTCAAATCAAGCTAATAACTTCCAAAATAAAGGAGACGAAATGGCAGGAACTGTCTCAATCAGGCGACCAATAATAATAATAATAATTTACAGAATGTAAAGACAAGGACACAATGCAATGCTTATGAACTGTAGAAAGCCCTTCACTCCTGATTTATGATGCTACATACAGTAGTAATGTGTGAAATTATTTCTTTTCCTTCATTAAAATCATCCAGATTGTAGAAAAAAACACTCATTGTGAGCAAATTAATCACAGATTAAACTGGCATTAATATAAAAGTCACATTTAAAAATCATTGTTAATCAGCATGCGCTGAATTTGGATCCTTCATTAGAATTAGACGCAGTTACGAGAAGTGATTTAAAAGACACTACTTTCAAGGCTGATGAAATGTTCAGAGGACAAGAGACTATCCTGATTAGTTGCTTTCCTTAGAACTGGAGATAAAATCAGTTTCACTCCCTCAGTCAGCAAGGAATCTCTATAAAGAAGCAAAACACATTGTTATGAGCAATGAACCGAGCTATACCATGTCATTACAGTGCCATCATCATCATCATCATCTCAAGAGTTTATCACCTGAACCATCACGGCAGCGGCGACGGCCAGCACAGCCAGTAAAGCCATGCGTGCCAGCGTGCCCATCTCCACCTGTTTGAGGATGAAGAAGCGAGCCCAGCCCAGTTTCTTCGCCGTGTGCGGCGGGTACCGCATGCTGTTCATTCCTTCCATCTTCAGCTGCTTGACCAGGCAGCCTCGCAGGTGACTCAGCTGGTCGAAGCTAAACTTGCCGTGGTAGCAGCCCATCCCGCTGTTGCCTGCAGGAGGCGCCATACACTTAGTTTTAAACCAATAGAGTCTGTGACAACTGACAGTGTATGAATTCTTAAATATATGTATACATGTCACGTTCAAAAAAATGTTTTCTGTATTTAAAGCATATAATTTAAAATCCTAGATACAAATCTAGAAAACAATCTCGAAAATCATTCAAATTAGTTGATAGAAATGCTGAAGTGTCTTGGATTCCCAGGTGACTTTCTAGTTGTCAAATTCAGAATTTAACCAATCATAGTCATCTGTCCATAAGTTTTTATATATAAATAAATGCATTTATATAATGCATGTGGTTTAAATCTTAGTTATAATCTAAAAAATTTTTTATATTTTTTTAATACTTCGTTTTTAGGATTCGGAGGTGATTTGAATGTGGATACATTCATTTGTAGTGAAAATAAATAAACAATGAACAAAAGAACAAATAAACATGAGTTGTATGACGCCGACAACAAACAGCCAATAATGAGTACTGGATTATTCTGTCAATTAAATATTAGTGCTAATTGACTGTGAATCAAGTGAAAAGCGGTCATGTGACATCGCAGCAGGAATGTTTGGTTGTAAAAACCTTGTGATTGCTTTAATTTCGCAACATTATGGACGTTGAGACAACGTTGGTATTCGGTTGTTTTTAAAAGTTAGAATTTCTCTGATGAAATGATGTCAGGATAATGTCGAGTACATGATGATTGGAGGATGTTGAACAAATGTCCCTAACACAGTATTGCAAAAATTTTAAAACAATATTAATACAAAACCGACAGCCTGAGAGGGACTCGAACTCCGGTCACTGCAGCGAGAGTGCTGAACCACCAGGGGGCGTGCTGCTGCTGCTGCTGCTGCTGCTGCTGCTAGTAAATGCACATACAGTACATAACAACCAGCAGCACAAAAAAAAGGTGCAATTTACTGAAATATTAAATCGGAAAGCGATTAACGTGTAACTTCTGTTGTGTGAAAGAGGACGTGATGCAGTTTGGACACCACACCACATTACAGTCCAGTAATTTGGGAGCTAAGATGCAGCTCACGGCAATATTTAGAAAAGAAAAATGAAACAGGGGTAATATTACAAGAAGTGTCACAGGAGATGCACACGCTGTGTTCGGGATTAGAATTCTAAACCATCCATGTTAGAACTTTATGGGACCATGGATGGGGTCAGACACTGTGTGAACGGATGTCAATCGTCATACATGCTCCAAATAAAGGTCACAGTTTTGTTGTTTTGAGGTTGCATTGGCAACGTTATGTTGGGGTTGTCCATTCAACGTTCTCTCAACGTCATTTCATCAACTTCTTATCTTTCGAAAAACAACGTCCTCGTCCTGACGGTGGACATCATCGTGACTTTGTTACAACTATATTCGAACCCTCATCAATGGCGCAATCATGACTCCACAGAACTCCACACCAAGAACTCCAGAGAAATTATTCTACAGTGAGATTCTAGAAATTGGTTGAATGGCTACTGAATGTAAAAGCTGGCTCTATAGTAAAATCTGTACCAATAAAGAAATAATCGTGAGAAATGATGTGATGGGGTGAAACTCGAGCATGCAGGTCGTCTGCTTACCCACACCACCAAACGGCAGAGAGCTGACGGAGAAGTGCACCAAGCAGTCGTTGGCTAAAACGCCTCCGCTGGAAGTCTCTGAGATCATACGCTTGATGAGCTAGAGGAAGAACAAACAAACAAACAAACAAACAAACAAACAATGCATCATTTAGAAATTCCCTAGAACTACATCTGACATGATCTGTTTTCCATAATAAATTTTTTTTTTAAAGGAAATCGTCACTAATGTTTACGTCAAGACAACACCTGCACACACAACCACTAATATGAGCAACTCCAATCCCCCAGGTTTAACACTTCAAGCAGTGGGCAAGTTAAGGGTTGCTGTTTAAAAGGTTGGACGTTCAAGCCCTGGCACTACCAAACTGCCACTTGAGCAGCGGGACCTTAACCCTCTCTACTCAAGGGGGCGCTGTGTCATGGCGGACCCTGTGCTCTGACCCGAGATTCCTAACAAGATGGGACATCTCGAGGAAACGATTTCACTTCGCTGTAATATATATGTAACAAATAACTGCTTCCACAGCGCCATCTAGTGGCTCCAATTGATTAGTGCAAAAAGTGTTCTGGTACTTTCTGGCCTCATGTCCCTGAATCTCCCAATGTGAACACGTTACTTACACCAAGCATGTGAAGTGTGTAGAGTTTGTGAACATACAGGAAGAAGAACTACACGTTGATAAAGTCTGCATTTTATTGCTAGACGCTGCTCCCACCTTGTTGTCTGAGGTGAAGACGTAGAGCGCCAGAGGTTTCTCCCTCTGGTTGATAAAATCGATGGCCTCATCCACACTCCCGACACTCAGGATAGGCAGAACTGGTCCAAAGATCTCTTCTTGCATGACCTTTGCATCGGGTTTCACGTCTCTTAAGATTGTTGGAGCTGTAACACAAACACCATTGCATTTCTAACAAACTATATTTATCTCTGTTGATGATAAATATAGATGGAACATACCAGTGTACTATTGCAAAATTGGCACTGGTTTTGGCATACTTTGTTTTTGGCTGAACGCTATGACCCTTTACAAAAATATCTTGTAACATTGACAGGGTACCAATGGGTTATTAAAGAGACAAAGGCGTTTACCGAGGTAGCATTCAGACTCGTCGTTGTCTCCTCCCATAGCCACGGTGCTGTCCTCCAGCAACGCCATTACTCTCTTGAAATGCCGATTGTTGATGATGCGTCCGTAGTCCGGGCAGGTTTTGGGACTTTCCGTGTAGAATTCCTTAACAAGAAGAAAAAAAACAATCCATGACAGCAATAAATGCTAATTAATTCTCTCAAACATTTACATTCAGGTATTTGGCAGATGCTCTTATCCAGAGCGACTTGTAGTTTCCGTCAGTAGATACAGTAGATCCTTACACTGGTTGGTTACTAGGTTACTAACTAAGTACCATGAGTGAAACCTGATGCTTCGATACCCCTCGCCTCGTAGATCCAGGCTCTGTCTACGTCCTTGCTTTATTCTTACACTCAACACAAGTACAGTATGTCTCATCAGACTTACAGATGATCTGTTTTACATTGATTTTAATCAGAGCACCGATGTGAGAAGCAGTGTGTGCCGTGCAGCGTCGCGTGTCAAGCTGAGCATTTTATTACTCGCTCACTTGGGGAATTTTTGACACTATTTATGTTAAAAACAGACAGTTGTGTGCAGTTCTCTTTTAGACGCAGCGAGACAATATTGATTGGGGAAATACTGACTCAGTGATTCATTGCAGTTCTTTTGTGTGGAGATTCACATACCGGCAGAATGACTCCAAAATCGATTTATAAAACTTCATTTTTATTTTTAGAAATGTTTGCATTTGAGGTGGTAAAATATTGCTATTCCTCTATGATCCTGCAGGTGGAGCTTGTTTAAAATTGTGGGGGAAAAAAAATCGTTTTTTAAATTTATTTTACATTAGATCACAAAACAAATTGAATCAGAATCTAAATATCGTGATAGTATTGTATCGCCTGGTCCCTGGTCCCATCCTTAATGTGTTTAAGCTGTGGGAGGAAACTGGAGGAAACCCTGGCACACATGTGCGCACAGGCCCAAGACGGGACTCGAACCCTTGACCTTAGAGGTGTGAGGTCACTGTACTAACCACTATGCCACCGCTTCCATAATGTGCCACTATGCCACCTCTTCTTTGGCTTTGAATTTTTTTTGAATTTTTGAGATTTTTATAACACTAATTACTGAACAAGCATCAGCAACGGTGGCACAGTGGTGTAGTGGTTAGCACTGTCGCCTCGCACCTCCAGGGTCCTGCCTCGGGTCTGCGTGGACGGAGTGTGCGTGTTCTCTCCGTGCTTGGTGGGCTTCCTTCAGGTACTCCAGCTCCCTCCCAAAAACATGCATATTATGCTAAGAGTTCCCAAATTGTTGCTTTATTACACATTAACATTCACATGTACAACATGAACTCCTTTTTCATTACATGAGGTTCTGAAGCAGGAATGATTGGTTTAAAGCCAAACCAATCATTCCTGCTCACTGGGCTGTGCCTTTTTCATTAATAATAGACTACATTGTGCTTCCTGATCACCAGGATGTTTCTATGTTACATTTAACACTAGAGATGTCACCTGAGAGGGATGAAAAAAAATTTTTTTTAATAAAAATGCATGAATGGTCACTAGAACATGTAGACCTGAATTCGCAGTATGCGCACCTTTACATTCTTCTTTATCTCTTCTATTACTCTGTCCTGGATGCTCGGGTCACACAGGATATAATCTGGTGCGATGCAGGTTTGACCGCAGTTCGTGTACTTTCCCCAAGCAATGCGCCTGTGAAAGTGTAAAAGGGATATGATTGGTTACGGATCTACAGTACAACACTGTAATAATGATATAGTACAATTGTATCAAGAACTAGAAGAAATATTGCAGCATTAGATTTAAATATAGTAAATCACCAAATTGGGTTTCTTTCGATCGGGTTGGAAATCAGACTCACCGACAGGCAATGGAAAGGTCGCAGCTCTTATCGATGTAACAGGGACTTTTTCCACCTAACTCCAGGGTCACAGGGGTTAAGTGTTTAGCGGCTGCCTCCATGATCACTTTGCCGACCGCGCAGTTTCCAGTGTAGAAGATGAAATCAAACCTCTGCTTCAGCAGCTCCTGAGTTTCTGGGACTCCACCAGTAATCACTGGGTACAACTCCTGAAATAACCAGATGTGTTGATTTCACTTGTAAAAAAAAACTAACAAATTTGTAATAAATGACATGAATAGTTTGGAAGGGTCAAATTATTGGCCTGAATCAAGCAAAAAAAAAAAATTTAAAAAAGCAACTAAGGATATTGAAATGACTGGAAATGAGTTAAGAACTGTCTAACACAGTATTTAAGGATAGTAAGGAAGGATAGTATTGAACTGTCACTTCACTGAGGAAATGTGATTGAAAAAAATAGATCATTTTAATGTTTGGTGAAGTTGTGTTAGCTATGTTTACTGTAATAGTGAAAGTAAGAGCACTTCCATACACACACACACACAATGAAATGAGAACTCACAGGATTGGGACTAAACAGCTGTGTATCAATAAGAAAACCACTTGGTAGTTAAAGTCATCAGAAAGAAAAAGCCTTCGGTTTGCTAGAGAGCATAAATGTTGGACTTTGGCGCGAAGGGGAAAAGGTCATGTAGTCTTTTTTTCAATCTTCTCCATGATCATATTCCAGAGCAATGATTAATAAGAGAAGGACATGAAGCGATGCCCCCATCATGCATAGTGTCCACTGTACGAGCCTCTGGAGACAGTGTTATGATCTGGAGTCGCTTCAGTTGCTCAGGTCGAGACTCAGCAACGTTATGGGGCAATAAAATGAAGTCAGCTGACGACCTGAATGTACTGAATGTCACCAGGTTCTCAAATCTATGGAGTTTTTCTTCCCTGCTGGCACGGCCATATTCCAGGACTCCGATTATGAAAATTGGGTGCATGAGGAATCATTTTCATACATGAACTGGACACCACATTGTGCTCCGTAATCGAAGCTCAAGGCGGGCGAATGAAATCTTAAGAGTGAGCGACTTTGTTTTTGACCAGGCAGTTTAACATTTGTCAGGAATAAAAGGCGCTTGGGGATGTACAATATTATAGGAAAATAATCAATGACAATATGGTGTATAGTGTGAACTGGAGCGCTGATGCCATTCTGATGTTAATTATTTCCTAATAACATAATTTATTCCTCTTTATCCCACAGCAGTATCATGGTATCAAGCTTTTTGTAATCATGTATAATTATGCTTTATCTTGTAATGATGCTTTATCTTGTGGACAGTCAGTGACCCAAGACAGTTCCACTTATCACTTATGTTATATCTGCTATAAACAGTTGTTTCCATTTTTTTATTATAATCTTTTTATTATAATATTAATATGTTGGTCTTTGTCCATTTTATCTTAGGGGTTGTCTTTTCTATCTTCTCTCTCGAAGTTAAGCAAAAAAAAAAAAAGAAAGAAACTTGTCCTGTTACTTAGAAAGTAATAAACACTTTTGAAGACTTTTCATATGCTGTAATGAAAGTGCTGACACTGGAGGCTCCTTCTAATTGCTAAATGTGCAACACCTCTAAAAACACATCATGGTATTAGGACACAGGTGTTTAAATCCATTTCTGTAAAGCATCCAGGATAAAAATAAAATACCTTGTGTGTTACGTTGTAAGCTTTTCTTTTTTAAGATTTTCTAATCTTTAGAATTTTTTATATTCTTTACATCTTATCTCCTGCCCTGGAAAGCTGCAAGGGTGTTGTACGCTTAATATTTCCCCACGAATTGTGATGAATGATTTCAAACCTTGTCAATGTACAACGGCAGAAGATCCTCCATCACTTTGGAAGTGTGTGCACACACTTCTGATGGCTTAATAATAGCAGCATTGCCTAAAATAAAACAAATCAGATGGTGTCAAATCTTCACACAATAAAGATAAAAAGACATTTATCGACAGGACTAACAAGGATAATCACTAATGGAGTCACTAATAGAAACCATAGTTTCATTACTAATACAAGAGAACTTAGCATCTCAAATCTTCAGAGCCACGAAACACATCCTATTTTTTTTAACACAAAAACACCTGGCGTGAATTCTAAAGTGCTTTTAGTGTCATGAAGAATGCATAAGCTGGCTGGTCAGTTAAAGATCATCTCAAAGTTCAGACACAGACTCAATTGAAAAAAAAAAAAAAAAAAAAAGAGCCTGTTGTATAATGCGGTTAACCTTGAATAAAACTACTGCATGAACCTTTCACCGTAATGATAACAGAAGGGAGGGAACCTGAAGTGAACTCTGATCTATTAGCTAATACAGGACTGGGGCAAAGTAGGGTAGACAACCGCCAGCATGGAATATTACTGGATTAGTACTACAATACGTATCTTAGACTATTCCATTTTTTTCTTTTTTTGCACCAAAATCATTTTTAATGCAGAAGAGAATTTGGTAACAAAAATGTTTAATGGATGAATCATCCAACTGGGGGCTCTGTTGTAAACACAGAAAATATTATTATTATTATTATTATTATAAACACTATTACTGCCACTTTTTTGTATTTCAAAAATTGTGTGAATACAAACAACATCACTGTTGTTCACCATTATTTTACTGTATGCAAAGTGACCATGTTACAGGACGTGCTTTTATTATTTTGAAACTAAATTAGAATTTTCTGAATCAAAAATATGATTTTACTTAAAGTGGCGCATTGAAACCTTGGTGCACGAGGTGCGTTAAAGTCAAACTGAGACTTGTGTGAAATTTCATGTGAATTAAGGTATAAAAGCGATTGACATTTAGAGAAGACTTCAAGCACAGAAGTTGAGACTCTTAGTCTTCTTATACAAACTTTACTCTGGCTGAAGTCCTGTTATTGCCACTTTGTTTACTACACAGAATAGTTTACATTATTTAGTGTAATTGTAAAAGATTGTAAAGCTTGAGCAGCAGCTAGTCTGGCTGCTCATCTGTTTGCTAGCTGGGTACCTACTGTATCTAGCCTGTAGCCTTCAAGCTACACCTACAGTAATAGCTAGCTTACTTCACTTATGCACCATTAAAATGTCAGGTTGTAGCTAAAGGTTTCTAGCTAAAGGTTATTAAGAAAGATCACCTTTGATAAAACCATACGTCACTGCAATCTATGTTGTCCGTTTATGAGTTTGGCTACTACTGAGCTAGCATGAATTGAGCTAGCAATTTTATCTCTATCCCATTTTACATCTCAGTGAAACAGGAAGCTCGAGTGGACTTCAAAATAAGTGTGTAAAAAAGTACAATATAAATTTGCTTACTGTACGTTTGAATTTCTACGGCCACTAAAATGTTTCATGTGCGTTTGTGAATAATATTTAATACGTTCAACTTACTGTAAGATTTCTCTCACATTTTTGTGGGAGATTAAAATAATGATTAAGCAATAAAAACAACATTGAAATCAATAGTACATATTTGCTAATCCGTTACTAAGTGTATTTCTCATTGTGTATCTCAGTATGTGGCACAGAAAGGCTGGCACAGTGAGATGGTTTGTGTTTGCGAAAGGTGGCTACTATAAGAGCAGCAGTGTAACCGAAAACATCACACAGTGTTAGGAGGGCATTTCAAAGCCTATGTATGTTTTTCAAGTTTTGTTGCCAAAAGTATTTAGTAAATCGATGTGAAATGCTGATAATAACTTAAAATGTCCACAGACACACACTAAACACTAACACTTACTCTCTTATGGTACAGTAGACGACAGTATTATAAAAACATATTTTGGAGACTTTGGAGACTTTTCATGGACATGAACCCTACATGAAAAGCCACGGAGACACACTGTGTGCTATTCTGTTTTCTTTATGACCCCGAGGGCTTTCACTTTCTTTTGATACAGACACAAAAGGCTATTCTGTAAAGGATGCGTTCTGATTGTTCTTTTTAGAAATCGCTACCATTGTTGCTCACTAGAGAAGACAAAGCTGCAACGTTTACTGGATGGAATAAGATGGATGTGATGCCAGGTGTACTAGGCAAGATGAATTCTGGTCGTTTTAAAGTAGGAACTGAGTGTCTTGTGGGCAAGTCTAAATGCTGTGTATATACTGAAATGTCACCTGCAGCGATGGCTCCGATTAGCGGTTGGATGGTGATGGCCCAGGGGTAGTTCCAGGCCCCGATGATGAGCACTACCCCCAGTGGCTCGGGCTGAATGTACACCTGATCTGAGATGGTCAGCAGGTTTTTAGTCACCGGCCGGGGCGCCGCCCACTCAGCTAGCTTGCTGATAGCCATGTTGATCTCTCCCTCCACACCCAGCGTCTCATAGAGCGGGGTGCCAAACTCACTCTGGCAACAGGAACATGATTAGACCAAGATTAGATGTACATTATTTACATGATAAACCACATTTATGAAGCTAAAAAATTACAATTAAATACATTAAGAATTCATTAGAATGGTGTGGACATTTTCCCAACACATGGAAGGTGATTCCAAAATTTGTGTGCCATTTGGAGATAACATTTCTGAATATGTATATAATAAAAGTAATGCATTCTTCACAACATCTAATGTGCATGTTGCAGGTAAAGAACTAAAAACATCTACAGAATTTTTGCCTGTGACATTGTCCCTATTCCAGTCCGCACTCTAAAATTACAGTAAAATAATAATATACTTTTCTTATTCTATTAAACTATTAACTATTCTTATTAAACTATTAAACTACTACTATTTATTATTAAACTATTAAACTACTACTATTTCTAAAAAGACCAACCAGAACGCATTAAATTCTATTAAAATTCCTTTTTTTCATGCATGTGTAAACATCATCCTTAAATTTTTATGGTCTGTGAGTTTTCTATTCTAGGTTAGAAAAGTTAGAAAAATCTACAATTAGTCCAAAACCATTCACTCATCCCTGTTACATAAACATAATCACGCCTATAAAATATGCACATATTTGTATAATACAATAAGTCACATGCAAAAAAGGATCTGAATTTTCTGAAGATCACAGGGAGAAAAAAAATTAAGTTCTCTTTTCTTTTTCGATGACTCACAAGGTTGGTTTGAAAATACAAGCCTGCTACAAAATTTAATATTGCAGAATGAAAGTAAGCTTACAGTATATAGAAGCATCATTAGAGATATATTAAATGCTCATGTTAGGAGCATTCATGTTAATTAAATAAATTTTTCTAACTTTCTAATTTTTAAGAAATTGCTAAAGAAATGAGATCGTTGTGAGTCACTCTTTTTCTAATAGTTAAAAACTCATTTTCTTAGATATTGTGCTTTGGAAATTTTGAATTTGAATTTAAATTTAATGTTAAGCTACCGAGGCTAAATAGCAGCCCAATCATGGAATCACCCGAGCGATCTTGTGAACACCAGTGACGAGGCACCTTGTTGAGGTCCTTCTTGAGGGCATCTGTGATATCCTTCTGCCTCTCCACAAAAAGACGCTGGAGGTTCTTTAGCTGGGTGATGCGGTACTCTAGCGGTTTGGATCGGCCAGTACGAAAGGCCTTCCTGGCACGCTCCACGACTATCTGCTGCTGAGACATCCTGTGAAAAGACGACACCTTTTTTTACTCTACTTGTGGCAAATCATCAGTGTACCTCATTCTTGTGAGTGTTCCAGAGTTAGAAAAAGCCATCTGAGGAGGAATTCCTCATACAAATCAAAATCTATTTAAACTCAAACGGCAGCAGGCCCAGACTTATACTGTACCACACTTGTGTAACTACATACCAATAGCACAGTAACTACAGATTAATTTGCCTGAAGACAGACTGGATGAGGTGACTGTATTGATGTTGTGCTAAATTATATCACAAGCTGACAGTTTGTCTTCAGGGAAAGTATGATGATATGGAAAACATACAGTTCCTTAAAGAAGTAAACATATGCAAGAGACTATGCGAATAGTCTAAAGTCTTTAGAGGTGAATAAAAAAATACTTAATGTAATTATGTAGCTGAACATTGTTACTGTATTGAAGTACTATGTTGGAAGATTTGTAAATATACTCTATAATTTTTAAAAATGAACATCATTTCACGAACATCATGTCAGGCACTCCTTATTAATTTTAAACAGCATGAGACCATATTCCCACAATAAAGCTGAACACATCTGCCTATAAACTGTGCTAAAAAAAAATCTACACTAAAACATACATTTTATTACAAAACTATATATGGTTTGTAAATTAGCTAGTTACATTTGCTAACCTGCTTCCACCTTAAAATTTATGAATTGGTTGAGTAAATTAAATAGCTAATTAACGCAAATGAGCTAGCAAGTTAAGGTTTGTAGATTAGCTTGTTAAACTAGTTACCTGTTTCTGTTTCATGAATTAGCTTCTGAAAGTTTCTTGCTAAGGCACTTGTGTGAATTGTTACATTACAACCTAGTTAAGGTTTGTCAATTAGTTCGTTGGACTCCATAGTAGACATGTAGACTCCACTACATAACATGTATTAAATAGGTTGGGATTAGTTACTGTAGATAGTTTTGTAAATTAGCTTAAGACATTTTATAGCAGAGAACGTTTTGAGTATTAGCTTGGTAGGTTACATAGTTTTTGTTTGTCAGTTACTTTGCTGTATTAGACAATACAGTCGAACCTCAGCATACAAATTGTCTTCCTTACAAATTTTAGTCTTAAGAATTTAAAATTTGCAAGAAATTCTCATAGGAGGCATTTTTGGCATACGAACAAAAGAACAGAACGCCAGATAAGTTGCGTGTATGTTTGGGAGCTGTTAAAAACAGTGGAAAGCCAATTTAAGCGAGTTTACAAATTTTAAAGATTTTTTTTTTCAGTCTGTAAAATTTATTTCAAAGGATCAACAAACAATATCAAAATTGCCTTCTGCATGCATTCAAAAGCTATGTGATTCTTTATGCATTTTTTGCAATATTGGTGATATTTTTGGTGGCTGGAACAGAATATTCTATAACGGACATTATTTCTATTGTGGGAAAATTTGTAGCACAATACACACTTTCACCTTAAGAACTCGCCTCCAGAATGAATTAAATCCTTATGCCCAGGTGTACTTTCATTTCATATAGTAGTTTGTTACATATAGTACTTAGTTTCTAAATTAGCTAGATAATAAAACTAGCAATTTAGTTGTACAATTACATAGTTATTTAAGGCTTGTTATCTAGTTGGATTACATGGGTGGTTAAAATTTGTTTGTTAGGTATCAATATATGTTTGTGATTTGTAATTTGCAAAATTAATCAGAACCATCAAATTAAATTCTAGGTTTGTTTGAGTTAACAAATAGTTAACTGTAGTAAATAAGCAGAATATCTTTAAACTTAGTGACTTAGTTAGGTTTAGTAAACTAGCTAGTCATGCAGGATTACATTCTCTACATTATGTAAAGTACTTGATAACTTTTTTCTTATCAGTTAACATTATTTGCTTTACACTCCTGAATATACCCAATATTGAGTAAGCCTTTATAGTTTGCTGTTAGTCTTTTGGCTGCTCCCGTCGAGGGGCCCATAGGGGTCCTTCTGATCTGCACAACAACTTGGCACAGCTTCTGTGCTGGATGACCTTTCTGATGGAAAACCTACCACTGAGTCACCAATGCCCATATAATATAGACATATTTATTTTCATTCAGTAATATTTTATTTAGTACCAGTGCTTTAATTAACTTGAGTATAGTTTCTCTGGTCTGTAATGAAAAGCATGCATTAACTTAAACAAACAAAAGCTTGAATATTGAGATATACAGTATACAGTACAGGCCAGAAGTTTGGACACACCTTCACTCATTCAATGTGTTTTCTTTATTCTCATGACCATTTACGTTGGTAGATTCTCACTGAAGGCATCAAAACTATGAATGAACACATGTGGAGTTTTGTACTTAACAAAAAA
>JAQMYJ010000011.1:2780528-2798667 GCA_030014305.1 Clarias laeviceps | reverse complement strand
TGTGAAACATTTTTACTTTATGTCTTATGGTGTTGACTCTTTTAGTCTTCATACAAATATTTACACATTAAGTTTACGGAAAGTAAAAACAGTTGAAAGTCAGAGGACGTTTCTTTTTTTGCTGAGTATATTATATTTTCTAATTTACAGTATGTCAGTGAGGCACTATAAAAAGTACAGAAATTCCCCATAAATATGCTGTCCCTAAACTAGTTTGGAAGAGAATACCATTCTGGAAGAAGTAGACTTTTTGCACAGGTATCGCTTTCTCCTGGACTTCCTCCAAATCAGTGTAGTCCGTTTCATCGTAGTTGTAGTCAAAGAGAGACGGGCGTCTCCCACGGCCCTTTTTCTGACCTCTTCCTCGCCTTTCTGCTCCAAAATACCTTTTCAACACATCAGTAAACTTGTAAGTAAGTCTTGTTCACGATAGCATGCATTACATCTACAATGCAAGTTGATCAACAAAAGGAGAGGCTGCTCTAATACTAATAGTGTGAAAAGTACGCACTTCTCTTCATAATCCAAGGCAAAATCGTCCCAGAAGTCTGAATGTCTGCTTCCTCTGCCTTTGGCCTTTCTCCTGCGGCTGCCTCGGGACTTGCCACGTCTACCTGGAGGTACTGGGGGTGAAGCTGCAGATGTAGATGAAGACGTGGAGGTCATGGACAGCCGGCCCACCATTGCTGCATCCAACGGAGGTTTGATTCCCACCCAGTCTTTGTCAATAGAGCGTGGCCATTTCTGATGTCCTGAGACTGGCATGTAGAACATATGACAAGAGTGACAGGAGACGTTATGATCACAGTTGACTTTATAAATATAGGAAGGCCATGTCTTGGATCATGGTAGGGATCGTGCTTACATTCTGGGAAGAGTGAGGAAAACATATCATCCCAGTTGTAGTCACAGTACAATTTAGTGTAGCTGGTAAAGAGGACGGACGGCGAGGCTTTGGTCATGCGGACACAATCCCTATGTGAAGGCTGGTGCTTGAACTCATACTGGTAATACTGGTCACCTGAAAAACCCAGAAATAGAGATGAGATATAGTTGTACGATTGCAATTCCTCATGTTATCTGGATTAAAACATCATATTTGTGCAAACCCTCGTCCATTTCAAACAATGGAGGGCATTTTTGAAAAAACTAAATAATTTTAGGAAGAAAGTCAGATGCAAAAAGTCACATGAATTCTGATCTGATCTGATTCTCATTCACGTCACACACCTGTGTATTGCGTGCTATTTATCTGATCTAGGACCACATGAGAAAGTGATTTAGATACAACCTGAAAAACTTCAAAAAACTTCAAAAAACTTCAAAACTGGAATTGAGTCACTTCATGCTGGTAATGTAAACGTAGCCTTCGTTACATTCATATACGAGAAAATCATTTCTTCATGGAAGTTCCTTCTTCGCATATCCCAGCATAATTGGGGTCAGAGCTCAAGGTCAGCCATGATACAGCGCACCTGGAGCAGACAGGGTTAGGAACCTTGCTCAAGGGCGCAACAGTGGCAACCTAGTGGAGCTGAGGATCGAACCGGCGATCTTCTGATCAGTAACTCGGAGCCTTTTTTGTTTTGTTTTTTACAAAGGGCCCCTTGTCGTGGGTATTTTTCTGAGACTGTGTATGCAAAAGAGGGTAAATAGCATTTTTCTCTCAGTGTACTACGCTGCAAAGCCGAGATGTGGTGACCTGCTTCTTTTAAACTGCCATATGATGAGGTCAAGCCGACTGGTGGATTAGAACCTATTTGTGGATGCAAATTTAGTTTTTTAACCTGTGATACAATTTGTTCCTGTGTCTTTAATTTAATCTATATAATTTAAGTTAATTTGAAGAAATTAGGGGGGCTCAAGACTTTTGGACATGAACTGTTCATGAATTGTAGCACATGTCAGGTTCACTTAAGCAAATTTACTTACAGTAAGTTAAACTTAAGCCCACTCTTGCCAGTTGTTACCTACAGTAGTTGCCGGTGGAGTGAATTGTTCACACACCTTTAAAGAAATACACTTTCTCCTTTTTCTTGAATCCTGCAGCAGGAATGGCAAATGCAGCATCAACATCATCTGGAATGTTCTCAAACCCCAATGCGATATTTCTCGGGTAATTCTCATCCAGGACGTCGCCATCGAAGCGCCAGTACTGGTTCCCCTGAATGATGTCAGAGATTTTCAGTCATTAAATTCATTAAATGTCTGATTATCTGAATTCTAGGTTATTATATTAAGTGGCCAGATTCAAATACACTTTTGGAAGCCTGGTGTAGATTTACAGAAATTTAACATGACTAATGTATAACTTATAACTTATAACTAATCTTCTCAGTTTAATTAGTTGCCATGTTTCTGTAGGACAGAGTGAGGACAAAGTGTGACAAAAGTGGACTGTGAAGTCATTAAGGTTTTGTCAGGAAATCTATTGGTTGCAAAATCATTACATTTTAGTTAACAAATTGTTTTTTAGATTTTGATTAATAATTAAATAACTACAAGGGGAGTTCAAGTCAAACTTTAACTTTTGATACCATCGAGGTAGAAAGTTTTCTCGTATGAGATGATCAGACTGCCAGGAACTCTTTTAATGGCCCAAACATGTGGAAATGGCTTGAGCGAGGTCAGGACTGTACAGGAGATGTGGCAATAACCACTGAAATGTTTTACCGCAGCTAAGAGTCTCATCGCCATACTGTGATTCTGTAAATGTCAATTGATTTTATGCCTTCATTCAAAATAAGTTCATCACAAGTCCCAGTTTGATTTGAACATCCCTTGAAATATGGTTACACTTATCAAGCAATTAAGTATTAAAGAACCATATTGCAAAAAAAATACTCCAAGACATCAACTTAACTCCTTTTTGATACCTATTTTTATCAAAAAAACAATAATGTGTTATTATTTGATTTACTGTATGTATGGAAATGTGACAGAACTGCAGTAGCACATTATATATACCTTGAATATATAACTCTTCGACTGGCAGTTAATTCGTGTAAAAGCGGCATCGACAGGACCAGGAATGCCCCACGTATCTTTTATAAGTTTGGGATACCCCGGCATCACTGACTTCTCATCCAGCTCAAAGAAATATTCACCTGCCGCACAGCACACAAAGTACAGACAGGTGTTCAGTTTACAATCTCACACCTACAGTATGAGTTAACTGCACCACTCAGAAAACGAAAGAAATAACCAAAGAGGTCAATCTCACCCCTGAAGGCATAAATCGATCCATTCTTAGTCTGCAGAAAAGCATCAAACGATTTTCCACTGCAGATTTCTGCCTCCTGATCTAGACTTAAAGTGGAGGGTAAGGGGGTGGTGGTGGGGGTTACTAATGGCGCATTGGCAATCACGCTAAAGTTCGCAGTTTCCTCAGGAAGGTCAAACACATCACCGCGGGAAACTGGTGAATGAGAAACAGATTAACCTTAGATTTAACTTTAATAGCTCTGAGATATTCTGTGTGCCTTCGTGTGTTTGCCTGAGCACTTACCTTTTCTTCGGCATGTTGTGTCATAATCTGTACAGCAGCTTCCATAATATTTGCACAAATTGTCACATTGGCATTTCTGTCCAGGGTCAAAGCCGCTTATGCAGCGTCCGACGCACGACTCTGGGTAACAGAGCAGTGAGTGCTTTTGAGAGATACTGGCAGGTTTAAGATATAAAAGTAAGCTTAAATAAAATGTAATTTCAGTCATTAAGTTCTGATAAGAGAATGATCAAAATAACTTCAGAATATCACAAAGAAGCCGTGATCACGGCTCTGTGCGAGGGAAAAAATAAGCGGAAGAAAGGAAATGAACTCAAAACACTGCTTTTTTTATTATTAATTATTAGATCTTAATTGAATTTAACGCATTTGTCTGCCTTCTTGCTTCTTTCTTTTTGCTATTGCATCTGAAATAAACAAAATTAAATTTGCTGACTAGCTAGCGAGCCAAAGTGTTATGCTAACACAATGTAAAGCTACTAGCTTGTTACGAAGGGTCAACCTCTGGTTCTGAAAAATGAGTCCAATGTGGAAGTGTCAAAACATGCAGTTTCTTGAATGACCACTAGGAGTTGGCTCCAAAAGTGCATAAATCCCCATTAAGTTCATCACATACAGTATACACAAAGCATATCCCAGCTTTGTTAGTAGGCATGGGTTAGACCACAGGGTCTGCCATTATACGGCGCCCTTGGAGTTAAGGGCCTCAATCAAGGGCCCAACCTGGTGGAGCTGTGGCTCAAACCGCCGACCTTCCGATCAGTAACTCAGAGGCTTAACACACTGAGCTGCCATAGAGCTCCATGTTAAAATGTCCGAATTCACAACAAAAATAAACGTTTGCCACCTGGTACACATACAGTATACAAAAATAGCTCCATAGCAACTTAGATTTCCCATTTATGACAACTTTTCTGGGGCTGAAATTTCCTAAAATTACATTAAGCAATAAAATTATACCTAATTAGGTGCGATTTGAGTGACAGCTGCATTTTAGGTGTCAAACCGCTAGCTGTCTGCTATACATCAATTTAGCTAACCATCGTATGGTATTGTAACTTACCACAAGACACGATGGCCTTGACAGAGGATAACATGTAGGGGATGGATGACGGCGTTTCAAATGCAATGTAATATTAGCAGACAAATTAACGTTAGCCACCAACCAAAAGCCGTCTTCCTACCAACAGAGAGGGTCTGTTTACTCTACTCAATTTTTACTAATTCATGGATTTACCAGGGCTTAAACGGAGACAGTTCCTGCCAAGACTGTGACAATCAGCGCTCCCACAGTTGAGCTTTAAAACCACTCTTCAGAGAACCTACTGGTGATGTCATGGTGGGTTTGTCTAGTTCTTTGTATAACATTTATGCTCGTTTAACAGCAGACTGGTTAAAACGCTCATTTGCAGTTCTCTTCATAACTTCAGGGGCTCACATTTGGGATAAAAGTTACATTTTCCTGAACTCAAACCTCTGACCATGTTATTGGCATTTATTTAGATGCTATGAGAAGGTATTTTGGGACATCGTCGGCATTAGAGCCAACTGAAAGGTAAATTTGCAGGTAAATTATTTTTTTTTAAATCAAATTCCAACCAAACAAAACTAGCAAATTTTCCTCTGAAATGTCTAAATTCTAAGCCAGCATTTTAGTGCTACCAACAGCAGAAATCTTACAATCCGGTTCATTGAACTGTTTATTTTACATTCTCATCCAAGATAATGAAATACTGTTCTTTCTTGCATATGAAATACAGTAATGTAATTGGTGTATGGAAGGCGCTGAAGTTAATTATGTCTTATGATTCATATGATCACAAAGATATGACCCATTAAAAGCCTTCTCTTTTAACATCTCCTAATATATATTGTATAAAATATTGTCAGAATTTTTAATCGTTTTATTTGGTGCTACTTTGCTTTTACTTCCCTCTATTGTCCTGGATTTGCTGGACTTCTAAACATTCTTTAATTTTAATCCTTAAAAATCCTTTGATTTTTTTTTTTTTTTGCGCTAAATAAACTCCTACAGAATAAACAGAATAACCACTTACCTTCTGCAGCGAAGGATGTCGCCACTGAAAGCAAAAATAAAAGCACTAATTTCATGTCGAGGAGATCATGTGAGGCGTCTCTGCAGCTCTGATCTACTGTGGGATCAGATTTGCTGCAGTGTGTTTTGGGGATTGATCGCTTCAAAAGTCACCAGATTTAGTGTTTGTTTAGTGAGATTTACTGGAGTAATTATTAATGAGATTGAGTGCTGCGCAAAATAATTCTGTACAGAAAACCTGAAACCTACATTTTTTAGACATAAGAGTTGCTGTGAAACCTGAGTCTCGAGTATGAAATAATTTCAAACACCATTTGACAGTTTTGTCTGATAATAATTTTATAAACTGTTCCAAGGAAATTGGAGAATGTTTTGTAGAAAATACTTTTTCCAAGGACAATTTAAGAACACACAAAATCTTTTGTAATGCTTACAATTAAATTAAATTAAATTTAATTTAATTAAACTTGAATATTATTAAAATCACCTTTTTCTAACATAAAATAAATATATAAGACAAAATGCATGACAAATTTGTGAACAATATACTGTACAGTAATTTGGCGAATCACTTTGACTTATGATAATAAAATAATAATTTTTATAAGTAGGAAACCTTTCATTGTGCTCAAAACTTTCAACAGACCAGGCTAGTAAAATTAAAGTTACTGGTTTAAATTAAAAAAATGCTAAAAAAAAAAAAAAAATATTGAAAAATAAATCAATCATAAGTTTAAACAGTATAACAGCAAATTCCCTGAATAACAGCAAATATTTCCCTGAAATAAGTTTTTAGTGTATAAAGGTAATGAATATATTGATTCATTACCTTTATACACTAAAAACTTTTACAGATAAAAGTGTGTAAAAAAAACAAACAAACAACAACACTGTACTGATTAATAGCATTAATAAAAAAAGATATTTTAAGCAAAACTCTTTAAAAAAAAAAGTGTGAGAAAAATATAGAGCTGTCAAATGCATTAATAAATAAAATAATTTATGCTTTAAATAAATTGCTCAAAGTGTTAAGGATGAGGTAGAATGGGCTACTTGTATCATTTTGCATGTTTTAAACACTATAATACAGTATGTATTTATATAAATTGTATGTTCATAAAATCAAAAAGAAAATCAGAAAATCTAAATTAGAACACACAACTGGTAATATCCCTAAACAGTGTTTTTTTTTCTTTTTTTTTTTTTAATATAACATGAAAAGCCTGTTTATATTTCACTCCGTCCACTGAAGCCTTGAACCTTGAGTAATGAACAAACAGCGAAGAACGGAAAAAACAAAGTTCTCTCTGTCTATCTCTCTCACACAGACACACAAAACAAGTCATCGAGATATCAGCAAAGAGCTTCAGTGTAATTTTACAGATGTGCTGGTGTGAGTAGTTTTAAAAACTGCTGAACTCCTGGGACATTTAAACACAACCATTTGTGCAAAAACATCTGGTCTGTATATCTAGAGTTCTGGGAGTGATGAGGGAGGTCAGAGAAGAACATCTACTGTAGGAGGCTACAGTAACTGGAATCACCACTCTTTACACTCACGGTGATTAGAAAAGCATTTCAGATCGAAAATGCACGAATTGAGGTGAAGGAGCTGCATCAGTGTAAGATAAACAAGATTCCACTTCTGTCAGAAAAGAGCAGAAATCTTAATGAGGACACAGATGAACCGGACAAACCGGACAGCAGAAGATCAGAAAAAGACCAGGGGATGTTTTCTCAGGATTCACCTTTCTAGAGTTGGGGAACCTAGACATTTGTGAACAGTATATACAGTATATACAGTATATTTTATATTATATACAGTATAATTTTTTTTTAAGTCACAATTTTATGACCAGTACGTTACACTTTAGCATCTCTAAAGGAATTAGATATCAGATTTATTACACAGAACATAAACAGGACAATAAAGTTGTTCAGCAAGAGGAAGGACAATCAAAACAACTACTTTGTGCCTTACGATCTATGGGTCATAAAAATCTGTAGGTTCACCACAATTTTTTTTCTAAACTGTATCACTTCTCAAGGCACACGATTTGTAAATACTTAGCCATCCCAAACTGGGAATCGGGTTTTATCAGGGTTCTTTAATACTGTACATAAATGCCTCCAGAAAATGTAGGGCTGCAAAAAGATATTTCACTTCGATAATGATTACAGAAAGAAATTAACAGACATACTGCACGTTGTGTGTAATGTCTAGACATGGGTTCAATCTTCTGAGATTCATGAAACAAATTCAGAATTACAAGCCAGATTAAAGTAGATAACACTCAAGGAAGAGCTTCTTATACACCAACAGGAACACGCTGTACGGAGACAGCGGCCTTTAAACTGTCGGAACACGTGATGTCTTTGACCTTTAAACAGACACATTGGATTACTGCATGACTGGAATCTAACTAACTGTCGATAAATCAGAGCCTATGATTATATTGTTGATTACAAGGTAATAATTAATACTGATAGATCAAAAGTTTCATTCATCTGCGTTTATCTGTAAATCATGAGAAACCTCCAAGCCTCAGCTACTGTAAGATTAATTAAAAATGACCTTCTATTTTTCATCATCTTTGGAAAACATGGAGACATTTTTAAAAGGCTAGGGTCCCTATACCTAATGAAAAAAATGAAAAGTCTACTTGGAAATTAAATGGACCAGTTGAAAAGACAAAACATGCTCACTGAGGACATCTAGTGTGAGAAATATGTGAGAAATACTGTATATTTATTCTGGTTCTGTGCATATTTTAAGGTATTTCAGTATCAACACTGGCACTGTGTAGAGGTTATACAGTAACCTGCCGTTATTGCGATTGTAGTGAAACATTTTTAGAATATTTATATTTATCCAACTACACAAGGTGGCTTAGTGGTTAACACTATCGCCTTGCACCTCCAGGTTCTGGGTTTGATTCCCACCTCAGGTCTGTGTGCATGGAGTTTTCACAAGGTACTCTGGTTTCCTCCAAAAACCAAAAACATGCAGATTAGGCTAATCGGCATTCCCAAACTGTCTGTGTGTGTGTGTGTGTGTGTGTGTGCCCTGCAAAGGATTGGCACCCAGTCCAGTGTGTACCATGCATTGTGCCCTATGTCCCCTGGGATAGGCTCCAGGCCCCCTGCGACCCTGTATGCAGGATAACGTGGTACAGTATGGACAATGAGTAAGTGAGTGAGATGCCAACTACCCCTGACAAGAGTACTTTGTTCCTCTGGCTCCAAATGTAGTCCAGTAACTTGAAATTTGCCTCCAGGTCTCGTCACCAGACATTTTTGCTGTTTAATTTGGGATTCTTACAGAGCACAAACTCATTCCTGTCCTTGTCTACCTTTGTTGTCTGCTGTTCTGTCCACTACAACAGACTCTCATTCCTAGAGTTTTTTTTTTTTTTTTTTAGATCTGTAAGATTCTCCTTAGATAAGTATTGATTTTTTTTTTTTCGGAGTTCACATCATGGTCCACCTCATCTCTAAGGACATGGTAAGGACGTGCAGTGGTTATCCACCACTGGTGTTAAACTACAGAACCTTGGTGCAGAGAGTCAGTTCCCTGGAAACTCGCTCTTATCAAGATACGTTCTCCATGGCTAGGGAGGAGCCCTACAGTAAATATAATAGATCCATTGTGTATTGTCCAGCAGGTCTACCTAGAGTTAGGTTACCCTGACCTTAAATGCTAGATTACTAGGTTTCAGCAAGCAAACTCAAGAGAACAATTATATCTGGAGAAATGTTTGTTACTTTAACTGCGAACCTCACGACAAGTTTTTCCCTCATTCCAAATGCTGCTACCAGGGTCCTGACTGGAATGAGGAAGAGAAATCCTACGGTATCTCTCCGATTCTGGCAATATATAACATGCTTCCAGAGAAAGCATCCCTCAGTCATAAACAAACCTCCTTACTCTTACCTTTAGGTCTGTCTGATTTACCTGTGGGTTTTAGTAGTTGCACGTAACCGAATGTACATGATCAACTGGATGTAGGACATACATTTCAGTGTCCAGTGCATTGTACTGTAAATGCTTTGGTCCAGAGGAAAACTGCTATTTTTTGTCTGGATCATCTGTTAAAAGCCACAGAAACCGCCTGGAATAATTGGGCTTAGTCTCTCTTGTGAAACCACAATAAGATATTAGTCAAAAAGTTATCAATATGCACTTCCTTCTAAGCACATGACCGTCTACCCTCTTCTGCATACATGAACTAGCAGACACTATGATTGGCTAGTGTGTCTGTGATTGACAGGGAAGAGACAGAATATGCTCCTCCTGCCCAGAAAGCATGGTTTTGGGTCCTGGCTATGGCATTGCCAGGATTTAAATACTAACTGATCTTTGAAAAAAAAAAAAAAAAGGAGGGGGGTGGTCCACGTTTCACTGAGAAACGTTTAGTCATTTCTCAAATAGACCCTAGAGGTTTTTTAGATAAAGGATTTTTTTTTGTATTGTAGCATATTTGTAATTGATATAAAATATCTCCTTTAAACCCTGACATACTGTAGGTACAGTTGTTCAATGGCTACGGTAATTCTATAGCTAATAAATTGCCCACTTGGGTGTTTTTAATATATTTTTTTAGTCTTTTCACATTCCGTTTAATAATTTTTTTTTAATCACTTCAATGTTATAGCATTGTGCTTCACTAAAACAATTCCCCCCCTTTTTTTTAGTCTCTCTCTCCCTTTTATTCTGTTTTGTATTCTGCTTAAATAACACAACTAATGGATTAGTATGAGGGGTGTATCAAGTCAAACCAGGACTTGTGATGAAATTTCTGGTGAATGAAACCATAAAACTAACACTTTAAAGAAGACGTTAATACTTTAATACTTTGTAGCCACAGTAAAACATTTACATTTTTAAATCTTGTAAACGTTTTTAAGAAGAAAATACTTCCGTGAATGACGAGCCCAGCCGAGCTGGCCCAGAGCCCGTCTGATCCTTGAGAACTTCTCACCAATTTGTGGAAGAGACGCATCTGCCTGTGTGAACCGTACACGTCATTTACTAACACCACTTGCACATTACAGGAACTCGGCTGGGAGTTATTGCCACATCCCTCATACAGTCCTGACCTCCTCTCAAAACTGTTATTCTGTTATTCTGCGCAATCGAAAGTCCTGGTTTGACTTGAATGCCCATCAGATATAAAACAGTGTTATCCGTGTCCTCAAACAGTGTACAGTTTAGAGTTCCCAATAATAAGCTGTTTATTTGGCTCAGTAGTAGACAGCAGTGTCTCATGTCAGGGAATATGGAGCATGAAAACAATCATAAAAAAGAGGTTTAAATGGTAAAGGAAAGTCCAAGACTGGGAAACACTACAGCAGTAAAAGCAGAACTACGGAGATAAGCAATGTTGAATAGGACAGATATTAAGATTAAGGCTGCTGCACACATTCCAGAGCACATTTCATCTGCCGTATTTAACTGATTCTAATCCAGTTGCAGAAGCTGATAAATTACTTTCACACACCAAACCGACTGACCAACATTCATTAACGTTATCCGTTTTTACCTAATCTGTCACATGATGTAATATTATCACTTCATGTCTGCTAACCCAGTTTAGATTGTTGCATTACGTTAACACTAATTATACTGTATATAGTTCTCATGATTTGCCAAAACAACATCTGGGTAACTTTCTACCCTGGGTAACATCTGGGTAACTTTCTATGTGAAAATGATATCTGTATGATTCATATCAGGCATAAATCTTCAACACGTTTATCACATATTGGAGTAGATATCTTTCTTCCACCTTCACAGCACAGATATCGTAAACCCTTGAGCGAATGTTGACCTTTAAAGGGGAACATCTTCAACTTTATGACCGCATGCATGCAAAGGCCATCTAGAGCCACCTTCACTTAGTTCCCAGTTTGATTCGAGAATGCAACTTATTAGGCTGAAACGATGTGTGTGAAACTGATGCGTGACCAGCGAACTCGGCACAAGATGTTCTGAGTGAAGAATCTGAGAAAGTGCAAGCTCATACATTTCCTCATTGAATAATCCAGAGATCCGTCATGCAGTCGAGATAGCTTATCTTTACAAGTGAATATTTTATTTCCTGCGCAGTTCAAAACTTTTATTATCTAAGGCTTTACACAAGTGTTCATCCACCCCCCCCCCCCCCACCACCACACACACACACACACACACACACACACACACTTGAACTTTTCCATATTTTATATTGGTGCATTTATGAACTAAATGGCCTAAGTTACACAAAACCAGCATGTAATAGTGAATTATTTGGGAAAGAATTCAGAATTGTTCACACCTGTTGGTGTAACAAATAAGAAAAAAATATTTTTAGGAGCAAGCTTTATGTAAGAGGATTAGTCAAAAATTTTCAGCACTCTTGTTATAATAAAACTTCTTATCAACGGTGTCCGTTTAAGGCTACTACGTCCCCAGTCACTACTGTGCAGGTGTGAACGTGTTACATCAGTTCTTTTGTAACTGCGCTGCGAGCAAAAATGGATGCCCCACGTGTGATTTTTTTAGGTTATAAAGCATCCTCCCTATAGCCCTGTAGTAAACATTTTTTAATGTTCTGAGTTAATTCAAATCAATTCTACAGCCAGAGTGTGGATTTGTACAATATACAGTATATCCTGCTTTTTTTTTTTTGCCCAAGCACTCTGTTTATGCCCCCATTCTCACCTGTTGTCATGAGCTGTGGGTACTGACACAAAGAAAAATCTTCCTTCTTTTGAGTAGTTTGGCAATCAGGAAGAGCCTGGGACTGTAGCTGCTACAAATAGCAGAGAGGAACCTCTTGAGATGGTTTGGGCACCTCATAGGGAGTGCTGTGTCTTTGGTCAGCTTCTGCTTGTTCCAGACAATGGTTCAGAGACCCTGGAGCAGATCCTGGGTCCCCTAGAGATAACTGACCTTGAAGCGATAGAGAAGTCTGGACTGACATACACAGCCTGATTTCGCCGTTCTCACCACTGGGGAAATAAATAAATAAATGGGGTTGAACATAGTAAAATAGTTTATGTTCACATTACAAACCACATTGTACAATTCCATTTTTTTTTTTTTTTTTTTTTAGATCGGATTTGCATGTCATGACAGTTTACATTCATAACTACAAGTGATTTTTAATTCTGACTATAATGTGGACACATCTGTCCTCTGGAACAGCATGCATGCGCACATCGATACGTCTTTGCTCGCTCCATCTCTGCTCTGGGGGACGGAAAGCAGTTAATCGGCTGTATTTGTACAAATAAAATTGAGTTGAATTTGTCAAGGTCCATTAAATACAGTACACCTCACTGTAGCTGTTTTAGCAGCTGCTGCTAGCATTGCTATGAAATCCTCATGCTGCCGATGATGACTGACGTCAACGAGCGCCCTATACATGCACAGATGCAAAAATTTGCTTGAAGTCTGATCTGCCCGTTCTCAAGTCACATGACCATGTATCAGATCATGAAAGTATATATGAAAGTGACTCAGATCCAATCTAAAAAACGTCAGATTTGTGTGTTCCGATTACATTAGCATCACATTAAGGTAAAAAAAAAAGAACGAAATCTGATTTAAGTCACTTCAGTTTCATTCAGAAGTCAGATAATTAGTTTTACCGCACCTCAACAAACATCATCATGAAGACAAACGAGCTGTCATGATAAAGTCGGGACAAAGGTCTGACGAATCAATCGGGGTGAGGTTATAAAAAAGTATTAATGGAAAAAAATGCGTCACTGCTGTAACTTTGTTCACCAGGGATCAGCCGAAACAAGATTGATCCGATTTGTACTGCAATTCTATTATAAATATCAAAATTATATAAACACCCTCATACGATATAATTTTTATTTTTAGTTGACGTTACAATTCTAAACTAATTTAGCAAATAATGTACTCCTACCACACAGGCCGCTGTGCTGCCTGCCAACGTGTAAATAGTTTAGAGGGCACCACCTGTGGGATTACAGTGGAACTGCAACATTTTACCGCCTCAAACGCAAACTTATATTTGTAAATGTAAAAAAAAAATTTTTTACAATTCAAAATATTATTTATTTATTTATTGTTACTAGATGTGCCTGGGATTTTATGTGGAATTTAATTGCACACTCATGAGCGTGTTTTAAAAAATGTACAGCACCGTCTGTTGAATTTTGAGATGAAAGGTAGGATATTTTCTCTTCCCATGGACCAACTGTGATAAAACAAAGCCTACAGTTCTGTATGTGTTACCTTAAGCTCGACCAAATAGACCTGTGAAAGCCCCATTAAAAAAAGGTATTTTTACGTGATGTGTGCACAAACAAACAGACAGACAAAAATTCCAAAAATAAATTTGATGTGTTCTATTACTCATCTTACGTCCCCACAAATAATTTTTTGCACAAATATCTTCAATGTACAGACATGCCAACTTTACAGTTTATTATATGTAGAGCAATTACAATACAAAAACCCCTTCTTTGACCTCCACTTGTATTGACACTAATAAGTAACTTTAATTAGCTACATTTAGATGAACCAAGTTGACCAAGTTCGTAAAGCAAGACATTACAGTGTCTTGCAAAAGTATTCATACCCCTTGAATTTTTTTTCTCATTTTGTCAGGGTTACAACCACAAGCCTAAACATATTGTATTGGGATTTTATATGATAGACCAACACAAAGTGGCACATAATTGTGAAGTGAAAGGAAAATGATAAATACATTTCAAAATATTTTTTTACAAATACAAATCTGGAACCAATAGCTTTCAGAAGTCTCCTAATTAGTAAATAGAATAAATATTGTAATTTAATCTCAGTATAAATACAGCTGTCACTGAAACACCAGGCTCCACCCTTAACCTTCGTTCCACACTTTAAATACACCTCACGTCCCCTCACTCAGCGTCTGACTTCACATGAGGCTACAGACTCCGTCACGCACCTGTTTAACCTCTCGCGCAGAGTCATCTGTATTGTCCCGTCTCCTGGTTCCCGCTCCTGCCTCCTTGTTCGTGCACCTTGGATGTTCCTCGTTCCACCAGTTCGTCTACGCACGCCCACCAGCTCTACTCTCAATACAGTTAAGACTTTCCGGTTGATTCATCCTTTGTGTTTAACTACTTCACCAACTTTCAATAAAACGCCCGTTTGGGTTCACTACTAAGATCAATGTCTGTTGAGTCTGTATTCCCATAACAACAGCCGCTCTGTGAAGCTCTCAGAGGTTTGTTAGAGAACATTCGTGAACAAACAGCATTATGAAGCCCAAGAAACACACCAAACAGGTCAGGAATAAAGTTGTGGAAAAGTTTAAAGCAGGGTTAGGTTATTAAAAATATATATATATATTCCAAGTTTTAAACATCTCACGGAGTGCTGTTCAATCCATCATCTGAAAATGTTTAAAAGTAAGTCATAAGAAGCCTGATTTGCAGTTTGCGACCAGCCTTGTGGAACTACAAATGGGATTGAAAACCATTTATCGTTTATTTTCTACTTTACAATTACAGTATGTTCCATTTTTTTTGGTCTATCATATAAAATCCCAATATAAAAAAATGAAGATTTTTATTTTCGGTATCTCTGTATACCCCCTCTTTTCCCAGCCCCTTTCTTTTTAAAGTTAATGTTTAATTTTTACCTCTCTGATAAGGTTTATATACTCAATTCGTAATAACCAGCTTCCCTCATTCCTCTCTGATCACAAGCGGTGTGTGTGTTTTCCATCTATTTCTACAAAATGCATTTTAACAGGCCAGACTGTTCACCGTTTACGAGAAAAATGAAAGAATTCGGTCGATGGCTCTGGGGATACCGTAACTACCTGATCATCTACATCACTCCGTTCCTGATACTTCCTCTGCCGTTGCTTGCCCCTTCATCGGTAAGAATATGCATGTGGAAAATTTGGTCTACATATGCGTTAATGTCTTTTTATGCACGTTCATCTCCATGGTCGTTTCTTAGTTAATCAAAACAAATTGTGTGCTGATTTTTTACAGTTCAGAATGTAGACAGTAAGAAAAACTGGCTAGGTATGAATAACAAGGCATGTGAATATACATAATAATATATATATATTGAGATGTACTGTAAGTATATTGTGTAATAATGGATATTATTTATTGGAAGTGTTTAGGTTTTTATTTTGGGTTTGGTGTGCATAAGGGGTCATGTCTTTGCATCTTGGAAAGAATACAAGGAATATTTAATGCTTTTGACTTAGATTATGTAAGGAAACAAGCAAAACTGCAGAATTTATTTTTAGAACCTTACAGAGCCAAATGTTATGCTTTTAATTGTTGCATCTTAGATTAAGAAATACTGTAGCATTGTGTTAATTAACATAGCTTCATAAGAGGAAGTCCTTCACAAAGTACAGTATAATACGATATCATGAGAAATATACAGTATGTGCGTAATGTCCTGAACAAAAGGATACCTCAATTATAAAAGGAACAAATATGGTTTATTATTTTTCATTTATTTTATTTTTCAATACTTCCTAATTTACAGTATTTATTGTACATTTACAAAGATAAATAGTGTCTAAATCCACTGCATTGAATGACATCATAAGATGGATTTTATCATTAGGAAAAAAAACATCTACTTAGCTTTCTAAATAGGTTCTTTGTAAAACCTTCTATAAACCAAACTAAATCACTGACCTGTTCATAATCCAGTCTTTTTAATTTATGGAGACCGAATATCTAATCTAGATGACCTTAATTGAGCGATAGTGCCTCATTTGAAGATAAAACTACAAAAGAGCTACAGTTAAATTAATCACATGCTAATGTTCTTATCGCTATTCAGGAACCATAAACCTCACTGTACACAATACAAATGAGTCACAGCTGGTTTAACAAAAAAAAAAAAAAAAAATCTTTGCACAAATACAGCAACAAGGTCTTTTGTATATTTTTTAATTTTAAAAGATGACATTCATTTATTTTTTTATTTATGATTATTATTTTTTATATATTTTTTCTGCAGCAAGCAAATTGTGGCTATGTAATCATCCTGATGGCACTGTACTGGTGTACAGAGTGTATCCCGCTGGCGGTCACTGCACTGATCCCGGTCATACTTTTCCCATTCCTGGGCATCATGGAGTCCGAACAGGTACTGTAAGTAGCAGACTCCTAGTTACAGGATAACAATGTCTGCTAAATTGCACCTACGATTGGTAATTACATAGAAACCCATAAAGCCAGTCAGAACTTTTCCACAATCTCATCACATGTGATAAAAGAATAAAGTTTATACCTCATAAAAGTTTTATATATAGAATCAGTTAATAATTGACTGCATTGGCAATCATAGGCTTATACACACTTACTGTATGGTGAAGCTACAAAGGTGCTAGTAAACTTAAGCAGCATTTATAACCTTACGTATTGATAGAATTATGGCAGATGTAGATCTCTGTGCTGCTAGCTCAACATTTTTTTTTGTGACCTTAAAAGTCCATAAATTGTGTAATAAAAGTTACAAATCAAAGACGGAACAGGTTGAGTGTTCATCTGTATCATCATTTCAGAATTTTAGCCTTTTTGATTGGTTTTTATTTGACAATTGTATGATTACCTAAATCTTAACTTGTTCTACAAGAGGTGTTCAAATCAAAGCGGGACTTCTGATTGTGCAGAACACAGAATTACAGAACACAGTACAACAATAACATCACCGCACTGTGCTTGAAGTCTTCTCAAAATGTTAATCGCTTTTACACCCTCATTCAGCAGAAAGTAGTCCTGGGTTCATTTGAACGCCCCATGTATGATGATTGATTGTACAGTCCCTTATTATGCCAAATAGATTTGTATATGGCAAATGATGTTATTTATCCTAAAAACATGACAGAAGCTAATTAAAAACAGGTAAATCCAAGCTTTAGCTAGCTACAGTAGGAGTAGGCTAATCGTTAAACACACCTAGCTTAAATAAATTTACATAAAATTGTAGTTGGATACCAAAGCTGAACTGACTGAAGCCAACAAGATGTACAATTGTTCAATTTAGCAAACCAGTGTTAGCATAGAAAGAGCCTGTTAACAAGTAAGCTAAACAACAGGATTTCCTGGTAGCTATAGGTTTTGGGGTATAAATGCTAAGACTTGTGACTAGCTTGTGACTATGACTAGAATCCCAAGAATTGTAACATTCATTTATATACTAGTAGCTATAGGCTAACATAGATATTACAGCTTTAACTGTAGTGACTAGCATGATCCCCAGGAATGCTAGCATATAAATATGGATATGTTAGCCATCCTAAGGTTCCTACTGACTAGCTGGTCACAGGCAAAGGAAAAAAGATCACATTGAATGACTTCCATAGTAATATTTCTAATTAGCACACAATCCTCAAAAGCTCTCTCACTTGTACATACTTCTCAAACAGATTAGCTTCTAAGGCTTTAAATTTCACTGAATGTGAATGCTGCTGTTAAACCCTTCATAATGAATTTGAGTTCATACAGCTAAGCCTTTGAATATAGTTTTTGTGCAGATTCCACTATTTCAGAATTGGATGAAAAAAAAAAAAAAAAAAAAAGTA